>JAZKJV010001480.1:0-465033 GCA_037367405.1 Ottelia alismoides
TTAATACTTGTGGACTAATCACACAAAGGATGGACCTTTATCTGAATATATATAAGGATCTTTGGGATTATGTCCATCGTGTTGTTATAATATGCCAGATCTCATTGTTATTGTTGAAGCACATAACTTATTATGCATAACCCGTGCAACGCCATGAGAACCACCAAGAAAAACTTAAGATACGCACGGATACCTATTTCATCAATTATTGACCTCACAAGTAATTCAGCCTGGAAGCATAATGCGTACGATAATTAACGAAACCACCACAATAATATGATTGATTCGTTTTCCGGTGTACGAGTGATTACTTATGGGTGCATAATGCTCGTATCATGATCCAGATTCATGTATATCTATAGTTAGGTTTGGCAAGGTTTCTGTCTAGATATAAAATCAATATTCCAATGTATTAATCTATAAAACAACACGTATCTTTAGATGTCGAAACAAAGTCGTTGTGTATACATATTGACCTACGAAACCAATACATACATTCAGAAATCGAAATCCTAAAATCGATACATACCTCGATCCAACGCTTGTCTCTACCCGATGCGGTCGTTACACCTCCTTTTTGGTCACGGATCCGGGTTCTCCTCCTCGGATTCGACGCCGCCTTCTCCTACGATGAAGAGGGATGTCGGTAAGAAACCCTTCCTCTCTCTCTCTCTCCCTCTCTCAAAAGTTGCAAAATAGGGTGACGTGAGGGGAAGAGTCTTTGGATTTTTAAAATTGTTAATGAGATAAATTTAATGTATTTATTAAATCTACTTAATCCAAGATAATAGATTTGAATTTTTTTTTGAAAACAGCCAGGCCGTTTCAATCTACCACCCTTAAAAAAATTTCGTCCTCGAAATTTCTTAGTAGAGGGACATACCGAAAAGTTGCGGGTACTTCTCCTGCATTTCACTTTCCAGCTCCCAAGTAGCCTCCTCCTTTTGGTGGTGTTGCCAAAGGACCTTGACCATAGGAACTATACGCCGACGCAATTGATGATCTCTGCGATCAACGATTCGTATAGGTTTCTCTTCAAAGGTCATGTTTGGCTGAATATCAATGGCCTCATGCTCGATCACATGTGAAGGATCAGGAATGTACTTCCTCAGCATAGACACATGGAATACATCATGAAGTTTTGAGTATTGAGGTGGTAATGCAATCCGATATGCCACCTCTCCAATCCTCTGCAGAATCTCAAAAGGTCCTATGTATCTGGGAGTAAGCTTCCCCCTTTTGCCAAATCGTAAGACACCCTTGGTTGGAGAGATCTTTAAGAACACATGTTCCCCAATCGCGAAACTCAACTCTCTTCTATGACGATCGGCATAAGATTTTTGCCTACTTTGAGCTGCCAACAATCTTTTTCTGATTAGATCAACGCCCTGCTTACTTGTCTGAACAAGTTCCCGGTCCTAGGATGTGCTTCTCGCCAACATCACTCTAACAGGAGGGTGATCTGCAAGGTCTCCCATACAATGCTTCATAAGGTGCCATCTTGATGCTCGAATGATAGCTATTATTGTAAGCAAACTCCACTAACGGAAGGTGTCTATCCCAGCTGCCGACAAAATCTAGAGCACATGCTCTCAACATATCCTCTAGTGTCTGGATGGTCCTTTCGGACTGACCATCAGTCTGCGGATGAAATGAAGTGCTGAACTTCAGTTGCGTGCCCATAGCATCCTGAAAACTCTTCCATAGACGAGAGGTAAATCGTGTATCCCGATCACATACAATTGATGCAGGAACACCATGAAGGCTGACAATCTCATTCACATATAATTCAGCTAAACTGTCAGTCGACTGATCCAAGCGGATAGGTAGGAAGTGTGCCGATTTGGTTAATCGGTCAACAATCACCCATATGGTGTCATAACGATGTTTTGTGGTCTTGGGCAGACCGGTGACAAAGTCCATCGTTATGTGCTCCCACTTCCATTCAGGTATCTCCAGGGGTTGAACAGGTCCTGCAGGCTGCTGATGTTCAATCTTGATCTGCTGACATACCAAGCATCTAGCAACAAATTCGGCGATGTCATTCTTCATCTTTGGCCACCAAAAGTTCCGTTGCAGATCCTTGTACATTTTTGTTGTACCTGGGTGAATAGTGTACATCGATCTGTGTGCTTCATCCAGAATCTCATGCCTCAACTCATTATCGCTTGGAATCCATAATCTGCTGTGGTACCTTATAGCTCCATCCATTCCGATGGTGAAATCGGAACCTTCCTTTTTAGATGCTTCTATATATTTAGAAAGATCAACATCTACTTTTTGTGCAGTCAAGATTTTCCCAATTATCTCTGGTTGAATGTGGAGCACCGCAAATGATATCTTTCTTGATCCACTCAAGAAAGGCTTCCAATCTTCAAAATCCTTCATCATCTTCCATTGAAGTTTTAAACTAGCCAGTTTACCTTCCCATTTCCTACTCAATTCATCTACTACGACATTTGCTTTTCCTGGATGGTAATTGATGGCAAATTCGTAATCTTTGAGGAACTCTAGCCAGCGCCGCTGCCGCAAATTAAGTTCCTTCTGAGAGAAAATGTATTTGAGGCTCTTATGATCACTGAGCACCTCAAATTGCTCACCGTAAAGGTAATGCCGCCAAATTTTAAGAGCAAAGACTACCGCTGCTAACTCTAAATCATGAGTTAGGTAGTTCCTTTCTTGTGGTTTTAATTGCCGTGAGGCATAGGCAATGACTTTCTCATTTTGCATAAAGACACATCCGAGTCCCGTGCCTGATGCATCTGTATACACCATGAAGCCTCCACTGCCTGATGGTAAAGCCAATATTGGAGCTGTGGTCAATCTCTGCTTCAATTCTTGAAAGCTCTGCTCACACTTTTCAGACCATACAAACTTCACATCCTTTCGAGTGAGCTTTGTTAATGGTAGCGATATCCTGGAGAAGTTCTGAATAAATCGCCGATAATAACCAGCCAAGCCAAGAAAATTACGGATCTCAGAAACATTCTTGGGTTGCCTCCAATTCATCACAGCTTCTACCTTGGTTGGATCTACCTCAATGCCGTCCTTAGATACCACATGACCAAGGAATGCGACTCTATTCAGCCAAAAATCGCATTTGGAGAATTTTGCATAAAGCTGGTGTCGCCTTAGAGTTTCGAATACAATCTGTAAATGTACTCGATGCTGCTCCGGATCGGATGAATATATTAGTATATCATCCACGAATACAATGACAAATTTATCAAGGTATTCTCGGAATACCCTATTCATTAGCTCCATAAAAGCTGCAGGAGCGTTAGTAAGACCAAATGGCATGACCAAGAATTCATAATGACCATACCTGGTCCTAAAAGCTGTCTTTGGTATATCCTCCTCTTTTATTCGGAGTTGATGATAACCCGTGCGCAGATCAATTTTTGAGAAAACTGTGGCTCCCTGCAACTGATCGAATAAGTCATCAATGCGAGGTAACGGGTATCTATTCTTTACGGTCACTTTGTTTAGACCTCGATAATCAATGCAGAGTCTAAGAGATCCATCTTTCTTCTTCACAAAAAGAACGGGTGCTCCCCACGGAGAAACACTGGGACGTAAAAATCCCTTATCTAACTGTTCTTGCAACTGCTTCTTTAGCTCCTCAAGTTCTGCAGGTGCCATTCTGTACGGAGCTTTGGAAATTGGTGCCGTTCCTGGGATCACATCAATTGAGAAATCAACCTCTCTATGAGGAGGTAATCCAGGAAGATCGTCTGGGAAGACATCGGCAAACTCTCTGACCACATCTAAATCTTCAAGACGTGTATGTGATGATTCGGTGCTAATTATACTAGCGAGGAATGCGATGCAACCTTCAGCTAGTAATCGGCTTGCTTGCAAGGATGAGATAATCAATCTTCCACCCTTACAGGTGCCCCGAATAACTATCTCCTCAGAATTTGGTCTACTCAGGACCACCTTCTTTTCTCGACAATAGACCGCTGCATAATGCTCCCATAACCAATCCATTCCCAAGATGGCATCATAGGTTGTGATGGGTAATAATATCAGATTGGCAGTGAGGGTGTCTTCTTTTATCAAAATAGGTACGTCCTTTAAGTACATACCCGAGGCAATGATATCACCCACTGGTGAAGAAACTGTAAGTGCATAAGGAAGCTCAACCGCTTCTAAACTTAACTTTCTCGCAAAAGCATTCGAGATAAAGGAATGCGTGGCACCAGAATCAAAAAGAACATGACATAAATGATTTTCAATTAGTAGAGTACCTTCCACCGTCGTGTTGGCACCTTCTGCATCCTCAGGAGTGATAGCAAAGACTCTTCCTGCTACTTTCTTTTTCTGCTCGAATGGCTTCTTCTGATCCTTGATATCTTTCTTGCAATCTTTCATTAAGTGACCCTTTTCACCGCACTTATAGCAAGTAATGTTTAGCTTGTAGCATTCTCCTGGATGCCTCCTACCACAATGCGGGCACACCTCAAATGTGTACTTCCTGTTTGCTGGTGCATCATCAGTCTTTATCTTCTTGGCATTCGTTGCAGTGTGACGCCTCTTGTCGTTGAAGTTCGGCTTGTGAGGGCGCTTCCGAGGATTCGCTTGCTGTATCCTTCGGTATGCTGCATCGATCTCCACTGCTGCTGCAACCGCCTCAGATAAGGTCGTGGGACCTCTAGTCAGCACTTTCATGCTTAGTCCCGCATTCAGGCCTTCTATAAACTTTCTAGCTCGTTGCTTTTCATTGGCACAAATACCCTTGCCATACTTCTCCAATTCTTGGAATTTTGCTGCATATTCTTCGACTGTCATATTTCCCTGTCGGAGATTTATAAACTCTTGACGCTTAGCATCCTTAGCATGCTCAGGGATGTAACGCTCAGTGAAGTGCTCAACAAAGTCATCCCACTTAATGACTGGAGTTTCCGAAAAGTGGATTCCTTTGCATGAAGTCCACCACTCCTTTGCGTTGTCCCGCAGACGAAATGTCCCAAAGATCACTTTCTTTTCCTCAGGACAATCAGTTGCCTCAAAAGTCAGCTCCATCTCTCTTAGCCAATGTTCGGCTTTTTCCGGCTCATGCTCACCCTTGAAAGTGGGCGGATCATGCTGGATGAAGGTCTTTAGAGTCAGTCCACCCGAGTTGGACGTCTGACTCTTCTGTTGCTGGGTCATTAGTGTCATTAACTCCAGCATCTGCCTCTGCATACCCATGACGGCCTCTTGGCTCGTCGATGAGTCGCGGTCTGCAATGGCTTCAATAGCACGTCGAGGAGCCATCTGATTTCAAAATTGACAAAGGTCAATGGGTTGTGATACTAAATCTCTCTATCTATAAATCTTAGATCGCTAAGAAGTGTGGATATCCTATGCCCAGAGGAACTCTAGCTCTGATACCACTTGTAACGGAATGGGTCGCGTCGACCGGCGGAAGCATGCAATAGTTGATGGCACGACCGACCCGTTACCAAAATATCAACAAATGGCACAAAATGATCAGAGAAAATAATTTCCATTCCATAAATATTCATTCAAACTAGAGTTCCATTATTACAACTCTAAACTGGGAAAAAAATTAACTAATCTAAAATAAAAAATAACAACTCGATAGTTCCTGTGGGCATACAGATATCCACTAGATCTTCATACGCTAAATCGTACCACGTCAAGAATCTCAGTGGGTCCGGAGCACGATCCTGAGAATGCAATCAACCCTGTTCTTCACCTGAAATTAACAAACATAATTTGTATGAGCCTAATGCCCAGTATGCATCGGGGTCCATGCATGGGTATTCTAACGGTCCTTGATCCGTTAAAAAAATATATACTTGGATTTTCATGTATACAAATCATTTCGTGCCTAGATAACTCCCATGCATGTCTAAGTTCGATCCCTATCATGTTTAGTTTGGCTTCTTTCATAAACATGGGTATACATGTAAAGTAGGTAAATTGCATAAGTGGGCATAACAAATATTATCTCTACTTGTGGGCATAATTCATAAAAATGATAAGCAATTTACATACTTATAAAACATATAAACCACTTTACATATTAGCCCCCATGACTTTGATGGTTTAACTTTCTTAAACCAATTTTAGCATAACATGTGATGGTTCATTCTCTTATTAAACCATTCCTTGCATTTTTCATGATGGTTTTCCTTATAAACCATTTTCTTGGACCACATTTCATTTACGTATCTTTTATACGTTTTTAACCGCTGGCACTTGCGGTCCATGGCATGACATGACAGTGTAGCTACAACTGTAGAGGACTTAGCTTTTGCCTCTATGGTTCCTTGCAACCATACGCCCCTTGCGGCGTTGCCCCTTGCGGCAAATACGACCCCTTGCGGTCGACCATGTGACTCCTTATGAGTCTGTGCCTTAAATTATATTTCTTATCAACAGTAACATTCTCATGAACATTTTTGTAGCATCAAACGTGTCACTTATTTCTTGAAAAGCTATTACTTTTATAAATTTTGATCAAGCGTAAGCGGTAATATGGTTGTAAAATAGCATATCTTTAAAATACTCACCACACATACTTTATACTTTGATGTATATACGCCTTTTTATATGATTCATGGTTTTATTTTCGTGCATCTACTAAAAGTCAAATTAGCAATGAAATCTTAATAACAGTTCCTTGTTAAGTTTAAAGTGACTTTAATTGTGAAAAGGCGTGGACAGTCCGATGGATAACATGTATGAAATCTTCTTTATTTAATTTTTTGGCAACACGTAAAGAAGTTGATTGAAGGTTTTCTGCAATATCACGTAACTGCTCAAAAAGTACTTATATGTGTCATTAAACATATACTTAAGCATTTGATAGGAAGATGTGTTTTATTTGTTCTTGATCTGGATGGCTTATCTATGGGACTAAAAATAGGTAATTAAATAAGTTAAAAGACACCGAATTATTTTAGAATAATAAAGTGAGACAATATGTCCGGTAATGATCCAATGATGCTATTCAAACTTGACTCATGTTTTCATATTGGCGCATAAGGTAAGTGCATAAGAGGCCTATTAGTAATTTATATTAAGTCAATCAAAGTTAATACTTGTGGACTAATCACACAAAGGATGGACCTTTATCTGAATATATATAAGGGATCTTTGGGATTATGTCCATCGTGTTGTTATAATATGGCCAGATCTCATTGTTATTGTTGAAGCACATAACCTATTATGCATAACCCGTGCAACGCCATGAGAACCACCAAGATAAAACTTAAGATACGCACGGATACATATTTCATCAATTATTGACCTCACAAGTAATTCAGCCTGGAAGCATAATGCGTACGATAATTAACGAAACCACCACAATAATATGATTGATTCCTTTTCCGGTGTACGCGTGATTACTTATGGGTGCAAAATGCTAGTATCATGATCCAGATTCATGTATATCTATAGTTAGGTTTGGCAAGGTTTCTGTCTAGATATAAAATCAATATTCCAATGTATTAATCTATAAAACAACACGTATCTTTAGATGTCGAAACAAAGTCGTGGTGTATACATATTGACCTACGAAACCAATACATACATTCAGAAATCGAAATCCTAAAACCGATACATACCTCGATCCAACGCTTGTCTCTACCCGATGCGGTCGTTACACCTCCTTTTTGGTCACGGATCCGGGTTCTCCTCCTCGGATTCGACGCCGCCTTCTCCTACGATGAAGAGGGATGCCGGTAAGAACCCTTCCTCTCTCTCTCTCCCTCTCTCAAAAGTTGCAAAATAGGGTGACGTGAGGGGAAGAGTCTTTGGGTTTTTAAAATTGTTAATGAGATAATTTAATGTATTTATTAAATCTACTTAACCCAAGATAATAGATTTGAATTTTTTTTGAAAACAGCCAGGCGGTTTCAGATATGGAGGAGTTCCGACTATGAAAGAAGATGGAGAAGGTGTGGTAAAGGTAATGCACGAGTCAGACAGTGAAATCAAAGATCGGGGAGATCTGATCGAGCATATCGGGGCTGAGGTGGGATGATCTGATCTACTTAATTACAGAAATTAAAAAACAGAAAAAAATCGAAATGAAAACTAGGATTACCTAATTATATTGGTGGAGTGAGATGGATTGCATCATCGATTTGCTGCAATATTCGGAGAGACTAAACGTCCTCCAGCAGAGCTCCAATGGGCATAAGGATCTTGCTATTCTCGCACCTCATTGCGCTCCTGATCGCGGAAGCACCTTACTATCACCTTGGAGCGCTCCGACAACCGATCTATGGAAAGACGGTAAGGGGAAAAAGGATCCGGAGCGAGGTGGAGTTGGAGGGGGTTTAAATAGGCGTGAGAGAGCAACGGAATTCGAAAGTGAAATGCATGCGAATCGAGGCGAATTATTTGGAAAAAAACAGTCGGACGAGATTGCTTATTAATCGGGCTACAAGATCCATGAAGGAGTCGGTTTGAACGGTAAAAGGAATGACTGGAATAAAAAGTGGAAATATGTCCAGCAAGGGAACTAAACGAGCAGACATGGAAGGAGGTGAGGTTGACCTAGGTCAACAACCCTGATCCACCAATGGTAAGCGAGTCCAATAGGACAAACTCCACTAAAAGACAAAAAAGGAATAAAATGTAAATAAATTAAAGATAAATTAGTAAATTGAATGTAAATAAACAAATTAAATAAATAATAAGAAGAATTAAATAAAGTTAATTTAGATGATTTTTAATAAAATAAATTAATTACACAGGTTAAAATAAATAATTACTCTTATTCATAAGTATTTTTACCTATATATATGATACTTGTATTAATAAATTATTTTTTACAAATGATTATATAATTTAATTAATTATTTATTTATAACATTAATACAAGGAATTTAAATATATTTTTATTAAATAAATTATTTGGTTAAATAAATAGGTATATTTACACTATTACATAGTGGTACATGTACAATATATGCAACATTTTTTGTGAATTTTATTTCTGCAAATTTTATTTTCAATTTATAGGAATGAAATGAAATATTTACGTATATTTTAAATTACAACATGTATAAATAAATACAAAAAATATATGAAATAATATATTCACACAATATAATACATGCACAGTATAGAATACACTCCAAAAATCACTTTTTACATCTTTCATTTTAATGCTTATTATTTAGTGTAAAATAAAATGAGTTTGCTTTATTTTGAATTCTTATAGAGAAGATATGGGTATGATAAGTTTGGTTTTGTAGATTTTTCAAAGTGCAATTATTTTTACAATGTAAAATGAATATTCTTGCAATTATTTTTAATATTTACAACTTATTTTTATGAACAAGTTCCAAGAAGAAAACATCTTTATTTGGAATGAATTGAATTATGAATTAAATATAGTAAGAATACACATACACACACACACACACACAAATATATAGTGATATTTATGCAATGATGAATAGAGATGAAATTTGATTTTCTTTTATTTATCTACAAGAGGTCGTATCTCCCCCTATTTTATTCCTTATCGATTAGATCAAGTCTTGACCTTCTCTTTGGGTTAGAGTCAGCCTGTATTTATTGCATGTACACAATCTTCCATTTCCTTTATTTATTTCTTTATTTATTTTAGGTTAAAAATAATGATATTTGTACAATATTTACAAAAGAATGAAGGATAATAAAAATACAGATTTATTAGTATTTACAGGTGTTTAAGAAGGGATTTCAAGCTAAAATAAATGAATAAAGATGAGGAAATGCAGATTCATCAATCACGCCCCTTGGGAGGTCTTTCATCATCGCTCTCAACACTCGTCCTTCGCTATCAGCTATGGATAGTCGGAGGCTGACAGTGGACTCGCTCTTAGAGGGGCAGATGGGGGCGAATGGGGTAGCGATGGGTGTTTTGATGGAGTTGAAGGTTAACATTCGTGGCAATTTTGGGTGGATGCTGGGGTTAATGGAGTCATGAAGGGACATGATTTGGTCATTGGAAGAGAGAGACAACGGAAGAGGGTGGGATGGTCGTTCAAAAGCCAAAGATGGTGGCGACCTTTCAACGGTGGTTGGGCTCGACTGAAGGATGCAGGAGGTTGGGGATGAATCCCCCAGTGTTGGATTAGATTCATATAAGGTGGGAGGGAACTTGCCACTTGTCGGGAGCAAAGAGTAAGAAGAGAGAAGAATTTGGGATTGTTTGGATCGTTAGATCGTTCTTAGATCTAATATTCCAAATGAAGCTGATTAGAGGAAGAGGGGGCAATACATGGCTTCTCTAGGAGCAGTCACATGTCGCTCCTGAGAAATTCACAAATAACAAATTGCTGATAAATCAAAATAAAATAAAATAAGAACTCCTAAAAAAGTTGTCCTTTTCATCAAGATCAACAACTTCTGTGATGGAACCAAGACCAAAAGATCTCAACTGCACAAAATAACTTTTTTCGATGGTATCATATATAATACCATATTTGGATTTTATATTTTTGTTATCTTTGATATAATAACATACTCTTAATAAAATGAAATAAAACATATGTATTTATACACTAGTAAATTTATTTTCAAAATTTTAGTATTTAAGAAAATAAAATAATAAATAGATAATGACTTATGTACAAATTGTAAATACAAATTCAAAAAAACTAATTTTCTTCATTTTTTCTATTTTTTTATTTTTATTGTTGTGGAATTTATTAAAACACAACTTAAGTAAAATAACTGGAAATGAAACAAATAAAAGGATTTGTTTTTTTATAGATAATAAAAAGTAAAAAAATAGTGGATATGTTGGTGAATAGATTATTCATCATCTTAGTATATGAATCTTAGCTTGAATCATTGAACAAAATATCTAATAAACTAAGAAATTAGAAATTGCAATAAAAATGTACTAATAAAGCATATTCATCCTGTAAACAAATCCATAAAATAATCCAAAATAAAATAGACCTGAAGTTGTTCTGTAAATAATCCCCTATAAATCACCAAATTTCCTTGATTTTTACTAAATCCATACTAACTCCTTCTGACTTAATTCTTCTTTTACTAGTACTTAAAAATGTATATAAAAATAAAAATATAAAACAAATTCCACATTAAATAAATAGTTTTAGATCTTGAATTGAAAAAGCCTTAAAATATAACTTCTCGCTGAATTCCTACTCCATATGAACTCTAAATTCAGCTAACATACTTTTAAAGTTGAAGTTAAAAAGTTATCTATCTAATGAAATAGTTCCATTAAAATTATAGCTTTTACATAATATCAGCTTTGGGACCTAATTGTATTACCTAAATATCCACTTACTTTTTTTATTATTTCATGTATATAACTCACTCTTTTTAGTCTATTTATTTTGCATTTATTTTTGTTATCTTTTGTTTTAATATAATACATTAAAATAAGAAATCCAAAAAAATCTAAAAACAAAGAAAAGGAAGCATCATGATCATGTATATACTGTATATATTCCTTCTTTCTTAAATTTCTTTTACCTTTTCTTAATTATTAAAATCCAAAAAATAGATTTATGCACACTTTCATTTATAGTATTTTATTTTATTTACTTATAATTATTTTTAATTTAAAAATTAAAAAATATAAAAATGTGAAAAAGGGTGTTTTATACCTATAAAATAACCCAAGAATTGTTATCTCAAATTTGAGCCAAATTCACTCTGGATGTCTTCATGAAAGTTATAGGATATGTTTTACATTTTTTTGAGATTCAGCTTGTATCATGGTTTTATTTACTGATCTTTTAGTTTTAAGTCGTTGTCAGACCGAGATGCGACACGGGTCACCCCACCTCTCCTTTAACCTCCGGCCTACCTAGCAGGCTATGGAAGAATGTGGGTAACTGATGAATCTCGTATTCATCATGCTAAAAAACACATATTAAACCCCTGGCTTAACTAATCCAATAAAAACCACCATTAATTCTTTATTTTTATCTTATAATATATTGTGTATAATTAACCTGAATTAATCGTATTTTATTTTCTTTATTTCTCTCATAAAAAACCCACAAAAATCAAGTTGAATAATTGTCTATAATTCACTAACCATTAAAAAGACTAAAAGATACAAAAACATCTCAAAAACAAAAAAGTCAGTATTTTTCCCCCTTAAAAATACCCCCAAAAAATACTTTTTGTACAAATGAACTCTTTTGGCTTTTTGTTCAACATGAAACTTGTAGATCTTGTCGAAACGAGCAACTTTCATGTTTTGAGTTTTTCCTAGTTTTGCCTCTAACTATTTCTTTCATATTTTTCTTTGTTTTAACATTTTTGAATTTTCTGGTTGGGCCACGTGGTGTCCTCTGGGACACCCACATGGCCCGCGCCTCCTTTCGCCACCTAGCACTCTTCCAGGCCATCGGATATTCACCTACTGCCCTAATCTAAGCCCATTATCTCCGCTTCACTCAGAGCCGTCAGATCTGCTCTAAGATCTGATCAGCACCATTCATCTCCGCTTTATTCTTAGCCGTCAGATCCTCTTCTCATCTTATGACCACTATCACTCCACGTCACCACACTCTCGACCACCTTAGGATAAAACCCTCATATCACATCCCATCCCTACATCAGCGCCTAAGTCTATGCCACTGGATGAGATCTCTGGATCTGATCCACACCCTTCGATCGTGCCTCCATTCAAGCCGTTGGATCATTAGATCCAACGGCACCCGATCATTGTCCTCTTCTGGCTCGTCCGTTACACTCACAAGCTAGCCACCCCCTTTCAATTTTGGAAGGCACCATAGCTACCCCTTCCGCATCCTAACGGCTGCTCCCCATACCCCATGTCTTTTCCATCTTCGCACAACCCCCACTTAACACCACCATCAATCCCAGCCTCCACTATCTCCACTAAAAAATGCCTCTCCACCACTATAACGCTCGCCACCTCCTTCTATGAATCACCTCACCTCGCCACCGTCAACCCTGGTCCACCAATCATTGGGTAGCCCCTAGCTTCTCCCTCCTCCGGTGACAGCGGAGGAGGTGTTTGATTTGCGAAAATGGGTCTCCTACCCAGGTGTTGACCCACGGCTGCCATGGCCGTGCTGTGGGTGCCACCACGCTCCGCCGAGCTCCGAGGACCCGGCTGACCTCGTCGGGCGATACCCCGAGGTTTATGGAGCCTCATCCCAACCACAACCTTCACTGGATGCCCCTCTCCGACGAGGTCCTTCCTCCCCTTTATTTTCTTTGATTTTCTCCCAATTTATCCACCGTCTATAGTACACTCCACCACCATCTGATAATCCCATGAGATTCACAACTCTACTCCCATCTTCGCCGACCATCCCTCTATTCTCCAGAACCCCTCATGCTCCGACCCCCTTCTTATCCACCTTACCGAAGAAGGAGACCCCGAGCCACTGCCTCCCGACGCCCCCACGACCCTCATTCACCCATAATTCACTCACGCACTCGCTTCGGCTATGACTAACCCTTATAGGAACTTTGATTGGTCGGAGATCGCATCGGAGCTCCTTCGAGCTGGTCGTCTCCGGCAAGGCTCCATCGAACTCGAGCCCTAATCAGCACCGGAGCCTTGCCGCGCCTTTAGGATCTTCTCCAGCCTACCAGCAATCTTCCCCGACCTTCAGATGCTGACATGGATCGCGGAGGAGCCAAGGGCAGGTCGCCGGAGTCCCGCCTTCTCCGATGTCTTGCGGAGGAGGAGAAGCTACAAGTGCCGTCCGATCATCTGGATCGGACGGCTGAGAAGACACGTGGGATCCCAAGCCTCAATCCAAACCAAAAGCCTCGGGCGCATCGAACCTCGCCCCGAGCCTCCATATGTCCCCACGTGTCCCGAACCAGCTGTGAGACCCGAGCCTAGGCCCCTCACGTGCACAATACGAGAGGGCTTGGGTAAATTGCACGAATGACCCAGAAACTTCTGATAATTGCATATTGGTCCCTGATGCCCTCGTAGTTTTGAAGATTTGCAAAAAGGTCCCTGCGTATATGGAAAAATTACATCAGGACCCAAGTGGATTTTGGTATTTACATTTAGGTCCCTCCAGGGACCTAAATGTAATATTTATCCTTTTATTTCTTGCATTTTTATTTACAATTATGCCCTTGCATTGTTTTAGCATAACTTGAGCATCGTAGGTCTAAATTGCATGATTTTAGTGTCGTTTTGATCCTTGTTTCCTCATATACATCATGGCATATTTAATTTTCTCATCCGACATCATTTTAAATGAAGTGAATTTTGTGTTAGATGATGACCCTGCTCTACTTGTCCTTGCTCTGATTTGATGACTGAATTTAATGTTGTGATCAAATTGACCCTGATTTCAATCTCTATTATGTTGCTCAGTTTCAGTGATATTTTTAGGGTATATTTGTAATCTTTTGTTCTTCATATAAGATCCCTTGCATTATTCTCATGCATCATCCTATAATTGCATAAAAATCAACTAAAAATTGAATGCTCCATTTTATTGCATTGTATTGGCATAGTACTTCATGTATTTTCATAAAGACCTGAAATTGAGAATTAATTCACACTGCTCTTAATTGATCTCAAATCAATAAATAAAAACAGTAGCTCGTGTCCATGTGTTTGACCTTGGTAGACTTGCCAAGTATAAATATTCGACAATATTCAAACGATTGTGGTTTTTGCTGAACCGAATTTGCCTCCTATACTCCGACAATCATCTATTCTTAAAGAGGCAAATTTCACATTCATCAAATGGCGTCGTTGGCAGGGACATGGTTTAACTTAATTTATTTGTTGAATTTTGACTCATCTTTGTTGAATATTTTTCAAGAATTACATGTTCTCATTTCATGCATCATTTTTGCATCATGTCTTCTGTTTAATTTCCTTGAAATTTTTCTAATTTTCTCTTTTGTGACAGGGTCCATGAAAATCGAGGACGCTTGATCTTCATGGAGGCATGAATTCGTGAGCTTCCGCTGAATAGGTCACAAAAGAATTTGTGAAGAAATTCTAGGATCTTGTTTCAGTCAGCCTGTATTTGCATACTGTGTTAAAAAAATTTATTGCATGTGCATATTTATTCTAACAGTCCTCATAAAGGGCTTGCATGTTGTAGAAAAAAATAGAGTAGATCACTTGATGATCTACCCCCCCACACGTGCACATATACACCCCCTCTTCCTGTATATTTTACAATCTTTCTCTCGCTCTCTCCCTGATCGATCTCGTTTGTAAAAATACCCATTCCCTCCAAACACAAGACATTCGCCCCCCTCACTCAGATCCGTTACTTAGGCTATTTGTAGCTTAAGTATAGGGGGGTCCCGTCTATCCATCTATCCCTCACATTTTCTTCTTGTACTTAGGTCAATTTTGACCTAAGTATAGGGGGCCCTCTTCCTCAGTTCCTCTATATCACCTTATATTTGATCGAGCCATGGCTTCATGACACTTGTGCTACGAGGAAATATCAAAAATTAAGTATAGGGTGGGTATACCGTAAATAACTGTATATTTACTTTAGCCATAGCTCGCATTTTTTAAATTTTTTGAAAAATTTGTTTTCGGGCTTGGTTTTGGTAAACCCGTGAACTGAGTTTTGTAAAAACCTTGTAAAGTTGTTTTCTTAAAAATTGAGGGATTAATTTGTGTAAATACTCCTTATCAAAAAAAATTTGAAAATTGAAAACCTTTCTTTGAATTAGACTCTGACTACTAAGCTTAGTAGAAACTTTCAGTGAGGGAACTTCGGTCTCCCTTAGCAGAGTGGGTGGTTTAGAGGACACTACGGAAGGCTCCGTCCTCAAGTAACACGGGTCCATCTAACAGCTCGTACTTACACCCATATTGGCTGAGAGTAGACACTTTTATTCATTCGAGCCTGGGCTAGTCATCATCTCTCTAAAGAATTAAAAAAATGATGAAAATTAAAATCCATAAAAATATGCAAAAACAAAAAATGGCACAAAAATCACTAACTAAGGAGTTGGTGTATTCCTGACACAAACACATTCACTCAAGGCTTGAGGATTTTGAGGACACTGGATTTCTGCAATCTTGAGAGTCTAAGTTAACATGCCTTTGTCATTAGGGTTTTGAACTTAATTGTCCACATTTCTCTGATTTGAAATATTTGAACGCTATATTGCACTCTTCACCTCTCCTTCAAAAGAATATGATCAGCACAATCACTTTCACAACTGTGTGATTGATGAGATGAGTTGAGTTATCACTTGAGGAACTAGGACTAGAGATTTGAGTTTAGACCCGATCTGATGATATTCGAGGATGGGATAAAGTTAATGAAGGATTCAGGAAACCTGAGTGTCAGCAAAACCCTAGCCAGTATGTGAACAAGTTCATATGCTATCTCTTTGATATTTACCTAAGTGCCAGGGTGTGATGAAACTTAATGATGATTGTTGATCAGTGTGCTCCAACTTTTGATAAAAGCAGTGGAATTAGCCAACAAAAGCAATAAAATGTCAAATAAAAGCTCTAGCATCCAAGTCAAATTATAAATGAGGTTCCACCAATGGTGAGCGCTCCCAAACATTTTTAAAGTGTCCACTTGGACCAAGCGTTAATTAGGACAAAGGAGTCGGACTGGCATCAAAAAAGGGCTCTGCATCGTAAATGCTACAAGTCTGAGTGTCGAAGGTATCTTAGATACTCAAAAGAGACACACCCTGGTGTACTCCCAGAAAAACAAGTGCAGACGACACAATGATCAACAATCTAAAATTTACATGTGTTGAGTAAAAAGGCACTCGAGAGGCCCCTTGTTTCAATGTGAGAGAGAGAGAAAAATAGACACAATCCTATACCCTCCATCATATGGCCGTCCATCTACATTTCAAGTCTGACGAACTAATGAGACAGTTGACTGAAGCAAGAATAGACTTATTCCCTAGTGCTGAGGATGAGGTCTAGAGGAGAATCTTTGGCCTGGAACTTTGGGTGATGCCTCGACTCAACTCTCATGAAATGCAGTACACCTAATTTCATATCCTTATATTATATGTACAAAAAGAGAGTCTGATAATTACAGAAGTTGGATTCCTTCTGACTAAGGCTTGGGTAAACCCAGAATTTTAGGATCTCTTAAATTAAGGGTCTTCGAAAGACCGAGCCTTGAAATATTCACTTGCACTATCAGGAATTAATCATACTCCTTCATTTTTTAGATGCTCGAGGACGAGCATAGTTTAAGTATAGGGGTATGATGAATCTTGTATTCATCATGCTAAAAACCACATATTAAACCCCTGGCTTAACTAATCCAATAAAAACCACCATTAATTCTTTATTTTTATCTTATAATATATTGTGTATAATTAACCTTAATTAATTGTATTTAATTTTCTTTATTTCTCTCATCAAAAACCCACAAAAATCAAGTTGAACAATTGTCTATAATTCACTAACCATTAAAAAGACTAAAAGATACAAAAACATCTCAAAACTAAAAAGTCGATACTTTTACCCCCTTAAAAATACCCCAAAAAATATTTTTTATACAAAGGACCTCTTTTGGTTTTTTTTCCAACATGAAACTTGCAGATCTCGTCGAAACGAGCAACTTTCATGTTTTAACTTTTTCCTAATTTTGCCTCTAACTATTTCTTTTGTATTTTTCTTTATTTTAACATTTTCGAATTTTTTAGTTGGGCCATGTGGCGCCCTCTGGGACGTCCACGTGGCCCGCACCTCCTTTCGCCACCTAGCACTCTTCTAGGCCGTCAGATATTCACCTCCCACCCTAATCTAAGCCCTTCATCTACGCTTCGCTCAGAGCCGTCAGTTCTGCTCTAAGATCTGATCAACAGCATTCATCTCTGCCTTATTCCTAGCCGTCAGATCCTTTTCTCATCCTACGACCACTATCACTCCACGTCACCCCACTCTCGACTGCCGTAGGATAAAACCCTCAGATCACATCCCATCCCTCCATCAGCGCCTAAGTCCACGTCACTGGATAAGATCTCTGGATCTGATCCACACCCTTCGATCGCGCCTCCATTCAAGCCATTGGATCATTAGATCCAACGGCGCCCGATCATCGTCCTCCTCTGGCTCGACCGCTACACCACACGAGCCAACCACCCCCTTTTAATTTTGGAAGGCACCATAGCTACCCCTTCCGTATCCTAACGGCTGATCCCCATACCCCATGTCTCTGCCATCTTCGCGCAACCCCCACTTAACACCGCCATCAATCCCAGCCTCTACTATCTCCACTCAAAAACGCCTCGCCACCACTATAATGCTCGCCACCTCCCTCTATAAATCACCTCACCCTGCCACTGTCAACCCTGGTCAACCAATCATTGGGTAGCCCCTAGCTTCGCCCTCCTCCGGTGACAGCGGAGGAGGTGTTCGATTAGCGAAAATGGGTCTCCTACCCAGGTGTTGACCCACGGCTGCCATGGCCGTGCTGCAGGCGCCACCACGCTCCGTTGAGCTCCGAGGACCTGGCTGACCTCGCCGGGTGACGACCCGAGGTTTATGGAGCCTCATCGCAAGACACAACCTTCACTAGATGCCACTCTCCGACGACGTCCTTTCTCCCCTTCTTTTTCTTTGATTTTCTCCCAATTTGTCCACCGTCTACAGTACACTCCACCACCATCTGATCATCCCACGAGCTTCGCAACTCCACTCCCATCTTTGCCGACCATCCCTCTCTTCTCCAGGACCCCCCACGCTCCGACCCCCTTCTTCTCCACCTCGTCGGAGAAGGAGACCCTGGGCCACCGCCTCCCGACGCCCCCACGGCCCTCATTCACCCATAATTCACTCACGCACTCGCTTCGGCTATGACTACCCTTGCAGGAACTTTGATTGGCCGGAGATCGCATTGGAGCTCCTTTGAGGTGGTCGTCTCTGGCGAGGCTCCATCGAACTCGAGCCCTGATCAACATCGCCCCCCTAGGCACGTGCTTTACGTGTGTGCCTGGGTAAATTATAGGGACACCCTCGTAGTTTTGAAGATTTGTAAAAAGGTCCTCGCGTATATGGAAAAATTACATCAGGACCCAAGCGATTTTTGGTATTTACATTTAGGTCCCTCCAGGGACTTAAATGTAATATTTATCCTTTTATTTCTTGCATTTTTATTTACAATTATGCCCCTGCATTGTTTTTAGCATAACTTGAGCATCATAGGTCTAAACTGCATGATTTTAGTGTCGTTTTGATCCTTGTTTCCTCATCTACATCATGACATATTTAATTTTCTCATCCGACATCATTTTAAATGAAGTGAATTTTTGTGTTAGATGATGACCCTGCTCTACTTGTACTTGCTCTGATTTGATGATTGAATTTATTGTTGTGATCAAATTGACCCTGATTTCAATCTCTATTATGTTGTTCAGTTTCAATGATATTAGGGTATATTTGTAATATTTTATTTTGCATATAAGATCCCTTGCATTATTCTCATGCATCATCCTATAATTGCATAAAAATCAATTAAAAATTGCATGTTCCATTTTATTGCATTGTAATTGGTATAGTACTTCATGTATTTTCATAAAGACCTGAAATTGAGAATTAATTCACATTGCTCTTAATTGATCTCACAAAAATAAATAAAAATAGTAGCTCGTGTCCCTGTGTTCGACCTTGGTAGACTTTCAAGTATAAATATTCCACAACATTCAAACGATTGTGTTTTTTGTTGAACCGAATTTGTCTCCTATACTACGACAATCATCTATTCTTAAAGACAAAAATTTTACATTCATCAGTAACGTATCATCTTCGAGAACTTCTCCTGATCACATTTCTCTGTGGTTGCTTACAACTAGATATGCAAAGTTAGTGATCGTGGATTACTCTTTCCAATGATCCATCACAGGACCTCTTTCCTACCATATATCAGAAGATCTATATCGTCAAAGTTGCACGGTCTGCCAATCCTAGAGAGAGAACTCGAGCTAGGAAACCACTCCTGGTGACAATGAGAGTTGAGCGAAGATTGATCTCTTTCATACGAGATCCAAGGGATTCCCTCCTTACCGCAACCGCCTCTGAGCAGCTGCTCGAGCTTCGTCGTTGTTGTTGCATCGCGCAGACCCGAAGACCACTCTAAGACCTCACTCCCAAGCATCCTTTCATCCTCTGTCATCAGGTATTTACCCCTTCTTTTTCTTTCCTTTTTCTTCCTGCATCTCCATCTTCTTCTTCTTCATATTTTCTTCATCTTATTCTTCCTTATACTTTCCCTCTTCTCATTTCATCATCTTCCATCCACCCAACCGCCAAAAAATGCATTTTCACGGGTAAATCATATATTCTCAATCTAATGGTGTTTTTTATTTATTTTTTCAAGGAGCTCTGATGAATTTATTAATCACTTATTTAGCCGAACAGAACGAATATATCAAGTTTCCCTTTTTATAGGGGATTGTCCCTTGTTTCTCACCTTCTCTTGCACCCTACATTTCTCCATCCTCGTCCTTCCTCTTTATCCTCCTTCCCTTCTTCTCATTCCCCATCACCTCCTTTTCTTTCCTCCATACACTCCTTTTTTTTTCTTCCATACACAACACACACAACGTGCAACAACACACAACTATTTCTGCCCATGCACGGCTATCACACCCTCTTCCTCCACTCAGTCACACATACCTACGGGAATACAGAGCCATATTTTAGCTGAGGCACAAGCTTCGATCATATTCCAATGCAAGAGGCATCAATGAGAACTCCGTCTTCGTCGCACAAGGAGGCACTGGCAACAGAACTCCCTTGGTCCTTTTCAATGCGCTGCATAGACTAGACAATCTCTCCATTGCCGGATCTTCACGGGAACTGAAAGTTAGGATATAACACTTTTCAAATCGTTTGATCAATATCACAAATGAGTAATAGAATTACCTCTTGAAACATGTTTGTGATTACATATCTCTAAATGAAGAGACCTCCTATCTCAAGTCCGATCCGACGAAGGACACACTTGCGAGTGCATGGATGAGACACATGCTTCCCTTAATCCAAGATGAAGAGTGCAGAGTCTCATGATTCATTCCACCGAAATTGATAGACTTCCTCATTAGCAATATGCATTGAAGAAGGCAGATATCCATGAGTAGTCGATCCGACAACACAACGACGACGTGAAGATTGCATGGCTCTCGAGGTCAATATGGTGGACGTCCAAAATATTGAGAGATAGGGAGGGGGGCATGTATGAGAATAGAGAGAGGGAGAGAGTTGTTGCTCTTGTTGTAAAGAAAGAGACAAGACTTTCCTTTCTTTTAATAAATTGGATGTCCACGGGTATCAATCCATATGTACACAATAATCATCAGTGTATATTATTTTGTGCTTTCAATATAACCATGATTTATTATATAAATTTGCAACAACAAATAGTTAATTTAAAAAATAAATTAAATATATTCAAGATCCATCAATATAATTCAATTTTAATCGAAACCAACAAATATGGAATTGCTTGGAAGGAGAGCAAGACTCCTTCCATACATAGGGTGGACGGACACCAAGTTTCAAGATTCAAGATGGTCATCTACTCCTTGTATGGAAAGGATGCTCTCTCATTCCAATTATATTGAGATCTCATATCTCATCATATATTCCACATGTGCAACAACTTTTGTTGTAAAATTATTCACCAAAATAATTTCAAATTATTTTGTGATAATCTCAATCATGCCATTGATAAAATATGAACATATTCATACATCTAATATAAATTGTAAATTACATTTACAATTAGTTGTTCAATGTGAATACAATTGACATCAACATTTAATCGTAAATACTATTTATAATTAAATCTCTCTAGCATATTATAAATCACATTATAATATTTATGATTATTATGGACAATGATATCTACATTAATCATATCCTTGATAATTAAATCATATTTAAATCTTAGATGATTATTCTCATATGTCAAAATAATATGAATCATATTCATATTATTCATGATAATTAAATCACATCTAATCATTATTTTCCCAATGCTATGATATATTTTCAACTATGGAATTATTATCGAACTCATTCAAGAATAATGTGTTTTCTCCATGTAGGGTGAATGTACATTCCATATATAGTGGCTTGGATTGAGATTATATTTCTAATCTAGATCTCGGGGACCTCTTAAAGATGTTTGATTAAATCAAATTGTAAATATAATCTTCTCATTGCATCCTAATAATATTCAGATCAATGTCCATCATTTGTACTGAGAGGAGTCACCAAAATCGTAACTAGTTTGTCGCTCCCTTGGAATAGAAGTGTCATGGTTATACAATCACTTGCGGTCACATCACCCTCGAGTATTCCTAGTACTCGTACATCCTGTATATTGGAAGACCCAGAATAAACCTGAAGTAGATCATATTTATACTGACTCCTTCAAGGGTTTATCATTAAAGTTTTCATTTGTCATTGGAAGTTGGTATAGATCATATGCTTTTAAAAAGCATATATCTGCTTACAAATTATTGTCATGCTTTCAAAGCAAGACGACCATGTGTGGAATTTGATCGATCCCAATACCTCATTAGTAAGCTCATGCCTTTCGGTTCAATAATGAACATATATGATCCCTTTTAGAGATTGTATTACTCATATGACCTTGTATGCATACGAGCTCGTCGATGTATAGACCTTGATTAGGTCATAAACCTAATGGTCTTCTTGATGTACATACTTCGACATATAGTAATACATTTGTTTGCGGTCAGAGGATGCGTGCATGTATCATGACAACATAGTCTTGGTTATCTCAATCTCGTTAAATTAAATCATTGACCTAACTTATCTGACACCTCTAAATCTCCATTCCTATGCAGAGAACCTACATCAAGAGGTCGATCAGATATCAACCTTTAGAGAGGGATTATCATCTCCTTCTTAAGCTACAAATACGTTCTTAACAAATCATTTGGTATTGCTTGATGATCCCTCAATCTAACTATTTAGATATCATCCAGGCATCAACCTCTATGATTGAACCATTGAATAACCAATTGTATGATTATTAAGATGACCATGGTACATAAATCTAATTTTACTAAGCAACCTTATAAGTGCATTCATTCATTTAATTGCAGACAAGGAGTGAAAGAAATCAATAATCTTTATTGATATATATATATATATATATCAAATATTACAATAATAATTATTATAGAAATGGTTCGTCCTGGGCTCACATGGCTAACAATCTCCCACTAGCCTGCAAAATCATTCAAATACAATATTTAAACTCATGCTCATTACATGCTGGTTGAAAATTTTCTGGAGTAAAGGTTTGATAAGGGGATCGACAACATTATCGATAGAGGCCACCTTGGTGATGATGCTGATGTCAGCATGATTTTGAATTTCTCGAATGTTGTGGTATTTCCTTTCCACATGCCTACTCTTATGATGCCATCTGGGTTCCTTCGCATGAGTTATGACTCCCATGTTATAGCAGAGTAGCAGGATGGGAGTATCAAAGGATACTACACTAAGTTTCAGCATGAACTTGCGTAACCACAAACACACTGCCTCCTTTGCAGCATCCGATGCGGCAATGTATTCGAATTCTATTGTTGAATCAGTAGTAGGGATGGGAGTATCAAAGGATACTACACTAAGTTTCAACATGAACTTGCGTAACCACAACCACACCGCCTCCTTTGCAGCATCCGATGCGGGAATGTATTTGAATTATATTGTTGAATCAGTAGTAGGTCTTGCTTCTTGCTTCTCCAGCTCACAACACCACTGTTCAACAAGAACACAAACCCTGAAATTGACTTGCGGTCATCTATAGATTGGAAGTTTGAGTCTGTGTATCCTAAAACTGGAAGATCACCATCTTTATAGACCAAGATGTAATCTTGCGTCCGTCTTAGATACTTAAAGATGCACTTCACTTCATTTTGGTGTTGTTCTCCGCAGAATGGTTGGTAACGGCTTACCACTCCCACTGCATGGCAGATATCTTGCATTGTACACATCATGGTGTACATTAGGCTTCCCACAGTTGATGAGTAAGGGCATCTAGTTATGGATTTCTTATCCTCAACACTGTAAGGATCCATCCCTTTAGATAGATGGATACCATGCCTTAAGGAAAGGAAATCTTTCTTGGAATTCTCTATATGGAAACGTTAATGTTCCCATGTTGTGACAATCCCAATTTTTTTCTATGTCTGAACAACTTCAGGCCCAAGATACAAGATGCTTCTCTAAGATCTTTCATCTCGAAGGTATGGGACAACCAGATCTTAACACTAGTCATCATCCATATATAATTCCCAATGATAAGGATATCATCTACGCAAATCATGATGAACACAATAGTGCCCCCACTAAGATTCTTGTACACACATGGTTCATTAGGATTCTGAACAAAGTCATAACTCTTTATGGCTTCGTCAAAATTGATGTTCCAGCTGCGAGAAGCTTGTTTGAGTCCATAGATGCATTTCTTTGTCATCCTCAGTTATGAAGCCATGTGACTGCTCCATATAGATATCCTCATCGAGATATCCATTAAGGAATGCTATCTTAATGTCCATCTGCCAGATGTCATAGTCAAGATATGCATCTATAGCTAGTAGTGCTCTAATAGATTTAAGCATAGCCACATGAGAGAATGTCACATCGTAGTCGATGCCTTCTCTCTGTGTGTATCCCTTAGTTATGAGTTGTGCCTTAAAGGTATCTACCTTCGCATCAGATCCTCTTTTTCTCTTGAAGATCCATTTACACCCAATCGAATTTACCCATCTAGGTTGATCATCTGAGGTTCATACATAATTCTTGTACATGGAGCCTTGTTTAGATTTCATTGCTAGCATCCATGTATCCATGTCATGATCCACGAGTGTTCATAAAATGAAGTTGGACCATTGTCAATTTCACCTAACACATGGAATACGTACTTTTTCAGTGGTATAACCTCTCTTGAACTCCTTCGAAGAGGTACATATGTCATCTTTATTCACATCTTTAGTTTCTGGTTTAGGAAGCTCAATATCCTCTAAGGATTCAATGAGTTCCTTTACTTCATTTTTGTCTTGACTCTTAAGAAAGTCATCCTCAAAAAGTTTTACATCTCAAGAGACGAAAACCTTTTAAATCTCAGGGCAGTAAAGGTGGTATCGAATATCGTCCTTTACATGCCCAATGAAGTAGCACTATCGAGTGTGAGATTCCATCGTACTTGCATCCATGTTCTTCACATAGACCAAGAAATCCCAAATCCTCAAGTGTCTAACATTGGGCTTGGTTCCAAACCAATAGTTCATGAGAGGTTTTGTGTACATAATTGCTAGGAATCTTGTTTAGGATATACATTGTAGTCCCTGTTGCATATCCTTAGAAAGTAAGAGGTAAATATTCTTTACTCATCATTGAATGAACCATGTCTATGATGGCCTTGTTGTGTCTTTCAACAAGAGCACCATTTAGTTGGGGAGTTCCAGAAGGAGTGAGATTGGATACAATTCTTCTCTCTTTGAGGAATTCCTTAAATTCGTCTGAGAGGTACTTGCCACCTCGGTTAGATTGAATCCATTTAATCTTCCTATAAATTTGGTTCTCAACTAAAATTATGAATTCTTTGAACTTTTAAAAGGTTTCGGATTTATGACGCAAAAGGAAGATAAACCTGTATAGTAAATGACCATCAATAAATGTCAAATAATGTAGATATCGCCTCGCATCGTGTACCCTTGTTACGAAAGAGTACTCTGGTCATTTTACCTCGAATGCGATGTTCATAGGTAGGTAAAATTTGGACCTTTAGAAAATTTAAGGGTCCATCCTTTATCTATCTATTTCTCTTATCAACAGATAAATGGCCAAACCTTTAATGCCCAATCATGTTCGAATGAATTTGCCCTCTCTGGTTGTTTTACGATTTTTATTAGTGGGTGTTACATTCATGACAAATTCACTAATGCATAATACATAAAGTCCACCAGAAGGTAGAATACCATCGACACTATATTTACCGTAATAAATTATGACAAGTTTCCTATAGAATAAGAACGGATATCCATTTCTAACTAACTTAGATACATATATAAAGTTCCTTCTAACATCTAGAACATAAAGATATTCTTTTAGTACTAGGATTCTCTCACTACATAATGATAGTCTGTAGCTCCCAACAACGACTGCTGCAACAGTTGCATCAGATCTCATCTGGATGACTATCTACCCATTCATCAACACTTCTAGTTTTCTAAAATAGATGCAACAAATTGCATACATAAATAGAAATATCAGGATCAATGATCCAACTATCTTCTCATAGTTTGAGAATATTATTTCAATGATGAAAGTCGATTTTATACTTGCTGGGGCTTTACCTTTCTTAACAGTTTTTAGATATTCTGGGAAGTTACACTTCCAGTGCCCCGGCTTCTTGCAGTGATGACAAAATCAGTCTTCTTTGATGCTATCAATGTAAAAGCTTGAGAGGATGAGCCAACAACTTGACTCTTCTTCTTCTTCTGGCCAAACCCTTCCGAGCCCCATGCTTCCAACTGTGCTTCCCTTTGACCCGTACAACCGTTGCACTACCAACATGATTCTCTTTCTTCATTATGTCTTCTGTATACTTTAATTAAGCCATGAGTTCAGCGCTTGTTAACACCAACTTATTTATGTCGTACGATACCACAAAGTTGGTAAGGGATTAGGATAGAGATAGCAGAATGAAGTCGAGCTACATGTCTGCATCCAACTCAGCCTCGAGAGTATCTAGTTCTAAGAGATACCCAAACATTTTGATTACATGCTCTCGATCCGAAGTCCCTTCCCCCAGGTTGCAGCGAATAAGTTCTCTCATTATATTGTAACGCTGAGTGAAGTTCGTCACTGAATATATTTTTCAGATTCAGCATTATATCGTGGTAACCATTGATGAATCTCATACTCATCATGCTAAAATTGATCACTTAGGCTATGTTCCCCAAAATTCACATGTATTCAATACTTAATAGAGCATCATTAGCATTCATACATGTTTAAATAAATTCACATTTCATTATGCATAATTGCATAATGTGTAAATTGACCTGAAAAGCTGCTAACTTCTCTTATTTTTATTTAATTCATCCTAACTCCGATTGATCCCAAACCACTTCCATTGTGTAGATATTACTGACAAGAACAAAAAAAATTATAAAAACGTACTAATTCAAACAAGTGTTAAATAATCCCAAAGTTTAATTTCACATCTGACGGACTAAAACATGCATATCTTCCTCATACAGTGTCTGATTTTGGTATACTCATTTTAAAGTACTTCAGTTTCAAATGCCTTCAAAACAAGATTAATTTTATAATATTCGGAGCACATATGTGAAAGTTGGGTTTTGGGTCCCTTTTGCACATTTTGTCTTTTTGCTATTTTTGACCTAAGTTTTTATGTAAATAATTAACCCTTCTAATTTTATTTCTTCTTTATTTGTATTCTTTGATGAAATTTTTATCAATAGCATAAAAATCCAAGTCTAGATCAAGACTGAAACAAAGAAACAGATCGAGTCCGAGTAACCCTTGTGAGTTTGCATAAAAATCATGTATTTCTACTTCTATTTTATTTCCCTATTATCTTATTTATTAAAAATCCAAAAAATTAGATTAGTGTATATTTAATTTTTTTTTTTGTATTTTGTCGTATTTTTCTATAATTTTTATCCTCTTTTAAACCATCAAAAAAGTGCAAAACTCCAAAAAGTCGGTTTTCTATACACATGGAGAACCACAAAAATACCACTTTATACAGATGACCTCTTTTGCTCCCAGATCCTTCATGAAACTTGTAGATCTCGTTGAGACGAACAATTTTTGTGAAGGAATTTTTTCGATCGGAGGTCTCCTTCTATTTCTTTTCTTCTTCTTCTTTATTTTTTGATTTTTTGGGGGGACATGTGGCAACCCCTGGGCGTGACACGTGGCACACCACCTCACCCCTACGACCTATCTCCTCTCTTCTCCCCTAGTTCACATGCCGCATACGTGACCTCTCCTCCTCCCTGGTCACGTGTGAGGCACGTGACTCGTCCCCTCCCCTTCCTAGTACTTTGTGCCTCTGCCCAACCGCTGTGCCTCCTCCTCTTGAGTGTAACCGTCGTTGGCGCAACCCCTTCCTCCAGTCGTTACCCACACTCGCCTCCTCCCTCTTGCCCAACGGTCGTGCGTCTCACTGATCGTTATTGATAAATATTTCTTGGACTTACTTCAAATCTGTGGATTTATTGGTGGTTTATTGATCATTTTTTATTGGATTAAAGATTGTATTCACAGATCCAATGCTTCATTCTCTCTGTCTATTTCTTCCCATCTGCATTGCATTGTATTTTATTATTTTAACACAAAAATTAATCGAGCAATTAATAGATTATTTAAATTAATTTAAAACTATGCAACTAAAAATCACCATTCCCTGTGTTCGACCTTGGTAGACTTGCCAAGTATAAATATTCTAAAACATTCAAAGATTGTGGTTTTTGTTGAATCGAATTTCATCTCCTATACTATAATTTTTTATTATTAAACAATTTTCGAGTTCATCAAATGGCGTCGTTGCCGGGGAACGGTGAATTTTTAGGATTTTAAATTATTTTTTTAATTTTTTTTTGTGAATTAATTTTTTGTCATTTTGCATTTTATTTTTTCTGAATTCGATTTTTGCATCTCTTCTCTCAATACAGATACTAACCACATCTTCTCTCTTTGCAGATTTCTCGGAGCAAATTTTGGGATATAATTCAAGTATATTCAAAGGTGAAGAATGAATTTTAATTTTATGAGAGAGAGTTAGTTTAGACTTAATTTTCTGCATTATTCATAAGGTCCCTCTCTCTTTGAACCCTGTTAATTTGTAATACTCAGGACTGTGTGGTGCATTGAGTCTGTTTCAACCCCTTCTGTGTGGTTGGGACCTGACTTGAGTGGCGTAGGAATTAGGCACATATACGCTTGCTTGTTTATCATTGATTGTTCTCCTAATTTTTAAGCCATACTTCTTCACTAACTAGACATACTATATATCGTTTGACTTAGCCAAAAATTTAATCAATTCTTTCCCGTTAATAAAACTATGTGCTTAGGGCGACTTCATCTGTACATATCATTTAGTGTAACTTTTTTAAAATTCCTTATATTGTATCCTGCATGAATAACGTGAGGAATCACTGTAAGTCTTCTTCTTAAGCATGCGCCATTGATTTACACTAACATTGGCTTTTTGATTCTCCCTCCATAGTCTTACAGCTTAGGAATTAAAGGAATTGGAACTTTTTGTTAGGCGTAAATTGCAATGCTCAATTAAAAACTTAAGTGATAACCTTAATTTAATAACATGATTACTATTCAAGGTGACTGTAAATAAAATCAACATAAAATTAACCCTTATGTCTGGTGGAGAGAAACCCAGTCATTATTTGTAAGGACCAGATCCCACACTTAGGGTAGAGCCAAAAATTAAAAATTTTCATTCAGACTACTGTTTTTAGAATCAATTAGCTACTTCTCAGTATGGGTTTCGGGTAGCTATTTTATGATCTGACTTCTCTTAACAGAGTGGGTGTTTTAGAGGACACCGCGAAAGGCTCCATCCTAAAGAAACATGGGTAGCCGTCTAACGGTCTGTACCTACACCCATATTGGCTGAAAGTTGGTGCAACTAGTTGTATGAACTTGGGACAATCTTTGTGAAATATTTTGGCACCTAACATATCCACTTAATTTTCAAGATTTCTTTATCACTAATTAAAATTGAAAAGATAAGCGGCCGAGCCCTGACGTGCCTTCACCAGTGTTGAGTGGGTAACTGGAGAGTTTGATTTGTGTTTGCTTTGTGTAATCTTTCTCGAGATGACTCTCTTCTTGACCTCTCTTGGTCTTAGAGCTATCCCTTTCTAAAGATCAATCAACCTCCTTTAGGGTTCGATCAATCTCGGACTAACCCTTCATTTTACTCCTCTACCAAGGAAACCTTTATCCCTAGAAATTCTTCACATCCTTCAGCATTTAATTCTGAACTCTTTACATCTGAAGGTGAAGAGGAAGAAGTCATGATGCCTCCAAAGAAGAGCCCTAGTGAGGACGATAATGACAACAACCCTATTCATGTACTTTTTTCTAGAATAACTGTTGCCGAACAATGCAATGAACTCCTTAGAGCATAGATGGCAGAAATGCAACGTAGCAAAGCTGCTATCGAATACACATACCTCCCTGAATTAGATGAAGATTATAATTGGTTGAGGTCGGTACCCCCCGAGGATTCTTTCGAACACAAACCACATTTCCTCACATTATTGCTTAAGTTCGGAAGGAATAATAATGAATAACCATATATCTTCCTCCATAACTTCGAGCTAGTCTGCGCTAACCTATGCCACCATAGGGTTAGCCAAGATTACATAAGGCTGAGAGCTGTTCCCTTTGCCTCTGATAAGGCAGCTTATTGGCTGAACTTAGGGGAAGTGGTCACCGCATGGGCCACATTCAAGACGTTGTTCTTAAAGAAATTCTACCCAATTAGTAGAATTAATCAGATGAGGATCAATCTCACAAGCTTCACCCAACACCCGAGCGAGCCATTCCATGAAACCTGGGAAAGGTTCACATACCTAATCCAGAAATACCCAGGACACGGGATAGGTGGACTGAACCCTGAAACCCAAGGGTTAGTGAGTGCATCCTGTGGAGGAAGCTACATGGGACGCCATGAGAACATCGTCTACAAGGTGTTCGAAAGACTAGCAGAATCCGACCATGCACAAACCACCAACCATGGTTACATAGCCGACTCTAAGAAGATGGTGAATAATCTGACGACCGATCAAAGTACTGACATGGGAATAATAGATGATAAGCTAACTATGGTCGAACAAATTTATAAGAAGGTGGACGAACTCCATAAATCATCTGATATGGAGAAATTGCCCAAACAAATGGAGGAATTGGATGACAAGGTAACTAAGATGTAGATACCTACCCGAACTTCAACCCATGCCCCCATACATCAAATTCACTACATTCAATGGTAAGAGATAGGACAACAGAGCATTGGGGTGGAGACCAAGTCTTTTCTCATCAAACCGAAGAAACCTTTACTCAAACTATTTACGAGGAATCTCCCTAAGTCATGGAAATAGACAGAGTCTGGTATAACCCGGAACATGTCAATCGATTGGATGCAATCTCTACTCCAAACCTCATCCATCACAATCTCGACCCATCTTCCAGCTTCAACAGCAGCAACAACAACAACAACAACGTCGGCAATACCATACGAGTTATCAGAACCCGCAACCGTAGCAACAATAATATCACATCTGACCGAAGAGCAGGAGATCCACCTGCTTAAGGTTTTAGAGAAAAATCACAAGGATATAGGCTAGAGATTGTCAGATCTTCTAGGGATTAACCCATCCCTTTGTTCGTATCATATTTACCTTGAGGATAATGCTAAACCCTCTCGTGAATGCCAACGATGATTGAATCCAATTTTACGGGAAGTGGTTAACACTGAGGTCGAAAAATGGCGTAAGGCTAGTTTCATATATCCCATCTTAGACTCTAAGTGGGTGTCGCCTTTGCATGTCGTCCCGAAAAAGTAGGGGCTTTTGATTATCACCAACGAGGTGGGAGAGGAGATCACGATAAGGGCACCACGTCTTGGCATGTTTGTGTGGATTACAGGTGCCTGAATGCCGCAATGAAGAAGGACCACTTTCTGTTGCTTTTTATTGATCAAATTTTGGAGAGATTGGCATAGAGAGAATACTTCTCTTTCTTAGACGGGTACTCGGGCTGCAATTAGGTAGCCATCATCCCTGAAGATCAGGGAAATATTACTTTTACATGTCCTTTCATCACTTACACATTCAAGCGCGTGCCTTTTGGGTTTTGCAATGGCCCTGGCACTTTTTAGCTGTGCATGATTGCGGTTTTTGCCGAAATAGTTTGAGATTTCCTGGAAGTCTTCATGGATGAATTCTCAGTCAATGGTGATTCATTCGATGATTACCTAACACACCTGGATCGAGTCCTCCAAAAGTGTAGGGAAGTGAATCTGGTACTCTCTTGGGAGAAAATCCATTTCATGGTAAAAGAGGGCATTGTGTTGGGGCATGTCATCATCTCCAAGAAGGGAATGGAAGTTGACCCTACCATGGTGGATGTGATCAAGAAACTCGAGCTACCTACAAATGTTAAACAAGTGTGGTCTTTTTTGAAGCATGTCGGATTTTATAGGAGATTTATAAGGATTTTTAAAAATTGCCCGACCAGTAACTTACCTCTTAGGGAAAGACACCGAGTTCCTAGTAGATCATAAGTGTCTTGAAGCCTTTGAGATGCTCAAAAAGAGGATCATTGAGACTCACATCCTACAAGCCCCCGACTGTTCTCTTCCCTTCGAGATCATGACAGATGCTTCAGACTCCGCAGTAGGGGCTATGTTAGGACAATGAAAAGATGGAATCCCATATTCTATTCACTATGCAAGAAAAGTTTTAGATCCAGCACAGAAAAATTACACTGTGGCTGAAAAGGAAATGCTTGCAATAGTCTTTGACTTGGAGAAATTCCAATCTATACTTCTAGGATTTAAGATGACAATATACATAGATCACTCATCCATCCGATACTTAATGATGAAAAAAGATGGCAAAGCACGTCTCCTAAGATGGATACTCTTGCTTCAGGAATTTGATTTGGAGATTAAAGATAAACCCGGAGTTAAGAATGTCGTGGCTGATCATTTACTACGAATCAAACAAAACAAGATCCCTGAGTCTGAATCCATCCGTGAAACCTTCCTAGACGAGTCAATTTCCGCTATTGACTCTCTCCCATGGTATGCTGACAAGGTGAACTATCTTTTCTACAAGAAAGTCACCCAGTGTTGGCCCAAGAACAGAGTCGACTGACTCAGGTCGGAAGCCAGACACTACCATTAGAAGGATCCATTCCTTTTCTTAGAAGGACCGGATTGTATATGGAGAAGATGTACCAAAATATCCTCAATCTTTGTCATACCTTGATGGCAAGAGGGCATCACTCTGGGAAGAGGACCACTGAGAAGATACTAAAATATGGATTTTACCAGCCGACCTTGTTTAATAATGCCTACTATTTTGTCAGGACATGCCCGATCTGTCAAAAAATGGGAGGGAACATTGGTCCCAAAGATTCCATTCCTATGCAATCAATGTTCATTTGTGATGTATTCGATGCATGGGGCATTGAATTTATGCGCCCGTTCCCTAACAATCAAGGATTTAAACATATTCTTCTTGTGGTAGATTATTTACCTAGGTGGGTGGAGGCTATCCCTATTTGAGCAGCAGGCAACAAGAATATATGCAAGTTTTTAGAAGATCATATTGTTTCGAGGTTTGGAATCCCTAAGTTATTAATATCTGATGGGAGTAGACACTCTGTCAACCGGGAGGTGAAGAAGTTGACTAAGGAATACAACATCGAGCACCGTGTTGCTAGCCCTTACCATCTACAATCTAATGACATGGCCGAAGTGTCAAACGTGGGGTTAACGGAATTTTATAGAAGCTAGTCTGCCCTGATAGGAAGAACTGATCCCAACTCCTGGACCAAGTTCTATGGGCATACCGGACGTCTTACAATACCCCATTAGGCACCTCCCTGTTTCTAATGGTATAGGGAAAGCTGTGTCATTTGCCCGCAGAACTCATGCATAAATCAGAATGGACAATCAAAAAGATCAATTGGAAATATCACCAAGGAAAGAATAATGTAGATATGGATTTGAATGAACTATTTGAAATCCGAAATCATGACTACGAAAACATCATCATTCACAAGAACCGAGTGAAGAAATGACGCGACAAGAACATCTGAACAAAGACCTTTGTCCCAGGACAGAAAGTATGGTTATTTAATGAAAGATTGAAAAATTTTCCAAGGTAAATTGAAATCCAAATGGACAGGACCCTTCATCGTGAGAGAGATCCACAATAACAGAAGTGTTGAGATCTCAGAAACTGTAGACAACATGTAAATTTCTATAGTCAATGGTCAGCTACTTAAACATTTTGTCAAATCATGTGACCATTTAGTGCAAGTAGAGCATATCTCCTTCACTCAAGGCACTCTATTAGACGAAAAACTCAAGCGGCCCGGATGAAACTCCTCTTCTATTAAAATTCCATAACTCTTATGTATATCCATCAATCCGTAATTTTACTCGATTCTCCATATGTAATTAACCGATCATACTCAGGTTGACCTGAGCCTAAGTATAGGGGGATCGATACCATCGTGTATGCATCACTTTTATTCCTTCCGCTCACCCTCGACTGCCTCATTTCATGTTTTTTTGCTATGCTTAGTCCCTCAAAAGTCTAAGTATAGGGAGGCATGTTGACTTCTGTTTTTTTACTCATCTATACTTGGTACATGCTATGTCTACATTTCTCTTTGTGCCATGAGGACATAGCACAAGCTAAGTATAGGGGGTGCGCTTGTATATATTCTACATACTTTATCCATAGCTCATACTTTAATTGTTTTCATCTGACATCAGGGATGGGTACAAGTAGTGTATATTATGTATATTATACTAAATTCTTTTTGTAAATAATAGATGGTTTTCAAAAACAAACAAACAAACAAAAAACTCTTTTACATAAATTAAAAAAAATCAATCATGGTCTTGCATTTCATTAAGCATCTCATAAATTCATGCATTCCTTGGTTGGTATATTCCCGACACATTCACTATCACTCAAGTCTTGAGGATTCTAAGGACACTTGATTTCTGAGATCTTGAGAGTCTAAGTTAGACAGCCTTAGTCATTAGGGTTTTGAACCTAATAATCCGCACTTCCCTAGTTTGAAAGATTTGAGCGCTATTTTGCACTCTTCATCTCTACTCTCGAAAGAATATGATCAACACATCACTTTCACAACTGAATGAATGATTAATGCGATGAGTTGAGTTATCACTTGAGGAATTGGGACTGAAAATTTGAGTCTTTACCTGATCTAACGATGCTTGAGGATGGGATAAATGAAGGCTTAAAGAAACCTAAGTGTCAGCAAATCCCTAACCAGTATGTGAACAAGTTCATATGCTATCGTTTGATATTTACCTATGTGCCAGGGTGTGATGAATCTAAAATAATTGTTGATCAGTGTGCGCCAACTCTTGGTAAAAGCAGTGGTGCTAGCCAAAAAGAAAAGAAAAGAAAAGAAAGAAATATATCAAGAAAAAGCCCTATCCATCAAAGTCAAATTCAAAAATAGCTTCCACCAATTGCGAGCGCTCCCAACCGTTTTCAAAGTGTCCCCTTGGACCAAACACTGTTTGGACCAACGAGTCGGGATAGCACCATGAAAGGGTCTATGCATCGTATAGTGATAGAAGTTTTGGTGTCAAAGGTATCATAGATACTCAAAAGAGACACCTCACTGTACTCCCAGAAAAACAAGTGTTGACGAATCATATTTATCTTGATGGACACATTGATCAACAAAATAAAAATCTACTTGTGTTTAGTAATAAGGCATCGAGAGCCCCCTTGTTCCAATGTGAGGGAGAGAAAAATATACACGATCCTATGCCCTCCATCATCTGACCGTCCATCTACATTTTCAAGTTTGGCAAACTAATGAGACGGTTGACTGAAGCAAGAATAGAATCATTCCTTAGTGTTGAGGATCAGGTATAGAGGAGAGCCTCTTAGACTGGAACTTAGGGTGATGTCTTGACTCAACTCTCATGAATGCAGTACACTAATGTAACAAATAGATAGTCTGACAATTAGAGATGTTGGATTCCTTTTGACTAGAGCATGATTGAGCCCAGGATTTTAAAATCACTCAAATTAAGGGTCTTCGATGAATTGAGCCTTGAAAAATTAACACGCACAATCAGGGATTTATCCAACTAAGTCATCCATAGATGCTCAGGGACAAACATGGTTTAAGTATATGGGTATGATGAATCTCGTACTCATCATGCTAAAATTGGTCAACTAGGATGTGTTTCCCGAAATTCACATGCATATAATAATTAATAGAGTATCATTAGCATTCATATATGTGTAAATAATATTCACATTTCATCATGCTTAATTGCATAATGTGTAAATTGACCTGAAAAGCTGCCAACTTCCCTTATTTTTAATTAATTCAACCTAACTCCAATCGACCCCAAACCACCTCCATTGTATAGATATTAGTAATAAGAACGAAAGAAATCATAAAAAATTACTAACTCAAATAAATGCAAATAATTCCAAGTTTAATTTCACATCTGACGAAATAAAACACACATATCTTCCTCATACAGTGTCCAATTTTGGTCTACTCACCTTTAAAGTACTTCATTTTCAAATACCTTCAAAATAAGACCAATTCATAATATTCAGATATGTGAAAGTTGGGTTTTGGGCCTCTTTTGCATATTTGATCTTTTTGTAATTTTTGACCTAAGATTTTCTGTATATAATTAATATTTTTAATTTTATTTCTTCTTTATTTGTATTCTTTGATGAAAGTTTTATAAAAAAAATCCAAATCTAGAACAAGACTGAAATCCAAGAAACTAACTGAATCCGAGTAACCCTTGTGAGTCTGTACAAAAATCCTGTATTTCGTACTTCTATTTTATTTCCCTATTTTCTTATTTATTAAAAATCCAAAAAATTAGATTAGTGTGTATTTAATTTTTATTGTATTTTGTTGTATTTTTTCTATATTTTTTCCTCTTTTAGACCACCAAAAAATTTCAAAACTCCAAAAAGTCGGTTTTCTATACACATGGAGAACTACCAAAAATACCACTTTATACATCTCTTTTAGTCCCGGGTCCTTCATGAAAGTTGTAGATCTCGTGACGAACAACTTTCATGAAGGAATTTTTTGATTTGAGGTCTCCTTCTATTACTTTTCTATTTTTCTTCTTTATTTTTTGAATTTTTTGGGGTGACACGTGGGAGCCCCTGGGCATGCCACATGGCACCCCACCTCACCCCTATGTTCTCTCTCCTCTCTCCTCCCCCAGATCACGTGTCGCACACGTGACCACTTCTCCACCCTGGTCACGTGAGAGGCACGTGACCCATCCCCCCTCTCGTTCCCAACACATCACGCCTCCGCCCAGCCGTTGTGTCTCCTCCTCCCATGGGTAACGGTCGTCGCTGCAACCTCTTCCTCCAGCAGCTACCCGTGCTCGCCTCCTCCCTCTCGTGCAACGGACGTGCCTCTCACCGGCTGTTATGACCACCATCATTCTCTGTCATTACCCGTCTCTAACCCCTCCCCTCGTCGGTGCTCTTCCCATCTGCCGACAAATGCTAAAGAAGAGGAATAACTCGGAGGCGGTGACAACACCTCCGTCAATATCTCCCTTATTCTGGCGAGCTCCGAGGCCTTTCCATGACTCGCTGTAGCCTGCTCTACCTTAGAGCTACTTCTCTGCCCCGCTTCGTCGTTGAGCTGCTTTACTTTCCCAGGTGAGCCCGTCCTCCTATTCGATGCCATCATCTTTGACTCTCCCCCTCATCTCTTACTCTCTACCTCCGAGGTCCTCCGCACCTCCGATCATGCAAAGGTCGGAGTCTAGATTCCCTTGCCTTGACAGGATCCCATCACCTTTTCTCTTCGCATGCAATCTTGCTAACCCCTACAGGTTCAGTCCTTCACTTTGAGCTCCTTGCCTCCCGCTGCTTGCCCTACGCGTTCGCCAACATTCTTCCCCTTTGGCCATGCCCTCTTCACCGCTCGACCACAACCGCTCTGCCACCGACCATCATCACCCTTCTCCCATAGCTGTTGCCTTCGCCTCGCCCTCAGCCACGTTCCAACTCCTACTAATCGCCACTCGATCATCGCAGTTAGATCAAGGGGCAAGGCTTTGATCCAAAAAACACGAGGTTGCCTCCCTTCCAAGCCATGAGCCTCGGGTCCACCAAGGATCTATCTGAACCTCCATTGCTGCCATATCTCAGCCTTGGGCTCCCAAAGCATGTCAATCTACCACATGGTGCTTCGAGTACCCAAACCTCTGCTTGGGAATCCAAGCCTTCACCTCGCACTGTGCCTCGAGGCTCGGACACCCGAGCCTCCGCCTCACTCTTGAACCTCCTACCCAGTTATAAGGCACGTGCTTGGAGGGTAAATTGCGCTCCACCCCCTACCATTCAGAACTGTAGAAGAGCCCTAGCCAACTTCAGCACGTGACAAGAATGGGTTAATTGCAGCCGATCCCCCTGAGTTTTAACAAATTACAAAAAGGTCTATCTATTGGTGACGTCATCCTCACGTGACAAACATGTGCCCCTAGGCAAATTGCAGGAAGGCCCATGCAATTTTTCCTTATTACAGATAAGACATTCTAGGGACTTTTTTGAGGAAATAATTTTATTTTTTATTGCATTTCAGTCCTCAAAACTTCATAGCATATCTTCTTTATTCAGACTATTTTTTATGCACCATAGGTCGATTTAAAACTATTTCTGTGCTATATCATATTACATGTTTTATGGACTAATTTGAAGACTATTTATCATTGTTTATTATTTGAGGAGTGATTTAATCTATGCAGGCTAGTTCTTGACGTATTTGTGCTATTTTATAATGAGAAATTTCTGATTTTTTCTGCAAGGATTTGATGGAAGATATTTAAAGCATGATTTGACTGATTGAATATTTGTAGAATCAATTTATTACGGGTAATTGAGGAGAAAACTGAGCGCCATATTTTTAATGATATTGTGAACTTTTGTGCTTGATTTGAAATTAAGAGGTGTCTCTATTGCGATCACGTGATCATTATTGGAATATATCAGTGATTGTCAAATAGTTTGGGAGATTCTTGATTTGATTGCAAAATTATCAAATATAACTTTACAGTTATAGTTCAAGGAATTCGATCTTTTTATAGGGACTATATATAGGAGGCCTGAATAATGTATTCCCTGACTTCCTTATGGTTTAATATCAATTATTTGTGGAAAAAATGTTACAGAGAATAAAGCTTGAGTTCTAAATTGATACATTATGTTCACTTGCAAGCTTGAGATCTAATTGATAAATATTTCTTGGACTTAATACAGATCAGTGGATTTATTTATGGTTTATTGATCATTTTTTATTAGATTAAAGATCGTATTTACAGATCCAATGCTTTATTCTCTCTATTTATTTTCTTCGCAGATGCGTTGCATTGTATCATATTCTTCCAACATAGAAATTAATCGAGAAATTAATAAACTATTTAAATTAATTTAAAACCACACAACTAAAAATCGCCATTCCTTGTGTTCGACCTTGGTAGACTTGTCAAGTATAAATATTCCACAACATCCAAAGATTGTGGTTTTTGTTGAATCGAATTTCGTCTTCTATACTACAATTTTCGACTTTTAAAGAGATGATTTTCGAGTTCATCAACCATCCATGTCCATGTGTTACTTCTACAACACATTAGACAAAGATCTCAGTATATAACACATGGCCAATGAATTATCTTCATGATATTTTTCATTGAATTTGTGTACTTCCAATGTTTGAGAGTGTGGGATCCTCTCATATAAGTGATTAATTCGCAACTTACCCTATTTAATTTGTAGGAATTATTATAAGCTAAAATAATAATATCGTTGTTCGTTGTAGGCGGGTAATCGAAATCAATAAAAAAAATAACCAGTTAATTATTTAATTCAAATTTTTATCGAAGTGGTTTTATGTTTATTTAGATTGGATAAGTCCCGAGGTCGAACTAGAGGAGGCAAAGGAACAACCTAGATTAATGTCTATCAAAGTTCATGAATGGTTTTTTAGGTGGAAAATTCTTGGTATTTTTATGTAATTTTAAAATGCAAATGAATGATGGTCAATTTTAAGGACTAAAATGTGAACAATGATAAAACGTGGTCAAAAAATTATGAAACTTGGTCGAGATATGGATAGGATGAAATAAACATACTATATTTTTTGGAATTTTCGTATGTAGTATGAATATTTAATGAATTAATGAATGAAAAAAAGTGAATTTCAATAATTAATTATCATAAATATTAAACCCATTTATTTCCAAGAAATAAAATTATCTAAAATATATCAATAAATGAAATATCCTAGAAAAATCTTAAACCCTATAAACGTGGAGTTTAATACTTATTAAAAATTAAATATTGAAATCTATTTTTTATAGAACAAAGATGCATGCAAATGTAATTCTTTTTAGGAACATTATGAAATACAATTAATTCAATAATATGTGAATTTTCATTAATTTTTCGAGCAATGGTTAATTATCTATGGATTTCTAAACACAACCTGGGAAAAATACATAATTTTCCACAAGAATATTAAGTATCAATTAATCATATAGTATAAAATTATAAATCACATGCCATAATGTAGAGAATTAATTGAGGATCAAAGTGCACTTTTGAATAATAAAATGATGTCAAAATGTGGCTTAAATAAATGATGGAAGTCAGGGTTTTATTTAAAAATATAAATAAAAGTTAAACAAAAAATTTTTACACAAGGGCACTATAGTAAATACCTAGATCGAGAGAGGATTTACACAAAATTCTAAGGGCTCACGTGTCTTGGGCAGTGTGTGTCTTTTGCAATTAGGCGATCTGGCATTGGGCATCTTGTAAAATTCCCTGGGGGGATACGAGTCGCGTGCGGCCACCTTTTTTGAACTATGGGGGTGTCCTAGCAAATGTTGCCTCCCTGCAAGTGTTCCTCGCGTGGGGAGTGCCTTGGGTCGTAGGCCCATCTTTGTTGGCGTAGGAGCGGGGTACGTGCTGATGATTATGTCGACGTCGCAGAACCAGAGTGGCTGGTGGTTGAGAAGCTTCTCAGGCACAACTGAAGGAGCGATATGCTGATTGATGGGTGGAGGAGCAAGCGTGGCTACGAGATCTTGAAGGGAGGTTGGTGATGAGGGCTTGGAGAATCGACTATTGAAGAAGATGGCCATGTCGATGATGTGTCCCGGAGGAGATGTGACGGTGGAAGTCGAAGATGATGATGGAGGCAAGGGCAGAAAGCAGTGGAGGTATAACTGGAAGGTGGATCTCAATAACAGAGCGCTAAATCTAGGGGTAGAAGCGATGGTGGAGGGTCGTGTTGCAATGAGGGAGAAACCCTCAGAACTCGCCACATCTCGGAGGGCGATCGTTGGGTGCTATCGCTGCCCGTTGGGGCTACTCCTTCACGTTGTAAGGATCAACAAATGATAGAGTCGAGGGTCGGCATGATGTTAAATAGGGGAGGAGAAGTTGATGGATTAAGTAGGGGATCTGAGATGGGTGCTTGCCGATTGGGAAGGTGACATAATTGATTGATTGGAAGATTAAGAAGGGCAGTGAGGATCTGGATTGAAGGAGGCGATTGGGGTTGATGAGGGTGCAGGTGGCGTATAGATGGAAGGGGATTGGAGATGAGGGGAGTGACAGAGGCGATGGGTGTGGTGGCCAGACAAAAGAGGAAGGCGGTGGTTGGCCAAGAATAGAAAGGGGGAGAGAAGAGCGGAGATAGGAGAAGGGTGGATGATTTTCTGATCGACCAAGATCGAACGACCGAGGGGCTGCCACGTGGCGACCGTTTAATTTATTTTTTTATTTTTAAATTTATTAAATAATTAATGAAATAAAAAATGTGAAAGAATGAGTGACACGTGGCGACTCCAGAAGCGACCATGAATCTGCTCCAAAAAATTCAAAAATTAAAAAAATGAAGAGAAATAAAAAAGAAATAGAGAACAACCTCGAATTGAAAAATTTTCTTCACAAAATTGCTCGTCTCGACGAGGTCTACAAATTTCATGTGAGATCAAAACTAAGATGGATCATTTGCGTAAAATAATATTTTTGGAGTGTTTTATGTACATAGAATTCCTTGATTTTTGGATTTTGTAAATTTTTTATCATTTTTAATTAATATAAAATTCGAAAAATTATGGTAAAATCAAAGATAATTATTTACATATTAATCTATATTTTTGGATTTTTATTAATCAATAAAATGAATAAATAAAATAAAATACGAAAATACGACTTTTGTACATACGTTAGCGAACACTCAGACTTTGTCAATTTCTTTGAATTAGGGTTTATTTTAAATTTGGATTGTTGCATATTTTAATAAAACTTCAGTCAAATAACATAAATGAAAAATAAATAAAATAAAAGTGTTAAATATGTATATAAAATAATAGGTCAAAATCAAGTAAAATACAAAATGTACAAAAGAGGCTCAAAACCCAATTTTCACATATGAACTCCGATTCACTTGAACTTGATCTTCTTTTGAAGTTAATTGAATGTACATTAGTTTAAAAGTGAGTATGATCAATTCAGACATTGTATGAGGAAGATATCAACGTTTTAGTATGATCATCCTGAAATTATTTGAGATTCTGGACCACTTATTTATGTTAGTAATTTTTTTTGTATTTTCCCTTTATTGTTATTAGTGATATGTACACAATGGAGTTGGTTTTGGGTGGTTTAAAGTTAGCATGTAGTTATTAAAAAATCATGGAAGTTAGATTATTTTATAGGTCAATTGGTCTGAGATTTTTGGCTTCATATTTGATGCAATAACACATGAGAAAAGGCAATTATTAATTAAATATGCGTGGATGCTAATTATGTAGAATAATTGATAAAATGCAGATGAATTTTGGAGAACTGAGCTCAATTAATCTCTTCTAGAGTGATGAATCACATATTTATCAACCCTCTATACTTAAATCATTCTCATATGTGAGCACCAAAATAAATGAAGTGAGGTGAAATGAGTTTGGGTTCCATATCAAGACCATGAGCAAAAGGTGAAATGGATCCAGACTCGACGTTTGGATTATTTTGGTGGAACTCCTGTAAGAATTAGGGTGTTAAAATCAACAATCTCCACGTTCTACACATCATTGTCACAGTTTCGGCTCATAAGTCATCTTAGATCAATCCTCTTCCCAAAGCATACCCCATGAACATCGAACAATTGACTCATGTGTGTGAAAGGTTTTATCTCTTCCCATCAAGAATGCCAGACTACCACGAAAACTTCTTCCCCAATAACTCGTCCTCAGGGAGTCAGGTATTTCCTTCTAAGGTATGCCGCGCTGTGTTCACAATCAAAAAAGGGGGAGAAATTAGAAGGAGAAAAGAACTGGAGGATGACCAGTGTAGTCACCTCTCCTTATGAAGCATGCCCATTTATCCAAGTCTCTACCAAGATCTGCAGGTTGTCTTGAAGCTTGGACCTGTTTTGGTCAAATATTTATTTTGTAGTTGGCATCTTTTTGTTTGGGTTTTTGGTAACTCTGCGTGGATCTTGTTGTGCCCCTACGGATGTGGAATCTTTTTTTTCGTATATATTTTGGGTCTTAGAAAATTTTGTGCCCAGTCGTCCATCCCTTATCTCAAGCTTTATTTCAACCTGTACTCCAATCTTTAGATGTCCATGCTACCATAAAAGAAACTTATACTGTCTTCCAACACCTCATCTGAGTTAAGATAAGTGCATAGTGCCAGAGTACAAATTAATTCCCTATTTAAGAGTCGTATCCATAATAAGGCGACCATGTTAGACATTAAGAATCAAACTTTGCACATTATCATGCGGAACTCGAAGAATTAAGTCATAGACCTGAAACTTCTAAAATCCTCTTTCTTGGTGAAGTTCCTTTGAAAATTAGGTGGATTAAGGCCAAGTATAGACCACTCTCGAAGTCTGCTCATAACTCAGTTCAGAACCCTAGGGCTTTTCACCAATGCATGAAATATTGGAGAAGTGCAGATGCATGAAATGCAAACAAATTCTTTTTGAGATTTTTAATTTTTCTCTCTTTTTTTTGCTTTTTTAATGCAAGAGTTTTTTCAAAAAAATAGAAGCTTTTTTTTTCAAAACTTTGGTTACACACATAGTGTTAGGAGCAAAACACAAAGTTGTTTTTTTTAGATTTTACAAGTTAGTTACATACCCCAAAAATAAAATATAGATTTACGCAAAAGTACGAGCTATGAGTAAAATATATGCATAGTATATACAAACCTCCTATACTTAGCGAGTGCTATGTCCTCAGAGCACAAGAAGCACAGAGAAGACATATCTCAAGCTAAGCGTCAGAGAGTGAAAAAGAAAAGGAGAAATAGAGATCGACCTCATCCCCTATACTCAGGTTGTGAACAATCTAATTATATAAGAAGGGTGAAAAATGAGGCGAATGAGGATGTGGAATTTGAATAAGGGGAGTATACACACTGGGCATCGCGTTCCCTTATACTTTGGCTTTGGTCAGCCTAAGTATGGAAGAAGGGTGGAAGTGGGATGATCGAGGGCAGAAGTTTATGAAGAAAGTGGAATACATATATGACATCAACCCCCACCATACTTAGGTCTTGGCCTAAATAGAGGACAAAGAAGTACAAGGGAACATATAGGGTCGGAGGGAGGGTTGCTTATGATTAAGGAGGTTTTTGGCAGATCTTTTTGTGAGCATGTGGTAGGAGGTTATAATGATTGAAAGAAGATGAAGCAGACGAGTTCCAACTATCATCAATGTTATCCTAAGAAGAATCATGTTGGAGAGTGTTTTGATAGGAAGAAGATAGAGCATATGAGTCAGATGATTCCAAGCCATCCTCGAAGTTATCCTTAAAAGAATAATACTTGAAGGTAAAGGTGTTCCAAACATTCTTATTTTTAAGCTACTTTATCAAGATGTGCTTAGTCTTGTAGTTAATTACCTCATCCTCGAATGATGAAAATTCTGAAGCACCAGTCTCAGTATGGTCATAAGAGATTATTCTGATATATTTAATGAGGTCAGGAGAGTCGACTCTCGAGGAATAGCAGTGAGGGGTAGGAGTCGTTCAACGTGAGTCGATATTCCACTTCTTGCTTAGATAGGGCGTCAGGGCTGCCGAACTGAGCTCACTTATAAAGATCCACTTATCTAGACCTGATGAGGAATTATCAGAAGATTCCTCTTTCGTTGTATCGAAAGCGACTTTCTTAGTTGGTTTACCGGAGAGCTGACTAAATGAAGGAGTAGCCGGAATGGGTACTTTGGTCCACGTTGTCTGTGAAGATGCATGTCCTGTAAGTGAGGTGCTGACAATAAGGATTTCAGATGAATAACCATTGAAATATTCATCCCTGGTTAGTGCACGTCCCGCATCGTTTTCCTTAATTGACTTAACTTTGGTGCATTTATGTGACTCGTGCACTATCCTATTACTTCTCCTCCCGTGGTATAATACATCAAACATCATGTGCTTACACCTCTCAGCAAAATGGTATTGCAGAGAGGAAGCATCAGCATTTACTTATCACTCGAACTCTTCTTATTTAGAGTCGTGCCCCACACTTGTTTTGGGGTGATGATGTTCTTACGATATGTTATCTTGTGAATCGTATGCCTTTGTCTGTTTTGGGTGAGCAAATTCCTTTCATTATAGCCTTCCCTGAGAAGGAGTTGTTCTCTCTTCCTCCCCGTGTCTTTGGACCTGTTGCATTTGTTCATCATATGGCTCCAGGTCTTGACAAGCTCTCTCCTAGAGATGCCAAGTGTTTGTTTGTTGGGTACTCCGGAACCCATAAGGGATATTGGTGCTATGATCCATTACGTAAGAAATACTATATAAGTGCTGATGTCACATTTTTTGAGCCTGTGATGTATTTCTCTCCTTCAGGTGGTAGGTTGGCCACTTTAGAGTCTGATGCTGAAATTTACATGCCACCTCCTCCTCTGAGTCAGTTGTCTCTCCTACCTGTTACACCACCAATACCACCGCCACCGTCACCACCACCACCGCTACCACCACCACCACTTCCCTCGTCACAGCCTCCTATGGTCATTGTTCCACCAATACCCAAATTCTATACCCGTCATCTAGTTTCTGCTCATGGTCATCGACCGTCATCCAGCATGCCACAGGTTTGTTCCGATAACATCGTTTCTAACGATGGGTCTGGAGATATTTCTGTATAGGAATCATTACAGGAGGAAGTTCCATATGACCTGGATATATGCATTGCTGTTCGAAAGCAAAAGCGTACATGTGCATCATATCTGCTTGCTTCCCATGTATCTTTTCATCACCTGACTGGGGATTTTCAAAAATTTGCAGTTGCTCTTTCTGTTGTGGACATTCCACAAACTTACCAGGAGGTCTTAAACGATAGTTGTTGATGTTTAGCTATAGAGGAAAAGATGACCGCCTTGCAATCTTGTGGTATATGGAGTTTGGTGTCTGCCCCTCCTGGTGCATATATTGTTAGTTGCAAATGGGTGTTTACTGTTAAACATCATGCATATGGGAGCCTTGATCGTTACAAGGCACATTGGTGGCACATGGTTTTACCTAGACCTACGGTGTAGATTACTTCGACACGTTCTCTCATGTTGCTCGCTACTCCACGTTACGTATTCTTCTTTCAGTTGCAGTGGTACGTGACTGGCCCTTATTTCAGCTAGATATTAAGAATGCATTTTTGTATGGAGATCTACAAGAGGTGGTATACCTGCAACAACCTCTAGGGTTTGCTGCTGAGGGGGAGTGTCAACAAATATGTAGACTCCATAAGGCAATATATGGCCTTAAATAAATTCCAAGGGTATGGTTTCAGAAGCTCTCAGATCTGATTGAACGGTAGGGGTTCAAGAGGTCAAATGCAGATCATTCTCTATTTGTGTAGAACACCTAGAGGTACAATTGTTATCATGGTGTATGTTGATGATATAGTTGTTACAGGAGATGATGTGCATGGAAGAAAGATGACAAAAGAATTTCTGGGTCGTCAATTTGTTACCAAGGATCTGGGCACCCTAAGGTATTTCTTAGGGTTGGAATTTGCTAGGAATGCGCACGGTTTTGTGACGACCCAAAGAAAATATGTAACAGACATGTTTGTTGAGATGAGCATGATTGGGTGTCGACCTTCTACTATTCCTATGGATCCTAGCATGAAGCTATACGATAATGATACATATGAGATTGATAAGAGGATATACAAAGAGATGGTGGGAAAGCTCTTTTATCTTACTATTACCAGACCGGATATCTTTTTTGCTGTGAGTCGAGTGAGTCAATTCATGGAGCAACCTCGACAAGTACATATGGATGCTATATACATAATATTGAAATATCTAAAATCTTCTCCAAGTGCATGACTATTTTCAAGAAAGAAGCAGATCTCTCTGTACCCGCATGCGCTGATGTTGACTATGCAGGGTGTCCTAAGGATTGGAAGTCTACTTCAGGCTTCACAGTGTTCATCGACAATTCTCTTGTTTCTTGGAGAACAAACAGTTGTGGCTAGATCAAGTATCGAATCTGAATACGGGGCTATGACGCAAGCAAGTATAGAAATGATGTGGGTTCGAGCAGTGTTAGTAGATTTTCATATAGATGTTCCTCTACCCATGCAGTTACAATGTGATAATCAAGCGGTCCAATTCATTTCAAACAACCCTACGTTCCATGAGAGAACAAAACATATTGAGGTAGATTGCCATTACATTAGAGATATGATTCAGAAGGGTTTCATTTCTACATCACATGTCAGTTCAGCAGACTTCACTGTAGCCTTCGAAGATCGAAGCGGTCTAGCTACTGCTGGACTCTCTGGTTGACCCCCTCGCACACTTCCTAAACTAGGCTCACACACCTAATCCTGAGATGCATGCCTGAGGACGAGAAGGTAGAAATTGACGTAGGATAGGAGGTTTACGTAGATTTATCAACCCTCAACTCGGTCCTTTTTCTCAGCTCATTTCTTTTCCCACAGCTCATTGCTTTTTCCTCTACCTCGCCCCCGATTAGAGAACCTCGCTACTGGAGTAGGCTTTCCCTTGAGGCTAGATGATCATGAAATAGATCGTCACTATCAGCTGGTTGGAAGAGTGTATCTTTACCAAGGCATTGCTCAGAGGACCATTTCAGAAATGTTCATCCAAGCTGAGCAATTGACATCTATGCTCTATCTTGAGGGGGAGTGTAGAGATATTTATATATTTACATATTTTGTGTGTACTGTTTTCTTATTTTATTTTCTCTGTATCATCTTATGTAATTTACTCATAGGACTCTCCTTTATATAAGAGTGCCTAGGTTTCTCAGAAAGAACAACACACTCATTTCTTCCAACATGGATCTTGTCCAATCCGCACAATAAGTGGTCATCACTATTTTATATTTTTCGTTGATGATTGTCGATCTTCTTGGGTATATCTATTAAAGGAGCGTTCAGAGATTAATCAAATTGTTAGAAATATCTTTCAAATGTTAAAACCTTCTTTTTTAGCATTGTTAAGATCATTCATACTGACAATGCTCTTGAGTTAACCCAACATGACTTGACCTCTTTCTTTGCATCCTTGGGTACTATTCACCAAACATCATGTCCATATACCTCACAACATAATGGTATAGCTGAGAGGAAACTCCGACACTTGCTAAATGTTGCCAGATCTCGTCTTAGTCAAATGAGTGTTCCTAAACATAATTGGGGAGATGCTATCCTTCTTAAAGTTTATCTCATCAATCATGTTCCTCATCTGTTCTAGAAGAGGCAACTCCATTTTTCTTACTTTACCCTACCAAGTCTTCTTTTCCCATACCTCTACGAATTTTTGTTTGTATTGGATTTTTCATAACTTTCATGCAACTGACAATTATCCTCTAGTGCCATCAAACGTGTCTTTCTTAGGTACTCTCATACCCAGAAAGGCTATCATTTCTATGATCCTATTGGGAATCGATACTATGTGTCTGTTGATGTCACTTTCTTTGAGCAAACAAGTTATTTCACACAGAATGTGAGTGACATTCCTCTGGACCTTCCTCCTCCACTAATTGTCGATACTCGCCAACGTACCTCTATACCTTCTACACCAGTGTATGTACCTTTGTTTGTCCCTTTTATACAGGATGATATGACTACTTCGAGTGCTCCCATCATTGCTGCCCCGGATGTACCCGAGGAGCTTCCTACATCTTTACCAAGCAAAAAAGGCAATGTACATATTACCCCATGTCACATTTTACTTCTACATATGGTTTATCTAACTGTGACAAGATATTTATACGCTCTGAATGTTATTTCTATTCCAAGAGATCATTTCAGTGCAATGCAGGATCATGGTTGGTGACATGCCATGGATGAGGAGATGGATGCACTTACCTCCCGGGACACGTTGGATCTTGTGCCGTACCCTCCGGGAGTTTGCCCTGTGACTTGTCGATGGGTCTTTTCAACAAAACAGTCGTCTGATGGTTCTATTGACAAGTTGAAAGCCAGACTTGTTGCCAACGGTTTCACATAAACCTTTGGAGTTGATTATTTTAAGACCTTCTCACTCGTTGCTAGAATGGGGTCAATACATACCATTCTCTTTGTTGTTGCCAACAAGGCTTGACCCATTTATCAACTTGTTCTGAAAAACGCCTTTCTTTATAGTAATCTTGAGGATGAGGTCTATATGATGCAACCGTCGGGGTATGTAGTCGAGGGGGAGCATGTATGTCAATTATGCAAGGCCATTTATTTTATGAAGCAGAGCCCTTTTACAGGATCATTACGGAGATCAACACACTTTGTTTTCAAAGGACAACATCTGACTACTCTGTCTTTGTTAGATGATGATCTACTAGCACGATCATTCTTGTTGTTTATGTTGATGATATGGTTGTTATAGGAGATAATGTAGACGACATTCAGGAGACCAAGACCTTCCTCCAGAAGGTCTTTGTCACAAAAGACCTCGGTCAACTTCGTTATTTTCTTGGCATCGAGGTAATACACACTATAGAAGGGCTCCATCTTTGACAGAGGAAGTATTGCCTCGATATTCTGACTGAGTCATGACTACTTGGATGCAATCCATCTGGCATCCCTGCAGAAGTGAGAAAGTATTTAGCATTACTGATCCAACTTTTGAGGATGCAACACGGTACAGAAGTTGAGTGGGAAAATTACTCTATCTCACTTTACTAGGATGGATATATCATATGATGTAAGTAGAGCTAGTTAGCATACGGTGAAGTCTCTTTACAGTCATTGGCAAGATGTTTTTTTGATCCTTCGATATTTGAAGGAAGCTGCCGGACGTAGACTTCTATGGGGGTGAATAGGCACATTAATACCTCCGCCTTTACAAATTCTGACTATGCTAGCTCTCCGGAGGACCGTCGATCAACTACAAGATACACCATGTTTGTTGGGGATAACCTTGTCACTTGGCGAAGCAAGAAGCATACAGTAATCTCCAGATCTAGTGCGGAAGCAGAATACATGGCAATGGCTCTGGCCACCTGTGAGATCACATGGATTGTCTCTTTCCTACCAGAACTTGCCATGCCAGTCGCCACTCCCGTACTATTATACTGCGACAACATGTCCTCCACGTACGTTGCCACCAATCCAGTTTTCCATGAGCGGACAAAAGTAATTGAAGTTGATTGTCATTTCATTCGTGATGTAGTATGAGAAAGACGAATCAACACTCCGTACATCTCCACTGAACTTCAACTTGCAGACATCTTCACAAAGGCTCTTCCAAGGAAGCGCCTCATGTACTTAGTATCCAAGTTGGGCATGATCGACAGATATGCTCCAACTTGATGGGGAGTATTAGAGTTATTATACTTACAATTATGTTCATAACCCTTCGGGTTTCGTAACCTTCAACCCTTCAGGTTTCGTAACCCTTCGAGGGTAATTATGTAATTTTTCTTTTGTACTCTCTCAGGTTTTCTCTCTATATAAGAGACCATAGCTCTATGGAATAGATATCTTATTCGTCTCTCTTCTTTATACCCGAAAAACACTAGTTGACAAAACAAAAGGATAAACCACCACTAATGCAAAAAGTGATACACATACATAGAGTAAGAATAACTGTGGACTTCTACTTGGTGGGGTAGTTTAAATCAATCAAAGAATGAATGCTTCTTAAAAACATGTCTTTTACATGTGTACCCCTCGAGTTTCTACATATACACTTCTGTATCTACCATTTTTGTAGTAACAATTATGCCCTTGTGTTCTTCCATGGGTAAGAGTTATGATCCTCTATTAATTTGAATATCAATAATATGAACCAAGCCATGTTTTATTCATATCGAGGTCTAATTAAGACCCCAACCACATCCATCCCTAACCACCTCCTACCCCTCCATCTTCCAACCTGTGCCCATCTCAGTCGTCCGATCTTCCCCTTCCTCCACTACTTGAGGTGATCAAACCCTCCCCCAACCTCCCACTCCCGACCACTCCTCTCCACACATCAGCTCGACCCTACCTCCCACCGCCCATTCCTCTCCAAGATCCTCTTCTCCTTCTGTCTCCCTTCAGCCATGGCCTCAAATTTCAACGAAATTCGATCGAATTTCTATCGAATATCGATATCATGTAGAAATCAAAATTCAACCGAAATGGTCGAAATGACCAAAATATGAGGGTCCTAGTACAAAAATGATCGAATTGATCGAAATTTCGATCGAAAATTCCGTTTCGGTCGGTTACCGAAATGGTGATCGAAAACAACATTTAGGGCCTTGCCTTCAGCCTTCCCCTGCCACCACCCTCACATGCCCTACGAAGGTCGCACCAAGGTATGTCATCCACATCAGAGGCGGCTCCTCCTCTGGAGAATGAGTGGAGAATCCTCAAGCCGACAACAACGAGAAGGAGGTGTACCAGGGGGACGGTGATGGAAATTGTGTGTTTCAAGCTATTGGTAAAGATCACAACACATGGAGGGGCCACAATGAGGTGGGATTCTCCAACAAGATGAGGAAGTGTCATCGTTGATGGCCTGAAGGAGGATGCTTGGGTGCAACATGTCTTAGAGGAGGAATGGCAAGGAGGAGGGGGTAGGGGTGTAGAGGGGGATCAGGGGCATGGTGGATGGGGTTGGGGTGGAGCAGATGGGTCTGAAGCAATGAGGATGAAGCTGGGAAAGGAGGTTGAGGGCGGGGAGAAGGATTGAGGATGGGTGGATGTGGGCTTCATGGAGGAGGAGGTTAGAGTAAGAAGGAAGAAAAGGAAAGAAGACACGGAAAAAGAAAGAATGAAAAAAAATACAATTGCATCCCTCTCTTTTCTTTCCAATTATGAATGTTCCGATAAGTTACAGTCTGTTTAGGAGGGAAATGGGTGGCAACTAATGATGAAACCACATTTCATCATCTTTATTCTATCATTTTGGCACCAAAAACCCTAGCAAATGCCTGTAAATAGCATTAAAATCATCATCTTAGCATTCATGCATATGCATTATATTAGTGTATAAAATACTGTAATTAAAGCCAAAATTATAGAATAAATAAAGAAAAGAAAAGAATAAAATATTGTAAATATTTTATGATCCAAAACCCCGAGACCTAGGCATCTTGATGAATAGGTCGACAAGGAATAAAGTAGGGGGAGATAAGGTCAGAAATACAGATAATATACCTATACATTCTATTCATTCTTTATTCATTTTGGGAGCTATTTTTGGTTCCACTTTTTACACATCAAATAAATAAACTTTGTACATGAAAGTTGTAGATAATTTTATATAGAAAAATACAAAATTGATTTCACAGAAAAATAATGTACAGATAAAAAGTTATGGTCTGAATAAAAATCCAGAATTCCAACTTCCCAGACCCGTATCTCACAACTGACAACTCCAAATGCAGCATACTCACCTTTAATTGTATATAGAAGAAAATAAGCTATTCAACGGCGGTGGTTTCGCATTTGGCGGAGCTACGGTTTGAAAGTTGAGTTTTTGGACCCTCATTGTACATTGTACAGATTAAAATATTCAATTTATTCTTTATTTATTATTTTTGTATTTTTATAATTTTATAATGTTGTAAATATTACTTATAATAATTGTGAATATTAAAATCAGAATAAAAATGTAAATAAAAATAAAAATAAAAATACTTATATACACAAAACATAGATACATTACCTATACCTATACATACCTGTTTATAATTTATTAATTATACAAAATAAATCAGAAAAATAAACTAAAAATATATTTATGTATATAAAAGTATTTTATAACTTTAGAAAATAATAAATAAAAATAATAGAATTAAAATACACAAAATAAAATAAAGTAATAAAGCATATAGGTATTATACCAATAAGGTGTGTAAATATAAACTTGTAAAAATATAATTCATAAAAATAAACAAAAATCGGAATAAAATACTACATAAAAAAATTAAATATTTTTTATTTTATACCCAAAAATTAATTCAGCTTATTTCTATTTTTAAATGAATTAATAAAACATTTTTTTAATCTTTTCCCTGGTTGGTCCACGTGGACCAACCAGGAGCTCCCGACTGTTGACCAGCGGGTCAACAGTCCTTCCCCCAATCACTGTAGCACCGCGCGGCCCTCATTTTCTCCCCGCTTTGGCGGATTTTTCGAGGCTTTTCCTTGCGTCCTTTGCCGCTGTTTCCTTCATGGAAGTTGTGCCCCTTCGATCCATCTCCATCGCCGCTATGCCAGATCTCTTCAGATCTTCTCCCTCCGCCCGTGACACCTCCTCGAAGTCACGCCCTCACCACTCTTTAAATATGAACCCCTCACTTCCTTCCCCGGGTTGAGTCCCCTTGGTCCACCCCTCTCCGCCTCTCCAGTGCTCCGAGCATCGCTGGAGGTGACAGCTCCACCGCGCGCTCTTCAGCCAAGGCGAACGAGGTCGAGGGAGCCTCCATCACCTCCGCCAATCTCTGGCGTCAAGGTTTGCTTCTTCCTCTGGCTCCGACCATTGAGGGCTTCTCCCCGCTAATTTCTTTCAAGCATTCTATTCCTGCTAACTTTAGGATTAAAATCCCCAAAAAAACTTTCGATCTCCATCCACTCAATCGCTCGATCCCCCACTTTGGCCGGAGCGCACCTCCGGCCATTCGCCGCCACCTCGTTGCACCATCTCCACGACCATCCAAGGGTCCAGGCAGTTTGCCCTGGGCCCCTTGACTCGTTTTGCAGGTCAACGCGCATTTGAAGACGCCTGGAGCTCGAGTTTTGAGCTCGCCGGATCCAGCGAAGCCTCACGGCTCCGCCAGCCACCAGCGAGCACCTCGGTCATCGTCGAGGCTTGTTGACGACTCCAGGAGGTAGACGAAGACCTGAGGAGGCCGCAGCCCAAATTTGAAGCCCAAACGCCGTCGGAGCCGGGCGGAGGAGCTCGAGGAACTTCGCCCAGTTGGAGCTCCTCCGTGTTCTTCCAACCGCCTTCACCACCGTTCGATCAAGGGCGCCCCCTCCAGATCAAGCAGTAGCCGTTGGATTGCACCACGCCTCAGCCGTCAGATCATCTTCGAGCGTTCTAATCTCAGCCGTGCATCCACGAAGCGCCATCGCCGTCCGATCGACGACACGTGTTTAAGTGAAGACCCGCAGCCGTTCGATCCGCGCGCCGAGGGTATTTTGCACCTTCACCCTCGCGCCTTTTGTATTTATAGTTTAATATTTAAACTTTTGTCTGTAGTGTAATTTTATTGTAGTATTTGCAAAAAGACCCTCAAGCTTTTAGCATTTGCGTCTAGGTCCCTCGCCACGTCACCTCACGTGACCAGTTCACGTGAGGTGTGGGCATTTTGCAAGGGTACCCTCGGTATTTAGTGTATTTAGTTTTAGTCCCAAGATTTTGTATTACAGTGTAAACCTTTGGGATATTTTGCATCGACCCCCCTGGAGTTTTAAATATTGCATTTTAGTCCCTGCCAGGTGCGTGCGAGTCACGCGCCTTGGTGGGGAATTTACATCGATACCCAGGCGGGTCTTGTAATTGTATTTTGGTGCTTTAAATTGAATATCTAGTGTAATATTTCGTGGAAAATTTCATGTGTGCCCCTGGATGTATGTTAAATTGCATTTATACCCCTGCCAGGCCTGTGTATTGATTGGATGCTTGTTGTATTCATTTAAACTATCATTTTAAATCCAAAAATTCCACAAAAATAGGCTTAAGCTCCTGGTAACTTGTACTTGCACGCCATATTTTCACATTGCATTTTTATTGCATTTTCGCATTTATTAAAAATCAAAAACATGCCTTTATTTCACTGTTTGCATTAGAAAACCCATAAAAATTATAAAAACGTTTTGAAAAATTCCAAAAAAAAATTCCCTAGTGTCTATTTTATCCTATTTTAGTGTCAGTCCTAAAATCATTAAAAATCTCAAAAGAAAAACACTAAAAATTTAAAAACACTCAAAAACTTCAAAAAAATATATAAAATCAAGGAAAACTCTAAAAAATACAAACTCAGGTTCTGTGTGTTCCTTATTTTGTTCCTTTTATTTGAAAAATAGTGTGAAAAATTTTGGGTTACTGGTTGCTGTTTTTAAATCCCATTTTACTCACAGCCAGCCCTTGTTTCACTATTTTGAGTTATTTCAGTAATTAAAAATACCAAAAACACCTTGAAAAATCCCCAAAAATCACAAAACAGTAGAAAATCACAAAAATATCAAAAACAAGTTATTTCTGATTTTTTGGTAATTTTTACTTAGTTTTATAAATATTTTACCTTGCCTTTTATTCCTTTGTCTTTAAATTCCAATATTGAAAAAGAAAAAGAAAAATATAAAATATAAAATTATAAAAATCAGAAAATTAAAAATCAAAATAAAAAATTAAAAATTAAATAAAAAAAATTAAAAATTAAAAACCCACAAAAATTTCCTTGCTTGCTTAGTGTAGACACTTCACATACACACACTTGTGCATACTCTTGTGAATTGCCCTATTTGCTCCCTGTGTTCGAACTCTCTGCATACTTGTCACTATACACCATTTGTGCAGAGTTAAAAATAAATTTTAACTCCACATTATTTCTAATTTATTGATCTTTAGTGTGGGTTAATTGTTGACTCCACCTGATTTTGGCTAAATCAAATGGCGCCGTTGCCGGGGAGCAACAGCGAGTAGTTCACATTTTGTTTGATTGTGTGATTATTTACCATAGCATCATTTTCCATCTCTTATATTTTTGATATATCTTGTTGAGCTATCTGACCGTCTCTTTTCTTGTCTTCTTGCGAGGGACCGCGGAGCAAGGCGGATTGCCTAGGTAATCCGGAGCATCCTTGGGAAGCGGAGCCGGCCTTCTTAGGTCACGCCGGCAGGAGAGAGCAGGAGGAGTGAGGGAGAGTGATTAGATTAGCTTACATTTATTTATGTGAGAGAGAGACTATTAATTTGTAATAATACAGGTACACTTGGACTCTTGGACACTACCGGGCCTAATTTCCGGGTGTTTGTTCACCCGGGGGCTCACCGCGGTTTTTGACGAGTTTTCCTCGCTTGTCATTTTCCGGTTTTGTTTTCCTTTTTCATTTCTTTTGTGGATTGAGCTCTTAGTTCTAGGTCCTGCTTGATTCGATTAGAATAGGTCCAAACACCCTAATTATCTTTGCATGCTCCTATAGTTCGTATTTGGACTTAGACTAATTAAACAGTTAGCCCCCTTTCTTAGATCCGCCGCGCTGCGAGCCCTCTCCATCAAGCGCTACTCCTGAACTCGATGTGTCGAGAAGAGGAGGGGAGGGTCTAGACCGGACTCTTAGGATCGACGATAGGAGGTTGACTTGTGGTTCTTCACGCTAGCAGTTGCCTGTTCTAGGACGATTTCTGTTGTGCATATCGGCATATAGATTAGGTTTAAAAATTCTGCTTTGCATCCCGCATGGAGAGAGCTGGGATTCGCTGTAAGTCTTCTAACTGGGCATCCATCATTTAGGCACAAAGGTGAGATTTCCATCTTTGTGTCAACTTGCACGGCTTTTCCGAATCTACTCTCCCTCTGTTTTTGGACAAAGTAGGATTAAGAAAACACAAAAATCGTTAGGCGCTTGTTTGAATCTACTTAAAAGAAGAGATAACACCAAAAAAAAATTAAAAAAGGGACTGCTAAGAAAACTTGACCAAAAATAAAATCGGTAATTGGATTCATTGCTTGGGGAGAGTAACACCCTCACTTGTATTCAGGTTGCATGGGAAGGTCTCCTTCCAAGTGAGGTGAGCGCTTCGTAAGGATTAGAGCCAAAAACCCAGCTTGTGGCTGCCTTGTGTATCGCCTGGATTTCCGAAGTATTGGCGCTTCTATCGTACGTGGACGAGTAGGGCTTGGTCAACATTGGTGACTCTCTATTATGCAGAGCATCGACCTTGTCCGAAGTATCGAGCCTAGGCCACGCCTTCACGGGGGTGTCTGTCTCATCGTCTCACGTCCGAGTAGGTTCTTGCACGCTCACGGGTGATTCCGTTGCGAGCGAGTTCCGAAGTATCGGTTTCGCCTATTGGCTTCCTCTCTTATTCTTTGGCTGAGTAGGGATCCAGGAAGGGTTACAAGGACCTCAAAAAGTGCAAGCTACAGGTTACACAGGAGGAGGACAAGTACGGGATACTCTTCCGGCAGTACTCTCTCTCCTTTAGGCGTAGCGTTCTAAGGACTCGTGAAAAGATAAATTCCTGAATCAAGCTAAAATTGACAAGATAAAAGCCGAACCTTCACGGCTTCACGTGTTGAGTTGGTGAATTCACCCCTGCTTTGTGTTTGATTGCTAGATTTGTTTAGGTCAAGATCAAAAACACCGCACAATCGTGCGCAATTTTGTTGCATCTCCTTTCACTCTTCGCTCTTCCCAAATAATCAAGATGATGGGACGGAGATCTCTTAGGCCGACTTTGTCGGCACCGCTATCCCGCACTCCTCCTTATTCATCTAGGAATACCTCGGAGAGTCCGCTCTCCGAGCCTGAGTTTACATCCACCCTGTTCCCCCTCGACCACCCTTCTCATTCTCCTTCCATCAGTCCAAGAGTGTCAGAATTCAGTGCATCACAGTGTTCAGCTCATTCGACAGCACCTGAGATGGCCTCTTTTGCTTTTTCAGAAAATCCAGACATGGCAGACAGAGGCGAGCATGCAGATGATCATGAGCACCCTCCATTCTTATTTGATCAGGCAGCCATCAATAATTCCTTGTTAGCATCCCTGGAAACTATGCAGAGGCAGATCCGTGACCAGGGTACATTCAAGGGTGATCTCATGAGGGAGATAGCTCAGATGAGAGAGAACCGAGCTGGCGGAGAAGGTGGTGGAGGAGGAGGACCTGATGCAGGAGGAGCAGATCCAGACGCTGAGAGACCGCCACAGACTATCATGAGGGAATTGCACAATCCAGCCGCATCCCTCACTCACCGTTGGATCAGACTCCCGCCCATCCACGGAGATTTCGAGCTTCGGCCCCACACTATCCAGCTGCTACCCAAGTTCCATGGGTTGCCGACCGAAGAGCCGCACCTCCACCTCCAAGAATTTGAGATGATATGTAGCACCATCCATGATCGGTTGATAACCGAGGACACAATCAAGATGATTGCCTTTCCATTTTCTTTGGTTGATAGAGCCGCATATTGGCTCAAGCATCTTGGGCAATTCGTCGACACTTGGGCAGATCTCCGGACCGCATTTTTGAAGAAATACTATCCTCTCGGCCGGACCAATGCAGCTAGAGCTATGATTAGCAATTTTGTCATGATCCCAAATGAACAATTCCATGAAGCCTGGGATCGATTCAGAGAGCTCATCGACCGATGTCTACATCATGATATATCCAAGCCCAATCTGGTTCAGAGTTTCTTCTGTGGGCTGACACCGGAGCTGCAGGGGCTTGTCAACGCCTCTTGCGGTGGATCATACTTTTCCAAAGGTGAAGACGACGTCTGGGCCATCTACGAAGGCATGGCAGAAAATTCTACAGTGATGACCCAAGCCCGTGTCTACACACACCAGAAGCCCCCGCAAGGAGCAGGATCATTTCAGAGGATCGCCCGCATCGATGCCGGTCCTAACACATTGTCGGTCGCCGCAGCCCAAGACGAATCAGCCGCAGCCGACATGGGCATTATTAGTGAGAAGTTGGACCGCATGGAGATCCTCGAGAAGAAGCAGAACCAAGGTCTTGCCCAAATGGACCTTCTCACCAAAACCATGAGTGACCTGAAGACTCAAATCTTATGCATTCAGGAGGCACAAGCTCATTCCCATCAGCCTCCCAGGTCATGGGCTAACTCCAGCAGTAGTAGTTCCAGCCAGGCTTCTACCTCATATCGCCAGGTGAACCATATTCAGGCAGAGCCGGTCCCACTGTTACAGTACCATCCAGAGCAACCGCCGTCTCAGGAGACTCAGATGGTGGTCTATCAGCCGGAGCAGCCACTGGCAGTTCTTCCTCCACCCTCCTTTGAGCAGGAACCATTGATGGAAGTCAATGGGATTTGGTACGACCGGTACCCTCAGCCCGGGATTCGTCGTGATCATCCCGGATTCCGTTGGGGCAATGGTGGATCCTCATCCCAGCAGCAGAACCCTGCCCAAGGACAGCAGAGCAGCCAGCATCAACCACAACAACAGCCCCAGTATGCCCATCAGCAACAGTTTCAGAGTGGTCCTCGTCCCACCTATCAGGGACAGCAGTGGAAGCAGCGACAGTAGACTCAGCAGTCTTATTCCCAGCACCCCCCGTATCAGCAACAGCAACAGCCGCAGCCCCATTTCCAGCAGGGACAACCATCCGGTTCTCAGGGTCCTGCCTTTGAGAACCCAACCCTTGATGATCTTGCCCGCTTGCTATCTGAACAGCGAGCCTCTTTCAGGCAAGAAATGGATGAATTCCGGTAGGAGATGAGGGACATCATGAAAGGCAAGGCCGCCATACCCGCTCAGATTGAACCTAACCCGAACAATCTGAAAAGGAAGTCTGAGCAGGTAGAGTTTACAGAAGATACCTCTCCGAGTGATTATTTGAGTGACATGTCTTATTCCTATCATGATGCTGATTTTGTTACTACTAGGAGCGGTAGGATGCCAGCCGGCGGCGCCTCTTCTGAGCGACAACCAGACGCAGGATCAGGAGCTCCAGAGGAGCAGAGGAGCGGTGCTGATGCCGCTCATGATGATGTTGACGGTAGTACTGATACCACCCATGATGAAGTCCAGGACGACGGTGCTGATGCCGTCATGATACCAGCTGCAGACGGTGGTGCTGATGCCACCATTTTGGATGATGAACCAGAGCGCGGTACTGATGCCGCGAAGACCGGTGCTAGTGGTGGTGCTGAGGCCACCACATCCACTTTTGTTGAACCACCATCTGTGATGTTGCCACATTTTGTACCCAAGGACTGTGGGAACAAAAAGAAAAACAAAAACATGAATAAAGGAAAGGCTTCTATTCACATTGCGGATCCATATGTGTTGCATGATGATGGTTGTGTGGATCCTTCTTCTTCACAGGCACAGGAACCGATTCCTAGTCCTCCATCTGAGGAGGCCACTACCATCCCCTTCCCTGAGGCACTCCGCCGTACGAAGGGGAATAAAAAAGAAAATCCTAAAAAAGATCAGCAGGTAGAGTTCGGCAATCAAATGATTGACAGATTTCACATTCAGCTGACTCTACTAGAAGCATTTGAGCATATTCCCTTCTTCAAAAAGAACTTGAAAGATACAACTACTGTCCGAAGGAAGAAGAGGCACATAGATCAAATCCATATGCTCACTCATGACACATGCTGCACCATCCAGAACAAGCTGCCAGCCAAGCGACCAGACGCAGGAGCTCCCTATGTCAGATGCGAGATTCAGGAGCAGCAGTTTGATCGTACTCTATTAGACAGCGACTCTTCAATTAACCTCCTTCCGGCAGCCTTACTCAAGCAATTCGAGTTTGGCCCTCTTCTTCGAAGCAGAACAGTCCTTCAGTTTGCTGACAGATCGATAAAGAGGCCGAAGGGGTTATTGAAAGACGTGGTCGTTACCATTCAGGGCCTGAAATTCCCCGTGGACTTCGTTGTGTTGGACATGGAGATCCCTGAGTCGGTAACCGATGCCCCCATCATACTTGGACGCCCATTCTTGGCCACAGCCAAGGCGGTGACCGACCATGATTGCGGGAAGGTGTGCTTTCGCGTAGAGGGAGAGACCATACAAATAGAGACGATCGAGGAAACAAGGGCTAGAGTTAGAATGCTCAGAGCAGTCCAGTGAAGCAGCGCAGATGACAGAGGAAGATCTAGACATCCATCAGGTTTGTGATTTCGAGATGACTGATGATGAATCCAACTGGAAAGATCCCGTAGCGCCGACCCTCGCCTTGCCTACAGATTCACTATATCTCAAGCTCATGGCAATCGAGAGCCGGGAGAGCACATCCCTGGATGAGGATACACATGAGGCTGACAGCGTTGTGATGAGTGGTGTTGAGGAATTCCAATCATGTTCATCTTCTTCAGATCCCTCGGATTCAGACATTGACTGGGATGACTTTGTTGATTATTTGCCTTGTCTGATTCCTTCTGAGCCGACAGCCATGATAGAGTGCGAGCCAGTGCAGTTTATTGAGGATTCAGTGGGCCGCCTTTCGTCAGAGATTCATGCAGAGCGAGAGTTCTCCCATGCAGACCTGGTCGCCTTCACGCAGACATACCAGAAGCCAGCTCTGCCACCTCTTAGTTGTCCAGAACTGAAACCTCTTCCGCAGTCAATGAAGTATGGATTCCTTGCGGGTGAGCCAGAAATGCACCCAGTCATCATCTCAACAGATTTGACTGGAGAACAAGAATCTCGTCTGATGGAGGTTCTTGAAAGGAACCGCAAGGCAATCGGTTGGAGTATAACAGATCTCCAAGGGCTGAGCCCAAATCTTTGCTCCCACCACATTTATCTCGAGGATAACGCTAAGCCGTCGCGTGAGTTCCAGCGACGACTGAACCCGAATCTTCGAGACGTGGTCATGAAAGAAATTTCCAAGTGGTGGAGCGCCGATTTTATCTATCCCATCTCCGACTCCAAATGGGTAAGTCCTTTACATGTGGTACCCAAGAAGACGGGTATCACTACAGTTGTTAATGAGTCTGGAGAGGAGATCGCTACCAGAGTACCAACTTCTTGGAGGGTCTGTGTGGACTACAGACGATTGAATGAGGCCACCAAGAAGGATCACTTCCCGCTGCCCTTCATTGATCAGATTATCGAGCGGCTAGATGGGAAGAGTCATTACTGTTTCCTTGACGGGTACTCTGGATATAATCAAGTGGCCATCGCGCCCGAAGACCAGGAGAAAACGACATTCACCTGTCCGTTTGGGACGTATGCTTTCAGACGGATGCCCTTTGGTCTATGTAACGCTCCGGCGACATTCCAAAGATGCATGTTGTCCATCTTCTCGGACATGATGGGTGACTGTTTAGAGGTCTTCATGGATGACTTCTCGGTCTATGGCGACGGGTTCGACGCTTGTCTTGACTGCCTAGACCGTGTGCTGAAGCGCTGCATTGAGGTCAATCTTGTCTTATCCTGGGAGACGAGTCATTTCATGATGACTCAAGGGACGGTCCTTGGTCATATCGTCTCCAACAGAGGCATGGAGGTCGATCCCGCCAAGGTGGATATCATCAGAAAACTCAATCCGCCGTCCAATTTGCGTCAGTTACGGTCTTTTCTGGGGCATGTCGGTTTCTACCGACGGTTCATTCAGGACTTCAGCCGAATTGCCCGACCGCTCACTGACTTGCTGACGAAAGACACCGAGTTTATTGTCAATGATAAGTGTCTTGAATCGTTTGAGACTCTCAAGAATATGGTTGTTTCAGCTCCTGTCCTTCAGCCACCCGATTGGTCTCTCCCATTCGAGATCATGACGGATGCTTCAGATTTTGCCGTTGGGGCTGTGCTAGGACAGAGGAGGGATGGATTACCTTTTGCCATTCATTACGCCAGCCGGACTTTGGATGCCGCTCAGCGGAATTACACTGTGACTGAGAAAGAGATGCTGGCCGTAGTCTTCGCTCTTGATAAGTACCGATCGTATATTCTCGGATCTAGAGTGACCATCTACACTGATCACACCGCCATCCGGTACTTAATGGCTAAGAAGGATGCCAAAGCACGTCTTACCAGATGGATCCTTCTACTCCAGGAATTTGATATGGAGATTAAGGATAAGCCTGGAGTCAAGAATGTGGTGGCGGATCATCTCTCCAGATTGGAGAATCTTGAGGAATCTGAGCCCAGCACACCTATCACAGAAACATTTCCAGATGAGGCGATCTTGGCTGTCACCTCACTCCCGTGGTATGCTGACTTTGCAAACTATCTTGTTGCCAAGACAGTCCCTCAGGGTTGGCCCAGACAGAAACTTGAGACCTTCCTAGCTAAGGCCAAGTTTTATCATTGGGAGGATCCCATCCTTTATCATGAAGGAGGGGATAGTATCTGGAGGAGGTGCATTCCTCAAGAAGAGCAGCAAAGCGTCCTCACATATTGCCACAAGCTTGAGGCAGGAGGACATCATTCTGGAAAAAGAACAGCACAGAAGGTGCTTCAATCCGGCCTATGGTGGCCTACTCTCTTCAAGGATTCTGATGAGTTCCTGAAGAGATGTACTGACTGTCAGAAAATGGGAACCTGCGGACAGAGAGACATGATGCCCATGCAACCCATTCACTTTTGTGAGGTTTTTGATGCATGGGGAATTGATTTCATGGGCCCATTTCCTAAGAGTCAGGGATTCGAGCATATTTTGCTCGCTGTGGATTATGTCAGCCGATGGGTTGAGGCCATCCCCACCCGAGCCGCAGATGCGAAAACCATGTGCAAATTCTTGAGGAAAAATATCATTTCACGGTTCGGAGTACCTAGAGTCTTGATTTCAGACGGGGGGTCTCACTTCATCAATGACAAAGTTAGGGCCCTTGCAGACGAGTTCGGCATTGACCATCGGGTTGCCACTCCATATCACCCTTAGACTAATGGTCTTGCCGAAGTATCGAATCGGGAGATAAAGACTATCTTACAGAAAGTTGTCCGCCCAGACCGAAAGGATTGGTCACAGCTTTTGGACTCGGTCTTGTGGGCCTATCGGACATCTTTCAAGAATCCATTGGGGACATCTCCCTTTCGTCTCGTCTATGGCAAGCCGTGCCATCTGCCAGTGGAGATCAAGCACAAATCTTTTTGGGCAGTTACTGAGTTGCTTTTGGATCCCGAGAGTATAGGAGACCAGAGAAGAGCAGAATTGGCAGCCCTGGAAGAACTGAGAGACACAGCCTTTTCGAACAGCCTACATTACAAAGAGAAAGTGAAGACATGGCATGATTCGCATATCAGCCATAAACAGTTTGAGCCAGATCAGAGAGTATGGTTGTTTGATTCCAGGCTGAAATTATTCCCAGGGAAGTTGCAGAGCAAGTGGAAAGGTCCGTATGTGGTCAGGAAGGTATATGACAATGGCAGCATCGACATATCCGAACCGTCATCTTCCTCTACCTTCCGCGTCAATGGTCAACGCCTGAAACTATATCTTGATCATGATCCGCCGACCATTGACGTTGCCCCCATTCTTCTGGTATGAGATGTACTCTTTGACTCACATCATCTGCATCTCATACACGGTGATCAGTTCCATCTTTTGCTGTACAGATCCATCTGTTCATATCACGATTTCATCTGTTAATGCTTTTTCTTCTTTTCTTCTTTCCCATCTCTATATTCTTTATCTATCAAAAAGGTGCCGCCCTTGTAGACAGTTTTCCATACTTAGGATGTACTTTGTCCTAAGTATAGGGGGGTGTGCACCCCGAGTTTCTCTATTCTTTTTGATCCTCTCCATTGTCTCCTCTTCTTGTCTATACTTAGGGATATCTTACCCTAAGTATAGGGGGAGACAATCTGAGTACGATCTGTTCATTCCCACCCTTGACCCTCCCTACGTTGTGTACAGTCTGCTATACTTAGGATTAATTGATCCTAAGTATAGGGGGGACGGTCAACTTCTCATTCATTAATTCATTCATTCTTTAGACTTGCCTATACTTAGTACGAGTTATGTCTTCTCTTTTCTCTCCGATCTATGAGGACATAGCTCAAGCTAAGTATAGGGGGGTCGTATATACTGCGTATATACTTTAGCCATAACTCGTACTTTCGTATTTTCTTAAAAATATGGCTAATAATTCTTTAAAATTCATTAAAAATCCTTAATAAAAAGATGTAGTTATTCCTCAAATTCTTTTTGTATTTACTGATTAATAAATCAGGTGAAAATGTTTTTTGCAAAATGTTTGAAAAATAGTTTAAAAATCTTTGTGAACATCTATTAAAAACTATTTTGAAAATATTTTGTTACATGTTTTCAACCTTTGTAAAAATGTGTGGTTTGTAAAACTTCTTTTCTTTGTGTGAAATAAAATGTTTGAAAAATGATTTGCAAATGGTTTGAAAAATGGTTGCAGAAATATTTGAAAAACCTATATATACTGTTTTGAAAGCCTTTGCAAAATGATTTTCAAATGTGTGTACATGTTTGTAAAAATGTTTGTAAAAACTATTTTGGACTATAGTTTTCAAAAATTGTTTGAAAAACCTTGTGTCAAATAAGTTTGAGGAATACTAACATCACACCAAAATCCACTACCTATATATGTGTATAAAACTGACCACTTACCCTGTAAATTCTCAAAATCCATTTCTTGTAAATATAAGAAGCACTCCCGTGTACATATTTTTAACCTAGATTTTAGCCAAAACCTTTTTGTTTTCAAAAATTCCAAAAACATTTGCAAAACTAAAATCCAAAAACATCTGAAAAAAAAACCTTTTTGAAAAATACAAAAAAAATGCATGCATCATATTTTTAAAAATCCATAAAAAGTTCAAAATCTTTGAAAATTGCATCACAAAAATATTTTCTGCATTGCATTGCATAGCATTCGCATTTTTCAGATTGGGTTTGATAGTTGAACAAGTCTAAGTAAAATCCGGAGATTGGAGCTTGATTGGACCTTAAAATCTACCTAATAACAGGAACCTTATAGGAACTGGGTTTGAGGTACTTCAGGTCTAGCTGACTTAATTCTTTGAGGATCACGGGACTTGGTTCAATGGATTCTTGACTGCCTAAGTAGAGTATTTCGGAGCACACGCACGACTCTTGTTGATAATGACCTAACTTGGACACCTGCACCTTTCACATAGCTCTCCACAGATGAGGTGGTAAGGAGGCGGTTTCCTTTGGCTTGGGGTAGCATATGAGGGTAGTACTTCTAGGCGGAACCTCTCTTCTTCTTCTAGTGAAGGAAGTGCACCTCAACTTGGTCTAGTGGTGATGAAGGCTAAAGACAGAAGCCGTGGGTTGCAATAAAGCTTCAAAAGAGGGATAGTCTACTGGCTCAAGAAGAAATTTCTTGTATATATGCTGCACCATGTAGATATGTTGTACAGATGCAATTGAAAAAAAAAAGAAGAAGAAGAGAACTCCAAAAAAGTGGTGGGTCGGATTGAAAATTTAATAACCCCACCGGAGTGTATATAGTCCAATAAAGCAAAAGCTTATGGTATCCATGTTACATCTCATGAAGCTTGCAGCGGAAGACTTGGCTACACTGGCTGAGCTTCCAAAAGTCTATACTTCTTCCCCCTCTTCTTGAGCCGGTTGCACTTGAACTTAGAAGGGAATACCCCGCTTCTCGAGGAAAGAGTTGCTAGACCGAGGCATTAGAGTTACCAGGTTGGGGGAGGTTGTTTCTTTGTCACTTCTGAGGTAGGGAGCTACATATCACTTACACTGTACGAGTCAGACTCATAGTTGTAAGAGTTTGCGTATGAGTTGAAGTATTTCTGACCTGGCTATTGAGGAGACTTGGACAGAGTTTTGGGATTCTCAAGGACTGTTGGATTTCAAACTTGGTTCTCATTAAGGTTCCGACCGCACTAAAATTCCAAAGGTCCGACTTAAGCTCCAAACTTTGATTTTGTGAAGACAAGTTTAATAATCAAATTAAATCCAAGTTCTTCTTTTTCTTTTCTTTCTTTTTCTTTTTGCACTTATTGCATAAGTGTTTGCTAGGGACTAGCAAAGGTAAAGTATAGGGGGATGATGAACCCACATTTCATCATCTTTATTCTATCATTTTGGCACCAAAAACCCTAGCAAATGCCTGTAAATAGCATTAAAATCATCATCTTAGCATTCATGCATATGCATTATATTAGTGTATAAAATACTGTAATTAAAGCCAAAATTATAGAATAAATAAAGAAAATAAAAAGAATAAAATATTGTAAATATTTTATGATCCAAAACCCCGAGACCTAGGCATCTTGATGAATAGGTCGACAAGGAATAAAGTAGGGGGAGATAAGGTCAGAAATACAGATAATATACCTATACATTCTATTCATTCTTTATTCATTTTGGGAGCTATTTTTGGTTCCACTTTTTACACATCAAATAAAGAAACTCTGTACATGAAAGTTGTAGATAATTTTATATAGAAAAATACAAAATTGATTTCACAGAAAAATAATGTACAGATAAAAAGTTATGGTCTGAATAAAAATCCAGAATTCCAACTTCCCAGACCCGTATCTCACAACTGACAACTCCAAATGCAGCATACTCACCTTTAATTGTATATAGAAGAAAATAAGCTATTCAACGGCGGTGGTTTCGCATTTGGCGGAGCTACGGTTTGAAAGTTGAGTTTTTGGACCCTCATTGTACATTGTACAGATTAAAATATTCAATTTATTCTTTATTTATTATTTTTGTATTTTTATAATTTTATAATGTTGTAAATATTACTTATAATAATTGTGAATATTAAAATCAGAATAAAAATGTAAATAAAAATCAAAATAAAAATACTTATATACACAAAACATAGATACATTACCTATACCTATACATACCTGTTTATAATTTATTAATTATACAAAATAAATCAGAAAAATAAACTAAAACTATATTTATGTATATAAAAGTATTTTATAATTTTAGAAAATAATAAATAAAAATAATAGAATTAAAATACACAAAATAAAATAAAGTAATAAAGCATATAGGTATTATACCAATAAGGTGTGTAAATATAAACTTGTAAAAATATAATTCATAAAAATAAACAAAAATCGGAATAAAATACTACATAAAAAATTAAATATTTTTAATTTTATACCCAAAAATTAATTTGGCTTATTTCTATTTTTAAATGAATTAATAAAACATTTTTTTAATCTTTTCCCTGGTTGGTCCACGTGGACCAACCAGGAGCTCCCGACGGGTCAACAGTCCTTCCCCCAATCACTGTAGCACCGCACGGCCCTCGTTTTCTCCCCGCTTTGGCAGATTTTTCGAGGCTTTTCCTTGCGTCCTTTGCCGCCATTTCCTTCATGGAAGTTGTGCCCCTTCGATCCATCTCCATCGCCGCTATGCCAGATCTCTTCAGATCTTCTCCCTCCGCCCGTGACACCTCCTCGAAGTCACACCCTCACCACTCTTCAAATATGAACCCCTCACTTCCTTCCCCGGGTTGAGTCCCCTTGGTCCACCCCTCTCCGCCTCTCCAGTGCTCCGAGCATCGCTGGAGGTGACAGCTCCACCGCGCGCTCTTCAGCCAAGGCGAACGAGGTCGAGGGAGCCTCCATCACCTCCGCCAATCTCCGGCGTCGAGGTTCGCTTCTTCCTCTGGCTCCGGCCATTGAGGGCTTCTCCCCGCTAATTTCTTTCAAGCATTCTATTCCTGCTAACTTTAGGATTAAAATCCCCAAAAAAACTTTCGATCTCCATCCACTCAATCGCTCGATCCCCCACTTTGGCCGGAGCGCACCTCCGGTCATTCGCCGCCACCTCGTTGCACGCATCTCCACAACCATCCAAGGGTCCAGGCAGTTTGCCCTGGGCCCCTTGACTCGTTTTGCAGGTCAACGCGCATTTGAAGACGCCTGGAGCTCGAGTTTTGAGCTCGCCGGAGCCAGCGTAGCCTCACGACTCCGCCAGCCACCAGCGAGCACCTCGGTCATCGCCGAGGCTTGTTGACGACTCCAGGAGGTAGACAAAGACCTGAGGAGGCCGCAGCCCAAATTTGAAGCCCAAACGCCGTCGGAGCCGGGCGGAGGAGCTCGAGGAACTTCGCCCAGTCGGAGCTCCTCCGTGTTCTTCCAACCGCCTTCACCACCGTTCGATCAAGGGCGCCCCCTCCAGATCAAGCAGTAGCCGTTGGATTGCACCACGCCTCAGCCGTCAGATCGTCTTCGAGCGTTCTAATCTCAGCCGTGCATCCACGAAGCGCCATCGCCGTCCGATCGACGACACGTGTTTAAGTGAAGACCCGCAGCCGTTCGATCCGCGCGCCGAGGGTATTTTGCACCTTCACCCTCGCGCTTTTTGTATTTATAGTTTAATATTTAAACTTTTGTCTGTAGTGTAATTTTATTGTAGTATTTGCAAAAAGACCCTCAAGCTTTTAGCATTTGCGTATAGGTCCCTCGCCACGTCACCTCACGTGACCAGTTCACGTGAGGTGTGGGCATTTTGCAAGGGTACCCTCGGTATTTAGTGTATTTAGTTTTAGTCCCAAGATTTTGTATTACAGTGTAAACCTTTGGGATATTTTGCATCGACTCCCCCTGGAGTTTTAAATATTGCATTTTAGTCCCTGCCAGGTGCGTGCGAGTCACGCGCCTTGGTGGGGAATTTACATCGATACCCAGGCGGGTCTTGTAATTGTATTTTGGTGCTTTAAATTGAATATCTAGTGTAATATTTCGTGGAAAATTTCATGTGTGCCCCTGGATTTATGTTAAATTGCATTTATACCCCTGCCAGGCATGTGTATTGATTGGATGCTTGTTGTATTCATTTAAACTATCATTTTAAATCCAAAAATTCCACAAAAATAGGCTTAAGCTCCTGGTAACCTGTACTTGCACGCCATATTTTCACATTGCATTTTTATTGCATTTTCGCATTTATTAAAAATAAAAAACATGCCTTTATTTCACTGTTTGCATTAGAAAACCCATAAAAATTATAAAAACGTTTTGAAAAATTCCAAAAAAATTCCCTAGTGTCTATTTTATCCTATTTTAGTGTCAGTCCTAAAATCATTAAAAATCTCAAAAGAAAAACACTAAAAATTTAAAAACACTCAAAAACTTCAAAAAATTATATAAAATTAAGGAAAACTCTAAAAAATACAAACTCTGGTTCTATGTGTTCCTTATTTTGTTCCTTTTATTTGAAAAATAGTGTGAAAAATTTTGGGTTACTGGTTGCTGTTTTTAAATCCCATTTTACTCACAGCCAGCCCTTGTTTCACTGTTTTGAGTTATTTCAGTAATTAAAAATACCAAAAACACCTTGAAAATCCCCAAAAATCACAAAAACAGTAGAAAATCACAAAAATATCAAAAACAAGTTATTTCTGAGTTTTTGGTAATTTTTACTTAGTTTTATAAATATTTTACCTTGCCTTTTATTCCTTTGTCTTTAAATTCCAATATTGAAAAAGAAAAAGAAAAATATAAAATATAAAATTATAAAAATCAGAAAATTAAAAATCAAAATACAAAATTAAAAATTAAATAAAAAAATTAAAAATTAAAAACCCACAAAAATTTCCTTGCTTGCTTAGTGTAGACACTTCACATACACACACTTGTGCACACTCTTGTGAATTGCCCTGTTTGCTCCCTGTGTTCGAACTCTCTGCATACTTGTCACTATACACCATTTGTGCAGAGTTAAAAATAAATTTTAACTCCACATTATTTCTAATTTATTGATCTTTAGTGTGGGTTAATTGTTGACTTTAATCGAGATTTGTGTGGTTGACACTTCGACTGAGTTCACGCTTTGTGTTGAACTTAAGACCACCTGATTTCGGTTAAATCAACTAACGAAAGGAGTATTATTGCTGATGGAACAAGAAGGTGGGGGCAGAAGTGTTAATGCAAAAAAAGTAAGGGCAAAAATGTATCTACAAAAATTCGCGAGGGTACAAGTGGAAATTCTCAAAAATATGACAATACATTCAAAAAGAGTGGAAGAAAAGAATCGCTTATTTATTATGAGACCTTAGGCTTCTTTTATATAAGAGAGGAAGTCTAAGTTTTGGTGGAAAATGTCTTAAATACCAATATGAGAAAAAAAGAAAGAAGGGAAAATAGTAAATATATCTACTCCCTCACACCCCCTCAAGTTGTTGTTGGATATGCATTGACCATACCCAACTTGAAAATAAGAAAAGAATAGCCTAATCAGAGAAAGAAATAAAAAATTATATATATATATATATATATTTATATATATATATATCTGTGTTTGTGCGCGCACGCACTCTATCACAAAAAGTTAAAACTAGATTACCTTGGCTAGATAGTGACATACAACCAAGGTTGCAGAAGTCGGTAGTCGGTACTTGGTCGGTCGGATCACTGAGTAAGGATTAATCCGTATTTAGGCAACTCATCATATTTAATCGAGCTTTAGTCATTTTTGAAATGTTTAATTAGTTTAAATATACAACTCAATAATATATATTATATATTTACATTAATTTAGACCATTTTCGATTCAAGTTGTGCATCAAATTACTTATATATCTAAATATGAATCTATATAACATAGATGTGGTGTATGTCATGTTGTATACTAAATACTTATATCTCTATATATGAATCTATAATATATGTGTTGTATATATAAAAATATTTATGAAAATCATAGCTCAAAAAATTTAGAGTATTAAGATAAATTGTAGCATTAAAAGGATGGTAGTTGTGTCTTTATAGAGTATTATTTTATCATAAAAATTACAGTGTTTTTTATATAAAATTTAGAGTATTTTTTTACTACATTTTAAAAATTGTTACATATAAGTATTTATGTATAAAAAATCCGAGTACATAGAAGGACTATAGCCATAAATTGAGGTGTATATATAATGTGAACTATGAAGAACACAGACAAGCAACTTGGCTGTGCATTCAAAGAAGAAATCAGCTGACTAGTTGGCCAACTAGGCTGACTAACAACTTCGATTGGTCGGGTTGGCTGATTAATGGTTGACTAGGCCCAATCGAATCGATAACTCCTCAGACTCGACTAATTGGTCTGACTAGTTGACCGATTTTTGCAAGCTACAACAAAGCTGAGATAACATTCAGAGCATGAGTTGACCAAATAGCAATTCCACATTGGGCTTCCAATACAAGAGATAAAAGAGGAGGCATAAACATCTTCTATTGGATATCTCTTATTAAATATGATGGTATAAAATGCAAAACCAGTATGTTGACCTCCCATTACGGGAATCGTTATCAAGCCCCAACCATCAAAAGGACACCAACAATCCCTTTCTATTCAGGTTAAGAAGATCACAGGCAATGCCTTGATCCGTAATATATATGGTATAGCTTGAAATGATCAAAACAAGCGTAGAAAATAGATAAACCCATGTGAATTGCCTTTACGATGACCAATAGTGTCATCTAGGTCTTGGAAAAGAACATTTATTCTTTTGAAAAATATTACGTTTGAAAATGCAAATTAATACTTAAGCTAAGAAGGTCGATGAATATTGCAATTTCTGCTTATCAACACCACATATGCACATATGAGAAAAAAACACAAATAATTGATGGAAACATCAATGAAAGTTGGTTACCATTTTGTCCAACTTTCCCTAAAAAACCATTTTGTCCAACGATATAGTCCTAAGCCTATCATAATAAAATGAGTGTGATGTTAAAATAGATGATAAGGTAATTTCCCATACTAAGAGATAATATGGTGACCCGATTCGAAGGTGCGAGAAGCCAGAATAATATCTTTACAACACGGGATTGGAATATTGAAGAAATGTCGAAAGAAAAGTATCGATATGATGGAGCCTTTATGGATATAAGCCCAAGTATGAGCTAATTTAGACCTATCTGAACACAGCAGGTTCAACTAGTTAGCCCCACTTCAAAGGCAAAATGGTCAGTTGTAAACTGTAGAGATATGTTTATGTTTTATGTTTGTTTTTTTCCTATTCTTCTTTTCTTCCGTCAGTCTTAAGTAATTTACCCATAGATCTCTCCTCTATATAAGAGAGCCTAGGGTTCCTTGGAATAATAACTCTCTCATTTTTCCCAACATGATATCAGAGCGGTGATACTACACTGGAGCTCTCATACCCACAAACCCTAACCCCACCACATCGTCGCCGCCCCCCCTCTCTCTCTCTCTCATGTTCTCGGCACACTACGCCGCTGCCCCTTCTCTTTAAGGTGCGTCACAGCACCTCCCTCCTTGGGGGTGTCGACGTACCTCTCTCCTTTACGGGGGTCGCCACCCCTTCTCTCTCTAAGGTGCGTCTCCGCACCTCCCTCTTCAGGGTGTTGTTGCACCTCTCTCCTTTAAGGGAGCACCGCCCCTCTCTCTCTTTAGGGTGTCGCCGAGCCGTCACCACACCCTTCTTCTTAGGGTGTCGTCGATGTACCTTTCTTCTTAGGGTGTCCCGCCGCACCTCTCTCTCTTTAGGGTGTCGCCGAGCCGTCACCACACCCTTCTTCTTAGGGTGTCGTCGATGTACCTTTCTTCTTAGGGTGTCCCGCCGCACCTCTCTCTACTGCAGCCTTCGCCTCGTGGTTGATGGGACTTGTTGCTTGAGTCTACACATGCAACTGGATACCATTATATCTATGCAGACAAAAGTTTTCCTAGTCTACATCCATGTCTTCTCCAACTAGCAACATGTCAACAAGTAAAATTGATATCCCTGCCACAGGTGCCTTCCGTGATCCAGCGCCGATAGTCAAGATGAGGAGGCAAAGTACAAGCTATGGTCCATGCAGTTCATGAGCCTTATGAAGTCTATGGGTAAGAAGCACATTCTTACCGAAGAAGAGCCGGTGGAGGAGACAGGGACACATGCATCTTGGGAGGAAGACGATGCTTATGCATAGGTCTGGCTATCAGGTATATTGACACCAAAGATAGCCAATGATATTCTACATTAAGCCACTGCAAAGACAATGTAGGATATTCTTGCCGCAACCTACTCACAAGCAAAGAATGAGACGAAGATCCTACAACTTCAGCATGATATTTTTACCATAGAGCAGAATGGATGGCCTCTTCATGCACATTACACGGTCCTACGAGGGATGCTTGAAAAGCTTCATAGTTTTATGCCTCTCACAATGACTCCTGAACAACAGAAGACAAATCGGAATGCCACAATGGTTTGTTTTTTCTTGGCATCTCTAGATTTACAATATGAAGCAGCATCTTCACAGATCTTGGCAGATACTACATTCAAATATGGTGATGAAAATTAATTGTTAATATTTTGAAATAATTAGTGATGAATATTTGTGAAATATTTAAAGAGATAATTATTTCATTGAATGACATTTGCCTAAACCACAATGATGAGATAATTGATCTTGATCATTGGTTCATCAACAAACATTGATTTCATGAAGAACCATAGTTTATCCTACAATAGTTGTAGGACAACTTTGCATGAAAAACCCTCTTGCTTGAATAGGATTGGAGATTTGTTTAGCAAATCTCCTTATAATATAATCAAAATTATTTTGATGTATATTATATGGTATAATTTCGGTTGAAAAACCGATGAGCATCTCAAAGTACATGATGATCTATCTGGTATTATCCTTTCTTGAGGTGATTATGGTGCCTAGTCGGAGAGCATTGGGGTCGCGGGTTGCAACGTATGTGGTCCGTCCCACTCTCGTCGGTACTGGCCATGACAGCGGATAGGGACTGGATAATGCCGGAGAAGTCAAAGTGTATTTTTCTAATTATTAAAATTCAAATAATACGTACTTTGAGATTATACCTACTATTCAAGTAATAATCAAGTTTGTTGATTGATGATTGGATTAATAATTAATTTAATGTGATTAAATTAATTAATCCAATTAACACTCTATTATGAATAGATGTGTATTTCCCTTGGAAGAGTTAATTATGTGAATATGATTCACGATAATTAATTATTCAATTTGAATATGAGATGGAGGATCACATAAGTGATATCCATGGTCTCCCGTCAAGGCAAAGGATTCCGTCGTCAGTTGTTGTGTATAGGAGACTCCTGTCCGAAGTGACAGATCCTGTACATAATTTAGTTGGATCGGGTTCTTTGCTTCTCGAAAGAGTAAGGCCGTATACGTAGTGACATCAATATCGGGTCCTCATATTATTGGGGCGATATTGGATTGCGTATAGCGAGTTTTAAGCATGTTGACGGTTGGTTCAATTAACAACGGGTCAACATCACCTTAAAGGTGATGGGACCGGGTGTTAAAGACCAAATTGGGAAATGCAAGTTGGACTTGCAAGGCGGAATGTGTTCCCGCTTCTCTTATTCGAGTCACAGGTTTTCATATTATTGGGATGTGATAAGAATAGAGAGAAGATCCCAGATCTTGCTTGAGATATAGCGATAAGTGTATCTCTTGCTTTGAAAGAAAAATAAGGTAATAATCTTTCAAAGTCGAAATGGCAAGACAAATTTGATTTAAAATGCCTTAATCAAATATTTTAAAATGAATATATATTTATCTATATATTCTAATATAGTGCATTCTTAATTTCAGAAAATGAAGTCCATGAACCCACTTAGCAGGCTCCTGGAGGTCAACCAGTTGACCGGACCAAATTATTCGGATTGGATCCGAAATTTGGAACTTGTCCTATCTGCGGAGCACATCTCTTATGTGTTGAGCAAGGACAAGATAGCAAACCCTAAAACTGCAGAAGAAAAATCATATAATGAGAAATATGATGAAGACCATAATCTGGCAGGGTGTTACATCCTTGGGTCATTGTCCAATGTGCTTCAGAAGCAACATGTGGAAATGAACCTTTGCAAAGAGATTATGCTGAATCTGAAGGAAATGTTCGATGACATAAACCCCACACAGTGTTACAACGTGATGAAAGAGATTATTTACAAGATGCAGGAAAGGACCTCTGTCAGAGAACACGTACTCAAAGTGTTTGGGTACCTCTCTGAGTTGGAAACTCTGGGAGCCTACATGGATTCTAACATGCAGGCTGATTTTATTCTCCTGTCGCTCCCTAAGTCTTTCAACAACTTTGTCGTGTCTTATCACATGAGCAAAGATGATTTCACTAACGATGGGTTGTTAGCTGCATTGAAGTCTGCATAAGACGTCATGAAGAAGGACAACCCCTCTACTAGTGCAATGGTTGCACAAGTGAGAGGAAAGCGTGGGCGGAAGCAAGGTTCTCGGAAGGGCCCGACCCCGAAGAGAAAGAAGAAGAATCAAGGAATTGGTTCATCTTCTAGTGCTTCCCACTAATGACATCGAAAAAGTTCGATGTCTGTCACCGCTGCAAGAAGCCGGGGCACTGGCGACGTAATTGCCCAGATTACCTGAAGTCTGCTGACAAAGGTAAAGCCCCAGCAGGTATGAAATCTACTTTCATCATTGAAACTCGCGTTCTCGTTGGACGAGAAGGAAGTTGGGCTGTAGATTCTGGTGCTTCTGTTCATGTATGCAATTCATTGCATTTGTTTTAGGAAACTAGGAATCTGGAGCAAGGGGAGATAGTTATCCAGATGGGATCTGATGCAAGTGTTGCAGTAGTCGCCATCGGAATGTGCATACTATCGTTATCTAGTGGTCGAGTCCTATTACTTAAAGAGTGTCTTTATGTACCTGAAGTCAGGAGGAATTTGATATCTATATCTAATCTTGTTAGACATAGATACTCCTTCCTGTTCTGTAATAAGTTAGTCAAAGGCTATCTGAATAGTCGAATCTCAATTCCCAAAGCATCTTGATCTTTTCATTCCTACTCTAGTCATTCTAGAATTCCTCTATCGCGACATAGATAGTAGTCTTCTAGGATATATAGTGGCGAGCGGTGGGGCAGAACGGTCTTATTCGAGTTGATGCCGGCCCGACCACTACCCCTTTTCCTACTAGTCCTACTACGGGCCTGATTGGTAACCGTGACGGAGTAGCTACTATCTGATCACAGAAAGCCCTTTCTTAGAATTCTCTCTCTAGTTCCTCCCTTCATTTTCTTAGACTAGAAGGGGGGGGGGGGGGAGGAAGTTGATTGACTAATTCCCTCCTCTTTCTGACTTCCATCTTCTTAAAGAGATATGCTAGTGAAAGAAAGACTAAGGTAGGTAAGGACTATCAAAATCACGCCCTGGGAGAGGGATTAGAGAAGTCTACAAGCGCTTAGGAGAAAGATCTTCAGTTCGACAGAAGGTGTGAGGGTGCGGGTGAGAAGCTAAGCTCTCCATCCACTGAGCCCACAGAGAGCAAATGTAGGACTGGTGCCAACTGTTCATCACGGAAGAAAGGACTCACCGAGCCAGTATCACTAACTAATACTAATATAACCAAAGCTAATACTAATTACTATTAATCATTATGATAAATTTATTGCGGATGGTGTTCTGACTTCTGGTGGACTCTATGAATTCTGCATTGATGAATGTGTCATAAATGTCACTACCACTAATAATAAAAACACTAAGAGATCCAAGGAGAATGAAAATCATTCGAATATGATTTGGCATCAAAGGCTTGGTCATTTATCTGTTGATAGGATAAATAGATTGATAAAGGATGGACCTTTAGATTTTCTACAGGTTCAATCTTTACCTACCTGTGAACATTGCACTCGAGGTAAAATGACCAGGATGTCTTTCCGTAACAAGGTTACGAGATGCGAAGGTATTCTTGACCTAATACATACTGATGTATGCGGTCCCTTCAGTACCGCGACTACAAATGGATATCGATATTACTTGACGTTTATTGATGACCATTCACGATACTGGTTTATCTTCCTATTACGTCATAAATCTGAAACCTTTGAAAAGTTCAAAAAGTTTAAGGCTTTGGTTGAGAACCAAACTGATAGGAAGATCAAACGGATTCGATCTGACCGAGGTGGTGAGTACCTCTCAGACGAATTCAAGGAATATCTTAAAGAGAATGGAATTGTTTCCAATCTCACTCCCCCTGGAACTCCCCAACTTAATGGTGTTGCTGAAAGACGCAACAGGACCACCATGGACATGGTCCGTTCAATGATGAGCAAAGCATGTTTACCTCTTAGTTTCTGGGGATATGCAGTAGAGACTGCAATATATATCCTGAACAAGATTCCTAGCAAGTCTTTACCCAAGACTTCTCACGAGCTCTGGTATGGAACCAAACCTAGTGTTAATCACTTGAAGGTTTGGGGATGCTTGGTCCATGCGAAGAACGTGGACGCAAGTAAGCTAGAATCACGCACTCGTGAGTGCTACTTCATTGGGTATGTTAAAGATGGTATTGGATACCAGCTTTATGACCCAGAGACCCAAAAGATTTTTATCTCTAGGGATGTGAAATTTCTAGAGGATGATTTCCCTAAAGGTCAAGACAGAAATGAAGTAGAAGAACTCATTGAATCCCCTGAGGATTATGAGATTCCTGAACCAGAAACTGAAGAGATAAATGAAGATGAAACACCCATACCTCTTCGAAGGAGTTCGAGGGTGGTTGCACCACCTGAAAGTTATGGGTTCCATGTGGCAGGTGAAACTGACATTGATCCTTCTTCATTTGATGAAGCTCTCACGGATCATGACATGGATAGATGGATGCTAGCAATGAAGTCAGATTTTGACTCCATGCATAAGAATGGTGTATGGACCTTAGAGGATCCACCTAAAGGGGTAAAATCCATTGGGTGTAAATGGATCTTCAAGAGAAAAAGGAGACCTGCTGGGAAAGTAAAGACTTTCAAGGCACGACTCGTAGCCAAGGGCTACACACAGAGAGAAGGCATCGACAACGATGAGACGTTCTCTCCTGTGGCTATGCATAAATCCATCAGGACACTGCTAACTATAGCTATATCTCTTGACTACGACATCTGGCAGATGGACGTCAAGACAGCTTTCCTCAATGGATGCCTCGAGGAGGATATCTATATGGAGCAGCCCTAGGGCTTCATAGCTGAGGATGACAAAGTATGCAAGCTGAAGAAATCCATCTATGGGTTCAAACAAGCTTCTCGTAGCTAAAACATCAGATTCGATGAAATCATAAAGAGTTATGATTTTGTGCAGAATCCTAATGAACCTTGTGTGTAAAAGAAGCTTAGTGGGAGCGCCATTGTGTTCATCGTGCTTTACGTAGATGATATCCTTATCATTGGAAATGATACAAGAATGATGACCAGTGTGAAAATTTGGCTATCCCATACCTTCGAGATGAAAGATCTTGGAGAAGCCTCTTACATCTTAGGCCTGAAGTTGTTCAGAAACCGAGAAAAGAGAATACTGAGATTATCACAACATGGATACATCAAGAAGATTCTTGAACGATTCTGCATGGATAGTTCAAAGAAAGGATTCCTCCCCTTAGGACATGGTATCCATCTGTCTAAAGGGATGACTCTTCAAAGTGTTGAGGAAAAGAAAGCCATGGCTGGATGCTCCTACGCATCAGCGGTAGGAAGCTTGATGTATGCCATGATGTGTACTAGGCCAGTCATCTGCCATGCAGTGGGAGTGGTAAGTCGTTATTGATCCTGCTATGGAGAGAAACACTGGAATGCAGTAAAGAACATATTCAAATATCTAAGACGGACGCAAGATTACATCTTGGTCTATGCGGATGGTGATCTCCAAGTTTTGGGATATACATATTTAGACTTCCAGTCGGATATTGATGATCGAAAGTCGATATCAGGGTTTGTATTCCTGTTGAACAGTGGTGTTGTGAGCTGGAGAAGCAAGAAGCAGGACATTACGACATATTCAACAACAGAAGCCGAATATATTGCTGCATCGGATGCTGCAAAGGAGGCGGTGTGGTTGCGCAAGTTCATCTTGGAGCTTGACGTAGTTTCCGCTGATACTCCCGTCATGTTACTCTGTGATAACACCGGAGCCATTGCCCAAGCAAAGGAACCCAGGTGCCATCAGAAGAGCAAGCACGTGGAAAGAAAATACCACATCATTCGGGAGATTCAAAAGCGTGGATATCATTATCACCAAGGTGGCCTCTGCCGACAACATTGCCGATCCTCTTACCAAACCTCTGACACAGAAAATTTTTGACCAGCATGTAATGAGTATGGGTTTACGGATTGTACCTGAATGGTTCTGAGGGCTAGTGGGAGATTGTTGGACACGTGAGACCTGGGCGAACCATTCTTACAATAAATGTTATTGTAATATTTATGTTTATCAATAAAAGTTATTGATGTTTCACCCCTTTCTGAAATTATATGAATGAATACACTATAAGGTCCCTCTGTACAATTAGGGTTATGTACCATGGCCATCCTGATGATCATATAGCTTTGATTCATTAAATGAATCATAGAGGCTGGTGTTTGGATGAATATCTAAGGAGTTAGATAGAGAACTCATCAAGCACCGTCAAATGATTATTAAGAGAAGATCTCCAGCCTGAGTAGGAGATGGCAATCCTTTCTCACATAGGTTGATATCTGACCGACCTCTCGATGCAGGTCCTCTGCATAGGAATAGTGATTCGGAGGTGTCAGATTAGTTAGGTCAATGGGTTGACTTAATGAGATCGAGATAACCTAAGTCCTATGTTGAATGCTGTCACAGCATAGGCACGCATCCTCTGATCGGAGATAGATGTATTGCTATATATCTAAGTATGTACATTTGGCAAACCAATAGGTTGATGACCTAACTGAGGTCTATACACCGGTGAGCCGGTGTGCATATAAGGGCATATGAGCAATACGATCTCTCAAAGGGATCATACAGGTTTACTTATGAACCGGAAGACATGAGCTCACTCATGAGGTATTGGGACCGATCAAATTCCATGCATGGTCGTCCTGCTTTGGAAGCATGACATGAATTTGAGGGTCTGATATATGCTTTGGGAAAGCATATGATCGATACCGATTTCCAATGACCAAGATTGAGAAACTTATTGATCAAACCCTGAAGAAGACAATATAAAATTGATCTTAAATCTTCGGGTTGACCATGTGTCTTCCAGTATGCAGGATGTACAGGTATTGGGAATACCTGAGGGTGATGTGATCATAAACGATTGTATATCCATGACGCTTCCATTCCGAGGGAGTGATGAAACATGTCTGGATTTTAGTGACTCCTTCCAATAGAGAAGCAATCTGATCTTAGTCCAAGTGTTGGACATTGGTCTGAATGAGATTCATATTCAATGAGAAGATTAGATTTGCGGTCTTGATTTAATCAAGCATCTGTGGGAGGTTCGTACGATCTAGATTTGAGACAAGATCTCAACATCCAAGTCACTATACGTGGAACAATACAGTCGCCATGTCCTTATCTCCAAGTATCTGCGGAGAAAGCACATTATTCTTGAAAGGGTTCAAGAATAATTCATTTGATGAAATGCATATCCAAGCAAGAAGAACTTGATGATTAAATGAGATTTAATGATCAAGCATAATATGAATGGGATTCATATTGTGAGAATAATTATCCAAGAAAATTAAATAGGATTTAATTATCAAGGTATCCATAATATTTGTGTATTATAAATATGATTTAATATACATATATTCAAGAGAGAGAAATTTCGTAAATAGCAATTGTTAATTATTAAATGTGGATTGGATTCACATTTATTAATTAATTGGAAATGTGATTTACAAATTAGTTCGGGTTGTGAATTTGATTCACATATTTTTCGATGGCATGATTGAAATATTCACAAATTAATTTGGAATTAATTTGGTGGATATTATTGCAATAATAGAGATAATAAGATAAAATAAAAGGAGACAAAATAACCACCTAAATAAAAGGTGGCGTCACCTATGACTTATTCATAGGTGACACCCCCTATGATTTAGGGTGGTTTGTTGCCTCCCTTTTTAGTTATCACATTATCTCTTGATTAATTTATTTATGTTAAATTAAATTGTGTTGATAATGTTGCAACATATATTTAATTTAAATATAAATTAATATTGTTGGTTTTAGCCAACAACAATCATAGCCATTGATTTTTCATAAACCAAGCATGGCCGTTGGATCTATGTGTCCCATGGATTGAGATCCATTGGATCCTAAACTAATATAAAAGGAGGGCTAGGCTAGCCTTTCTTGGTACATCATTAAGAGTTGTAGAAGCCTACTACTCTCTCTCTATCTCATTCGCGTCTAGCCTCTCCCTCAATTTCAAGTGGTCGTCCACTTTGTGTATTGAGGAGGAGAGCATCGTGCCTTCGCCTTCGACGACTCGAGGATCTCCTTCTTCTTTGGAGTTGCTTACTCTAAAAGAAGACGACGGATTTCGCTTGACGAAATCAGGGGATCCATTGCTTGGATCTTCACCGAGGATTGCAGGAGGAACACGACTCACCATCGTGCCCGCAAGTGCGTTCTTCGTGGATCGGACTTGAGACAGGAGGATCTCTTGTTTGGGATCTCGCGATCACAACCACGCTTCAAGAGGTATTCCTTATACTTTGTGGTTTGATGAAACGATCCAAGAAGTGTTCTCGTGATCATGTGGTTTCATCTTTAGTTTTAAAAATTTTAATTTCCGTCGCATCTAGTGACTAGTGCGACTAGTTACTCCGATTGCATACGATACGATTGACACGCTTCCGTGATGCGCTTAAGGATTCTCAATATCCTTCAATCCTACACCTTCTATCCTCCGTCCGGACATACAGAGGATGCATGTTGTTACAAGCATGGATTTCCAGCATCTGCATGTGTTGCAGAACATGGTTCAACTCCAACATCTGTGTCTTCCTCTGAGCAGCGATATGATGATCTTGTTTCCCATCCGAGGGATATTATGTCACCTGTCAGTTCTAGTGATACATCAAGTCACAACGTGGTAGCCTCCGCTGGATCCGGCACTTCAGGTAGTATTATTGCATCTACTTCTTATCGTGGCCCTAATATTACAGAGTGGATTAAAAATTCTCGGGCAACACATCACTTGTGTGGTAATAAAGATATGTTTAATGCATATAGGCAGATTCCTCTTGGACGAACTGTTATCATAGCTGATGGGACTCATTCCCCAGTCATAGGACATGGGGAGAGTAATTTGACACCATCCATACATTTGCAAAATGTGTTACATGACCCAAATTTCTCTATGAACGTATTGTCTATCAGTCAAATTACTAGAGATTTAAATTATGTGCTATATTTGACCCATCGTCTCTTATTTTTCAAGGCATTATAATTAGCAGAATGATTGGTTGTGGTCGTGAGCAAGGAGGCCTCTACAGATTAGTTTAAACTTCTGCGTTGGTTATCAACTCAGTCTACTACCCCTGCATCTCCGTTCACATGGCATATGCATTTTGGTCATCTTCCCCTCCATAAGTTACGTTACGTTACGTCCTTCCTCAGATTTTGCCTCGAGCATCTTTTGAGTGTGAGGCATGTCAGTTGGGAAAACATCATCGGTCCGTCTTTCATAGTCGTTAGATTCAGAGTAGTCGTTATCCGTTTGAGTTGTTCCATGTTGACATTTGAGATCCAAGTTGGATTCCTGATCATCAGGGACATTATTTTTATTTAGTTGTTGTGGATGATTTTCCTCGTTTGTCATGGCTGTTTTGATGAAAAATAAATCTGAGACTGGGTAATTGATTAAAACCTTTCTTAATGAAGTTCATAATAATTTTTTCTTTCAATGTCCAGATTATGAGGACTGACAATGCTCTAGAATTTTGTACTTGTGATATTACTTAGTACTTCTCTTCTCATGGTATAATTCACCAAAGAACATGTGCTTACACATCTCAACAAAATGGGGTCGCTGAAAGAAAACATCACCATATCTTTGATGTTGCTCATACCTTTCTTATACAGAGTCATACTCCTAACTCGTTCTGGGGGGATGTCCTTCTCATAGCACGTTACCTTATTAATCGAATGACGTCTTCTGTATTGGGAGAAAAAGTTCTCTTCTCAATTGTATTCCCAGAAAAGGAGTTGTTTACTATTGGTCCTCGTGTGTTCGGATGTGTTGCATTTGGCCAAAACTTTTCTCCTAGAGTTGACAAGCTCTCTCTCCTAGAGCTGTCAAATGTGTGTTTGTGGGATATTCTAGAACTCAAAAGGGATATAAATGTTATGATCTTGTGTAAATGAATACTATATCAACGTAGATGTCACATTTTTTAAGTCCATAATCCAACAGGTGATCACTTAACTCCTTTAGACTCTGATACAGAAATCTACATCCCACCTCCACCTCCATCTTCACACCATCCTCCCACCACCTCCCCCACCACACTGACCAACGTCATCTCCAGTTCCTCAACATATTATACCAATTCCATTGTTACCAATTCACTACAGTCACCGACCTCCTCCTGCTCATGTTCATAGCACGTCATCCAACACGCATGGGGTATGCCCTGAATTTAATTTTTCTAACGATGAGTCTCAAGAAATGTCTCAACAGGATGCAATACAGGAGACTATTGGGGATACAACTAGTGATCTTGATGTGTGCATTGCTATTCAGAAGCATCGTTCTTGTGCATCATATCTTATTACTTCGCAGGTATATTTCGATCAACTTACAAGTGAATTCAGGAAATTTATTGTTGCTCTATCTATTGTGCATATCACACGAAATTATCAAGATGCATTACAAAATAGTTAGTGGCGCAAAGCTATGGAGGAGCAGATGGTTGCCTTACAGTCCTGAGGTACTTGGACCTTGTTACCTGCCCCAAGCGGCTCATTTGTTGTGAGATGCAAGTGGGTATTTACGATGAAGTATCATACAGATGGGAGCCTTGATAAGGACAAGGATAGACTTGTTGCACGTGGTTTTACTCAGACATATGGGGTAGATTACTAGGACACATTCTCTTCTGTTGCTCGACATTCTACCCTACGAGTTCTCCTCGTCGTTGCAGTGGGATGTGATTGGCCTTTATTCCAACTCGATGTTAAAAATGCTTTCTTGTATGGTGATCTTCAGTAAGAGGTCTACATGCAACAACCTACGGGGTTTGCTGCTAAGGGGGAGTGTCAGCAGATATGTAGATTCCATAAGGTAATATATGGCCTTAAGAGGAGCCCAAGAGCTTGGTTTCAGAAGATCTCAGACTTGTTTGAGAAGCAAGGGTTCATTAGATCGAATGCAGATCATTCTCTTTTTGTATAGAAAACCTCCAGAGGTTCAGTGGTCATTATGATATTGTTGATGATATATTGGTTACAGGAGATGATATTTAAGGAATAAAAAGGGCGAAAAAATTTTGGGCAAACAATTTATCACCAAAGATCTTGGCACCCTAAGATATTTTATGGAGTTGGAGTTTGCCAGGAATCAACAAGATCTTGTGATGACCCAAAGAAAGTATGCCACCGACATGCTAAGTGAGATATGCATGCTTGGATGTCGAGCTGCTACTACACCTATGGATCCAAGCATAGGATTCATTGGAATACTTACTCTCTTATTTTTACCAACATAAACAAACAAAGAATGCAACAAATATGATAAAAGTCAGAACCAATGCAAAATTTGGGCAACTAAAAAAATACTATGAGCCCGTAATGCCAAAAATACTATAAGACCAGCTTAACATCATATTCATTGTTTCCTTCAAAAAAACATCATATTCATTGTCTACCAATTTTATCAGAGTGGGCAGTAATGACCTGGGAAAAAAAGGTTCATCATTTGGAAAAAAAAAGACAATTCATGGGCACAAACAGGCAATCCTTTCAAAGTTTCTAATTAGAAAAAATGAAGTTCATAACAAATGCTATACCTAACATGTTCCTTTAGTGTAATTCAAAAATAAATAGAACCCCAACCAGGCTCTCCTACAGGGTACTGCAAGCACTACTCCCACCGCTCTCCATGATGCGCCTCATTTTAATCTAAAAATGTACTAAAACATATACAACTAAGTTAGTATCGAGCAACAAATTCTGCAAAAAATGTGTCTTACAACTTAAAAAGCTCATGTGGATTCTCCACAGATTCCCTAAGAATAAGCTCTGCCCTCCGCTTCTTATCATTCCTTTCCTCGTCCCCTCGACACCCACAGATCAGCCGCGCCAGAAGAAGCCAGAGTCAAAGGCACCACCGGATTCAGCGTCCGCTTATCGAAACCAATCTTGAAGCACACAGCAGCCCTATTCCTTGGCAAAGCATCCCTGTCGCTGTCATCAAACTCCGGAGCACTTTTCTTGATGACCTCAATCACCGGTGCCAAAGAATCGACAATCTCAGGCTTGGCAGCCACGGGAGACACCTCCCACTCTCCAAACCGCAATGGCGGGGCAAGGAACGGGTTGCCACTCGCATTATCTGCCACATTGCCATTCTCGGAATAAGTCGTGATACCGGCCAAGTGCTTGTGGAGGTTCAGCAGGGACATCTCCGCGCGCCTTCGCTGCTTCACACGTTCCAACTTATCAACCTTCCTCTCCGGCATCTCACCGCCCGAATCTGTGGTGTAAATGTATGTGTGGGCCTCGGGAAGCCTCGGTAGCCAATCGGGCACGTGATCTCCGAGAGGGCTTTCCTGGGCGCGCATGAAGCTCAAAACCTCTCTCCCTTCCTTGGCAATTGGGAACCGTGGCACCGGCTGCGCAAACGGGGATTCCTCCGCGGTCTCGAGAAACCTCCAGATGCCGTGAATTACGCCCGAGCCGACCGGACATGCATCGGGAGGGAAGCTTTGAGACGCGCCATGGTCCTCGAGGCCCCGAATCACGTCGAACAGGTTGGACTCCGATCTGCCGGAGGAATTCGCATAAAGTTTCGCCGACTTACCCAAATCGGAGACGTACTTAATTGCGACGTCGGCGAGGGCGTCGAGAACGCACCTTTGGGCGCTATGGAACCCTAAGGTTTGGCAGAGCTGAGCGACGGCAACGGTGGCGATGGTGCGGCCGTAGCCGTCGGGTGAGACGGGGATCTTCTTCTCCCTGCGGCCATCGCTCATGATCGGAGGACTCGATCATGGGAGCGGATCTGCATCGCTGGAGCCCAAGATCAGCGGATGGGCGACCGGGATCCGGAGGTTGTGGGAGAGGAGAGGGGCAGAGAGGGAGAGATTGAAGGGGTTTGAGGGAGTTATATACGGGAGGAATGTGTCTGGTGCTCACTATTTTTTTCCTAGAGTAGTGGCGTCCCCTTAAAAAAAATTTTATAAAAAGAAAACATTGATAATCATCAAATATAAAAGTAGGTAAGATTAGAGATGTCAACCTGGTCTATCTATTGGATAATCGATTTGAACGTCTCATTTAGATGTGTTCGACAGGGGAATAGGCACGTGAATAAGAGTATTATTCCCCTTCCCTCTTAGTATTATTCCCTTTCCCTCTTCCGCACCGTTATTCTCCTCGCATGCACCTCGAGGACCCTGCCTCTAACTCAATGACCATCTTCAATATTTCCCTGCATGATATGCGGCTTCGCTTATTCCGTCAACATCTCAACAACCCTCTTCTTCCTGTCATCGCACCTCCCTCTCTCGGGCGATGCTCCTCCAACGGGCCCCTCCTCTCGCTCGACGTTGTGTGTGGTCTACTATTGAGATGCTTCAGGAAAGGGTCTATTGTATCCTCACAAGGCAAGAACATAGTCGTTTTGACGATCACTCATGAGAAGCGAATCAAAGATAAAGAAATGCAATGCAAATGTGGAGTTAAAATTTATTATAAATCTACAAAAGATGTGTATATGTGTAAGCATGTAGAGTGTCGAACTCAAGAAGCAATCATGATGATTGGCAAGTGAATTCAAAAATGCTTCCTCTCTTGTCTATTTTATTTTATCTTTATGAGTTTTTAAATATATATTTTTATGAGTTTTTGATTTGTTACATTTTTGTATATTTTCTATTTTATAATTTTTATTTTCTTTTTCTATTTTTATTTATAATGTTCTTTTTAATATATATAATAGGTGTATGTATATAAGTTAATGTAGATAGTATATATATTGTAATATATATAGGGTACATATATAATATAGAAAAATCAGAAAAATACCACAAAAGAAAAGTTTTTTTTATTTTTTTGGAGTTTTCAAAATATTTAGGATATTATTATTATAAGTAAATATAACAACATATGTGGAATATACGCTTTCTCCATTTTTCTATTTTTCTTGTAATTTTTGCTATTTTTTTATATTTTTAAATGAATAAAAATGTCAAAATAATGAGTTAAAATAATAGGTCGAATTTTCTTAATATTTAAAAATGGATAATAAGATTAAAAGTTTCTAAAAGTATTTTTAATATGAATATATAATATAAATAAAATTCAAAAATATATATAAATATTTTTATGTTTTTGTAGAGTTTTTAATAATTCTATAAGAATTTTGGAGCTTTTTAATTTTTAGTGAATTCTTTTATTTTTTAGGAGTTTTTCATCTACAGTTGCAAAATAGAGTAATAAATAATATCAATTTTTTTAAATATTTAGAAATGATTCTATCATTTTTTGTATTTCTAAATGTAAACAAGCAATAAATGCTCTATTTTTAATTTTAATAAATAGAAAAATAAAGAAAATATCTCAAGAAAAATATATGTGGTAGAACAAAATTTAAGGCAACTACCATATTTTTTCTCGGATTTTCACAGCATAGACATTTAATAAAAAAAATCAACAAAAACAAAATAGTTGGTGGGGACCTTTTTGTAGTTTCCTAAAAGTATCCCTTCTTTTTCGAACCCCTAAAGAAGTATAGGGGCATTCATGTAAAAAGCCCATATAAATTCAATATAAAACACGTTGGTAAGGGTATTTTTGTATTTTCAAAAAGTTGAAGGTCCGTGATGCTAAATATCCAAAAAGTACTACACTAGATTTGAAAATTAATAGACTAAATTGAATACAAAAAACTAGTGGGGTCCCTTGCAAAATGCTCACCTCCTCATTGTATGTGCATGTGAGGTGATGTGGCTAGGGACTATACGTAAATACTAGAAACTTAGGGGTTTTATTATAAATTTTACAAAGTTATTACCCCGTAGATGAATTTTTTGGACTATATAGGAAATACAATTGTTGGGGGTTGATGTTGCAAAATTACCCCAAAAGGTGCGTCGGTGGACGACTAGATTTATCTCACTTATACACGTATCGCGCTCCTAACGACTAATGACGATTCATGGATCGACGACAACGATTAGGACTCTCTTGGAGAGCTGACGGTAGACTATGGCTCGATTCAACGACGTAGTTTAAAACTGGGGCGGAAGGAACATCTGACGATTACTGCTAGGGATGAAAATGAATGTAAATATATTTGTATCTGATATGCTATCGTATTCATTTTATATATATTTTGACATTCGTATTCGTATTCATTTTAAAATAGATGCGGATATGGATATCACTTTGACATTTGTTAATATTTGCATTCGTATATTTGTATTCATACATAAGTATAGTAATAGATTTATTTATAATTGTGCGTAATAATATTTTATGAGTGCATTCACCATTGTTGATATAATTGTTATGAAATTATCATTTATTATATATCTATTTCATGTCTAAACCATCCTAAATATGTATATTTTAATTAATCTATTAAAATTTTTATTGTTATTCGTATACGATTCATATTCGTTTTTATGGATATGGTAACACATTTTCCACATCCGTTAATATTCATATCTGTATTAGCATTCATATTTTAAAATGGATAAGGATTGATTATACCTATATTTCGTATTCCTATCCGACCGTTTTCATCTGTAGTTGCTTCTCTTCCTGAAGAACAGGGAGGAACAACTCTAGGTGTGAGCTTCGATCGGCATTTCCTCCTTCCTTTGAGCATCTCTGGTGCTGCTTCGATGCTTCAATCGATGCTTACAACAGTTAGCATCATCTGAAGGCGTCAAAATCTCCAAGAACATCAAATGAGGTCCTAGGAGGTCGGAGTACCTCAGGCTACAATGGAACATACTTCGGCTTCAAAATCTCCTCCAACTGGGCTATGAGCTCTATATACCTGTACAAGAAGAAAAACGGGTTGAGGGTAAACTACCTGGATTCGTTATTAGGAGAAATGGAGGTGGATTTGGGTCAGGGCGGCGCTCTTCGATGAAGGGCAGTGAAGGAGAGTGGATGACTCGATCCAGGAGGGCTCGAGGTGGACGGGATGTTTCGGGAGGCGGAGAAGGCGAATGGGAATCCGATGGGATGGTCAGGTGTGAGGGAACAAGGAAGGGGCACTGTGGAATGGTGGCCGTAGCAGGAGCTCCGGCGAACTTCAAAATTTAAATCCTAAGCTATGCAGTGAATTAGCATGTGAAATAAAAGCTAGAAATCGAGACTAAACCTAGAAGATAACTAAAATTACCATTACACTATGGGTCAACCTACATATGAGTGGACCACCGGATGAAGCTCTGTCGACGATGGTGATCACGCTCTTCCTACACTCTTACACAATGCAAATCGACATGGAGGCATATGTCACCATGATCGACACATCGGGTTAAGGATCTAAGAGTTTGAATGCGAGAAGAGGGACTGAAGAGTAATAGGAACTCAAGTGAGGGTATATGTACGTGCGGGCCTTCTATCGTGGATTCCAGACGTAATAATGGTCAATCGACCAAGGAACCGAGTTGGCGTGAAAGAGAAAGATCGAGGGTCAAAGGTTGTGAAGGAATCGAATTGAAATGGGGAAAGAATCGAGTGGAGAAAAAATGAGGAAAATAGGGGTATATGGTCTGACTGACGCATGCCTATGAGGGGCAGGGAGTTGACTGAAGTCAACTCTGACCCATACCTCATTGGTCCACACCATGTTAAAAAAGACAAAATAGGGAAATTCCTTATTGATTCAATTAAAATAATAAAATGATTTTATTTTTTCTAAAACATGAAAAATATTTGTTTTTATATAGTATTTTATTATGATTTTTATTTATTTTTATGAGTTAGTTTATTAAGTGTTACTTTTTATAGGTATATTGACCTATACATAGTGTATTTTATTTTGAATTTTATTTTTATTAGTTTCTATATATAATTTATATATTTAAAACTTATATTAAATACATAAATATTTTTTATTATATTTTTCTAGAGTTATTTTTACACTTAAATAAATAAGTATATTTACTTTATATGTATATTACAAGTATATTCATCTATGTTGTCACAATCCATTATTTATTTTAATATTTTTATTATTTTATTTTATTTAAATTATGTATATCTATTATAAATAATATTTACAAAATTTTAAAAATATGAAAATATTAAAATGTAAAGAATAAATAAATTGATTATTTTATATATGTAGATTGCACAATGAGGGCTCAAATCTAACTTTTACATCTTAACTTCAAATTGAATGAAATCGGTTTCATTAAATAGATGTTTTAATTTTAGGAACAATAATGGTAAGTTTAGTAAATTTTGAGTTCATACGGAGAAGATACGTACCATAAAAGTTTTTCTTATGTCCTTTTATTCTGAATGAGGGCACATCATGCATTATTTTTAAATGAAATAAATTTTGTATTTTTCTTTATTTTTATCTACAAGTTTCATGTTCGAAGTTTATTGATTTGAGGTGTAAGTAATAAATAATAAAAAAGGTCCCAAAAATATTTATTGAGGAATTAAAATTAGGGTTTATTGTGATTTTTAGCCCTCATATCTCCCTACTTTATTCCTTTTCGACCAAGTACAATTCTTTACTTAGTCTCGAGGTTTAGGATCATTTAATACCTATGGTCTTTCCTTTATTGTATTTTTTATTCTTTTATTTTTTATTCTTTTATTTTGGTATTAAATACAACATCTTATACTATATTTAGTATAAATAAGAAGGATAATTTGTACAAATTAATGTTATTTACATGCATTTAACTAGGAATTAAAGGCAAAATGAAAGAATAAAGGTGATGAAATGAAAATTCATCTTCTGCTATTCCCTCACCTTTTTCAGGTCGTGCTGCAGTGATTTTCGAATCTTGTCTACGCTTGGCTATTTACTCTTTACCATAACCTTTACATAGAGGTGCGGTATCCTCCGGGAAGCTTGAGTTGCCTTCTCCAATAGACTCAAACCAAGAATTTAGGGTTTTTGGGACCCCCATCGGGGCCCTATAAAAGTGCCTCAATGGCTCCCTTTGAGCGGACCTCACCTTCCCTTACCGACCTATTCCTCCTTGGATGTTGTATTCACATTTCCCTCGCTTTGCAGGCCTTCTAGTGTGCAAGGTAACATCCACCCTTTGCTCTTGCATGTTTACTATTATTGAGGTCGACTTGAGCTTGGCTTTGCTTTGCTTTTTCGCATTCTGGTTGACTTTGATTTGGATTGAAGGCCTTCATTTTATGGATTCCATAGTTTTTTCATTCTGTAAAGCTTTGAAGGGCATCATGCTAGTAATCCCTCTGTTCTGATGTGGTGGAATGCATTTAACCCCTGCCTCTTAGTGCTTTGTGTTATGTTTTGATCGATTGTAAGTTTTTTCCTCATGGTTTTTATTTTGATGGTGTTTTGGCCATAGGATTGCAAACATAGAAGATGGTTCGCAATTTACTGTGAGCTTTGGCATATGCTTCTGATTGTTCTCTGATCCGTATGACATATTGAAACATTCATCATATGGATTCATTTTTCCGTATGCTATGTGTTTTTCACACTGAGACCTTCATCATATGTATGCTTGGTTGTGCTTTGATGGTACTACATGTTATATGTTCCTGGTTTTTGCTCTGATGGTGCAATATGCTATATATTTTTTGTATGTTATATTAAAACATTCTTCATATATTTTTGGTATACTTGAGAGGTGTTTCTGTACGATATACTGGAACATTCATCATGCATGCTTGGTTGTGGATGATTCCATTTTTGGTATTCTTCATGAATCCTTACTTTTGTATACTCACGGTTCAAGTCATTACCATCCTTTCTCACAGTTCTATATGCTCATAGTTCTGTATGCTTGCTTCTCCATTCTCGTAATTATGTGTGCTCACACGTCTGTATGCTTATCATCATCCTGAAATATCAATTGTAAGGCAACTATGCTTAGTTACTAAAAATCTTGAGTTATGTCCAATTTATTAAGTTGTAATGCAACTATGCTCGCAGTTCGAGTCCTTTATGTCCAAGAATCCTAAAATTGAAAGATGGTACAAATGCAACTATGTATAGTCACTACTTATTCGCAGTTGAGGTTATTACCATCCTTTCTCATGGTTCAGTATGCTCATTGTTCTGTATGATCACATTTCTATATGCTTATTTCTCTATGCTCATAGTTCAGTATGCTTCGATTTTCATCCTGAAATATCATTTGCAATGCAACTATGCTTAGATGCCAAAATTCTAAGTGATATCCAAGTGAATATGTATCATAATATAATGAACCAAGGAAAAATTACAGAGAGATTGATGGGAAACGGGCAACAAGCTGCACCGCCAATCCCTTTTGGATGGCAAATCCAATTCTTCGAAATACAACATCTATAGATCTGGGAATCATAACATTGCTATGCATAATTCTTTGGACCCTTTTGAGGAGCCCTATTGTTTCAGTTGCCAAGAATTCGAAGGTGTCAAAACTAAAAGGAATGAATACATGTTGATTGTCAATACAAGACTTCTCATGCTTATCAACTTTAGCCGAGGTAGCTTTTTGTGCAGTGTATCCCGCAATAAAATCATTCCTTATCGGACTCACCAATGGAGAAACTCCAGTCAAATCAACACATGCATGCTTCCCTCCTGCCCATCCAAATATTAAAACATCTGCTGGTGTGAGTGTCGATCTCCCCTCTTGTGGATCCGCCAAAAATTTCACAAGTGCTTCTTTCTTCGAAGCAAATCCAGCATGTTTGAGTACATCATAAAGGACATCCCTTACAAAATCATGTCTATATTTGAAACATGAGAGCTCACGACAATGAACTGCATGTTCCCCAAAAGCGTCCAAGCATGATTTCTGACATATTGGGCAAGACTCATCAGCTGGAAAAAGAGGAATCATAAGACGATACTTGAGGATAGTACGATACTCAATAGTTGACATATGCATCGTCGGACCCAAATAGGAATAGCAAGGAGGAAGTTTTGAGAATGATTAACCTATAAGCAACGAAAAACAATTTTTTGCCTAACAATCATGTCAAACTTAATTTCCATTTCCTCAACAATTTTGCTAAAAAGAGAACTCGCTAAAGCATTCTGGGCTTTAAGGGGGACGGTATCCTTGTTAGCAAAACATGTAAGGTCGAGAGATGGAAGTGTGGTACGCAGGCCCTCCAAAGCGTATAGAAAGTCAGAATCCATATCATGTATCCCATTGTCTCGTAAAATGTGGTCTTGAAGCACCTACGATTTAGTTGTAATGCAAGTATGCTCACGGTGTAAGGTCACAGTTCATGTTCTACTTTTCAAAAAATTCAAAGTTAGGATTGAGAGATGCTAGAAATGCAACTATGCATAGTTACCACTTATTCACAATTCAAGTTATTACTATCTTTTCTTACAGTTACGTATGCTCATAGTTATATATGTTGTTGATAAGATTGTCATTGCATATATTAAATAGTAAATCATCGGATCCAAATGAATTAACAGAGAAACAACACCGAATAAAAATATATTCATCGTATGTTTCCCAATCATTATCCGATTGTAAAATGCAAACATGAACCGATTAAAAGAACGAAAACATAAATAAGGGAATGATCCAGAAAGGGTAAAGCAATAAACATATTGCGGCAATCAAAATGAAATAAAGATTAGTTTAGAATTCACCGAAGCGTCCATGAAATGGACTGTCCTTAGAGAAGATATCGCCCCCACAATACCGGGTGCGTAGGGTACTGGCGATCCGCTCCCAGGATACGACGGCTCACGATCTTCGTCGGCGCACACCAACGGGATCGTCCTCGATTGTACCTCAGAGAACTGCAGCCGAGAGAAGAAGAGGAAGACGTTCGTCCGTGAGAGGAAGAACCAGAGAGAGAGAGACAATGCGAGTGGTTTTTCTTGCGAGTGAAGAAAGACGGCGTCGGGTGAGGGATATATAAAGAGGGGATCGTGTGCCCTAGCGCGCGGTGTCCTTTGGTTTCCGAAACGCATCCCGAAATCGCAGCCTTTCGGGTCCCAAAATCGCGCCCATAATGGCGAGTTGAATTCCCATTTAAGTCGACTTACCAAATTAATCGTGTGATTAATTTAATCGACTTACCAAATAAAACCGCAACAAAAGTATCGAGATCCGAGATCCGAATTGACTCCCCCGAGCCCGAGCCGGAGACGGAGCGGACGCGCGCGCGCGTGTGGTCCTCCATTCCTCCTCTTTACTATTGCTACAAGAGCTTGGGGTGTGAACTCATATATAAGTCCACCAAAAGTTTAGTTCTCCACGATGTGGTACTAAACTTCCACCCAAACTTCCATATTTCAAATTTGAGAATTCCCAACTTTCCCTCCAAAATATTTGATTTCCCAATTGAAACCAAATTAATGTCAATTGTAATTAATAGGTTTTCCAATTAAAACCAAGATACGATTTTAATACAACAATCCCCCACGAATTCACCAATTTGAAAAAGAGATTCAAAAGGATTTAAAAGACTTCTTTCGGCTGCCCACACTTTGCTTTCAGTAAAGGTACCTTCCGGTTTGAACCTCTACCTGAGTTTACTACTTTCACTTTAACAGGAACGAAGTGAACTACGTCTTGAACTTCAGACCTTGGTGTTAAAGTATATGGTAGAAACAACAAAGCGTTGTTCTTGGTACAATCTTCAGGGTTGGTGCTCTTAAAGGCCATGCACCCTTATCCTGTTTTATGAGTGTGTTCAGGAAAGACCCTCTTCCTTTAACTGCGGCCCACAGTAACACTCACATAGGTGGCGTTCTCCAAGGATGCACTGCTAACATCCTGCCCAAAGGCTTGAACCCATTCAGAGCCTACACTCTTCCTAAACTTGCAGCTTAAATGGCACTCAGGCTTCCAGGGATAAGACACTCATGCTTACGCATTAAAATTAGAGTGCCAACCAGTTCTCCAAACAACTTGACCTACTTTGTGGGATCTCCACTCAGATATGTTGGGTTGCTACTGTAGAGGAACTCCCAATGAGTCTCAGTCCCATCCCAAGCCTAGACTTTAGGACTAAAGATCTATCAAGTCCCTTAGTCAACGGATCTGCCGTGTTGTCTTTGGATCCAACAAAATCCACAACCAACACTCCTCGAGACACCAAATCCCTTAACGTCTTAAGTCTGATTTGTATGTGTCTCCTTATTTTCTGATTGAACTTTGAACTCTTGATCTTGGCAATTGTGGTCATATTATCACATGTACCGAGATCGTAGGAATAGGCTGACCTACCATGGGAATTTCAGACAGAAGTTCCTTAGCCATTCAGCCTCAATTGCAGTAGGTGTCCAAAGCACACAGCTCGGCCTCAAAAGTGGATCGAGCTAGAATGGTCTGCTTCACAGACCTCCAGGAGACTGCACCGCCTCCAAAGGTAAATACATACCCTGTAATACCATTACTCCCAGACTCCTCTATTTTCCCTATCCAGCTTGCATCACTGTATCCTTCTAGTACAGAGGGATGTCTACCATAATGCAAACTAAGGGAAATAGTTCCCTTCAAGTACTTAAGTACTCGATCCAGAGCCTCCCAGTGAGTACGGTTAGGACAGCTAGTGTATCTACTCAGCTTTGCAACCGAGAATGAAATATCAGGTCTCGTGCAATTTGCAAGATACATTAAACTTCCTATCAATTGTGAATACATTAGCTGGGCTACAGGTACTCCACTTTTATTCTTAAACAACGTTTTGGATGAATCAAAAGGAGTTCTTACAGCTTTCCAATCTTGATATCCAAATTTCTCAAGTACCTTCTCAACATAGTGAGATTGAGAAATTACAATCCCATCAACTGACCTTGTCAATTTGAGACCCAAGATCACATCAGCAACACCCATGTCCTTCATCTCAAACTTGCTACTCAAGAAAACCTTAGTCTCATTAATAATCCTCATATGTGATCCGAACAACAATATGTCATCAACATACAGGCATAAGACAATACACTCATCACCTTTCACCTTGGAATAGACACACTTATCGGATTCATGAACCTTAAAGCCACATGACAAAATAGTCTTGTCAAATTTTTCATGCGACTGCTTTGGTGCTTGTTTCAATCCGTAAAGGGATTTGACAAGCTTGCAAACCTTTCCCTCATTCCCAGGAGTCACAAGCCCATCAGGTTGATCCATATAGATCTCTTCCTCAAGATCGCCATGCAAGAAGGCGGTCTTCACATCCATTTGGTGGATAGAGAGATCATATACAGAAGCCAATGCTATGAGCATCCGGATTGTGGTCATCCTAGTTACAGGGGAATAGGTATCAAAATAATCGATACCTTCCTTTTGCCTAAAGCCCTTGGCAACTAATCTGGCTTTGTATTTTTCAATTAATCCGTCAGGTCTAAGCTTTCTCTTAAACACCCACTTGCACCCAATGGTAGAGCACCCTTTAGGTAAATCAACCAACTCCCAAGTTCCATTAGCCATAATGGAATCCATCTCAGATTTGATGGCTTCCTTCCATTGTTTTGCTTCAGATGAAGCCATGGCTTCCTTGTAACTTGGGAGATCACCCTCGATCTGGTAGACAACGAAGTCGCTACCCAGATCCTTGGCTATCCGAGATCTTTTACTCCTCCTTGGCTCAATCTCTTCAGAAAGATCATTGGGTTCAGGTTGAGTCTCAACCCCCACATTCGATATCCTTTCCACTTGATCTGGAATAGATCCTGATGTGGAGGCGCCCTCAATGGTCAGATTCTGAGGAATCCCAGTCTTCAACGGAAAGACATCCTCAAAGAAGGTAGCATCACGGAGTTCAACAATAGTGTTGACATCTATGCCTGGTATCTCGGACCGAATTACCAAGAACCTATATGCATAGCTATTTTCCAAGTAATCTAAGAAGACCACATCAACAGTTTTAGGACCAAGTTTCTTTCTCTTGTGTTTTGGGACTAAAACCTTAGCGAGATAGCCCCACTCTTTGAGATATCTTAAACTCGGTTTCCTATTTCTCCAAAGTTCAAAGGGACACTTTTCCATATGTCTCGGAGGAACCCTATTCAGAATATGGCAAGCCGTATTTAAGGCTTCTCCCCACATATAGGTTGGAAGTCCAGAACTCTGTAGGAGAGCATTGATCATGTCAGTTAAGGTTCTATTTTTCCGTTCTGCTATCCCATTTGATTGCGGTGAATATGGGGCCGTAACTTCATGAACTATGCCAAAAGATTTGCATTGTTCATCAAATAAGTTAGAGGTATATTCACCTCCTCTATCTGACCTAAGACGTTTAAGCACTTTTCATGTTTATGTCTCAGCCTCATTCTTAAAGATAAGAAATTTCTCTAAGGCTTTATCCTTGGTTTTCATTAGATATACATAGCAGTATCTACTGCCATCATCTATAAAGGTGATAAAGTATTTCTTATTGTCTCGGGTCAACACACCATTAAACTCACAGATATCCGTGTGCACTAGATCCAAGATCTCACTATCTCTAGAGACAGACTGAAAAGACTTCCTAGGTGTCTTAGCTTGCACACATATTTCACATTTTTTAGTTTTATCAATAGTGTGTTTAGGGATTAACTCTAAATTCATCATTCTTTTAATTGAATTTAGGTTTACATGTCCCAATCTACCATGCTACAGATCACAAGATTCTAGATTATTTACAACATGAGACACAGAACTAGAACATTCAAAATTCAAAACATTCAATTCATTAATGTTTACTGAATCACATCTAATTCTAAATAACAAATCAAAATCAGCCAAATAGCCTTTTTCATAAAAAAAATGCCATGTCTCAGAATAACAACTTTATTACATTTAAAGTTTAATTCAAAACCATTTCTAACTAAGATAGAGCCAGATAAAACATTCTTCTTGATGTCAGGAACATGCAGCACCCTGTGCAACGTCCAGACACGTCCAGAGGAGAACCTCAAATTGACTTGTCCCGACCCTAGCACCCTGGCTGCAGAATCGTTCCCCATCTTCACAGTCCCACCGCTGCAGGTCTGATAAGAAGAAAACAACGTTCTGTCAGAACATATATTTACATTGGCTCCCATATCCACGAGCCACTCATTTGGATCATGGATATGGTATAGTTCAGGATTTACAGAGACATACCCCTCGCTAGCCCCGAGTCCCATAGTGATCATGTTCACTTGTGGACTCTCGTCTGCAGCCTTAGGTTGAGCCTTCAAGGATGGACAATCCTTCTTCCAATGGCGAACCTGATTGCAGTGCCAACATGGTTTATTCTTTGCTTTTTTCTGGATCTTGCCCTTTGATTTCATTTTATTATTATTAGGACCCTTTCCCTTTTTATCCTTGCCCTTCGAGGTCATGAAATTGACCTTAGCCTGAATATCAACAGGAAGCACATGTTTTTGTTTCCTGTGTTCCTCCTCTATGGCAATTGCCACCATCAAGTCATCCATAGAAATTTTCCCCTTTTTGTGTTTCAGGGTCATACCGAAGTCTTCCCACGACTTGAGGAATTTTTCTATGATGCACATGACATGAAACTTCTCTGGAAGTTTCATTTCGGCATCCTCTAAACCATGGAGCAGGAGTAGAAACTCGTGTGCCTGTTCAGAAACTGATTTTCCCTCGGCCATAGAAAACTTCAAAAACTTAGCTACGGAGTATTTTTCAATAACGAGGTCTTCGGTGTTATACTTCCGATCCAAGTCTTCCCATAGCCCCTTCGCAGTCTGCGTGGACGAACAATATACGTCAAACAAAGTGTTGGACAGAGCCAACAAGATGCAACCATGACATATATGGTCGCGTTCCTTCCACGCAGATTGCCGTTATGGCTATCGGGTGAGGGGTTTTCCGTCTCCACCGTAGGACAGTCGGTTTCAAGCATCGAGATTAACCTTATGGTGGTTAACCAGATCTTCATGCGTTGTTGCCAACGCTTAAAGTTCTGTCCACCGAATTTTTCAGGCATACCCGTCATATGTACCCTTGATTTAAACATTGTTTCCGACATTTTAAAACGGGCTCCCGATATCTTCTCTAAGATTGTTGTTGATAATATTGCCATTGCATATATTAAACAGTAAATCATCGGATCCAAATGAATTAACAGAGAAACAACACCGAATAAAAATATATTCATCGTATGTTTCCCAATCATTATCCGATTATAAAATGCAAACAGGAACCGATTAAAAGAACAGAAACATAAATAAGGGCATGATCCAGAAAAGGTAAAGCAATAAACATATTGCGGCAACCAAAAAGAAATAAAGATTAGTTTAGAATTCACCGAATCGTCCATGAAATGGACTGTCCTTAGAGAAGATATCGCCCCCACAATACCGGTACATAGGGTACTGGCGATCCGCTCCCAGGATACGACGGCTCACGATCTTCGTCGGCGCACACCAACGGGATCGTCCTCGATTGTACCTCAAAGAACTGCAGCCGAGAGAAGAAGTGGAAGACGTTCGTCCGTGAGAGGAAGAACCAGAGAGAGAGAGACGACGCGAGTGGTTTTTCTTGCGAGTGAAGAAAGACGGCGTCGGGTGAGGGATATATAAAGAGGGGCTCGTGTGCCCTAGCGCGCGGTGTCCTTTAGTTTCCGAAACGCGTCCCGAAATCGCAGCCTTTCAGATCCCAAAATAGCGCCCATAATGGCGAGTTGAATTCCCATTTAAGTCGACTTACCAAATTAATCGTGTGATTAATTTAATCGACTTACCAAATGAAAACCGCAGCAAAAGTATCGAGATCCGAGATCCGAATTGACTCTCCCGAGCCCGAGCCCGAGCCCGAGCCCGAGCCCGAGCCCGAGCCCGAGCCGCCAGGAGACGGAGACGGAGACGGAGACGGAGACGGAGACGGAACGAAGTGCGCGCGCGAGTGTGGTCCTCCATTCCTCCTCTCTACTATTGCTACAAGAGCTTGGGGTGTAAACTCATATATAAGTCCACCAAAAGTTTAGTTCTCCACGATGTGGTACTAAACTTCCACCCAAACTTCCATATTTCAAATTTGGGTATTCCCAACTTTCCCACCAAAACATTTGGTTTCCCAATTGAAACCAAATTAATGTCAATTGTAATTAATAGGTTTTCCAATTAAAACCAAGATACAATTTTAATACAACAATCCCCCACAAGTGTTGTTGATAAGATTGCCATTGCATATATTAAACAGTAAATCATCGGATCCAAATGAATTAACAGAGAAACAACACCGAATAAAGATATATTCATCGTATGTTTCCCAATCATTATCCGATTATAAAATGCAAAAAGGAACCAATTAAAAGAACAGAAACATAAATAAGGGCATGATCCAGAAAGGGTAAAGCAATAAACATATTACGGCAACTAAAATGAAATAAAGATTAGTTTAGAATTCACCGAAGCGTCCATGAAATGGACTGTCTTCAGAGAAGATATCGCCCCCACAATACCGGTGCGTAGGGTACTGGCGATCCGCTCACAGGATACGACGGCTCACGATCTTCGTCAGCGCACACCAACGGGATCTTGCAAATTTTTCATGCTACTGCTTTGGTGCTTGTTTCAATCCGTAAAGGGATTTGACAAGCTTGCAAACCTTTCCCTCATTCCCAGGAGTCACAAGCACATCAGGTTGATCCATATAGATCTCTTCCTCAAGATCTCCATGCAAGAAGGCTGTCTTCACATCCATTTGGTGGATAGAGAGATCATATACATATGCCAATGCTATGAGCATCCGATTTGTGGTCATCCTAGTTACAGGGGAATAGGTATCAAAATAATCGATACCTTCCTTTTGCCTAAAGCCCTTGACAACTAATCTGGCTTTGTATTTTTCAATTGATCCGTCAGGTCTAAGCTTTCTCTTAAACACCCACTTGCACCTAATGGTAGAGCACCCTTTGGGTAAATCAACCAACTCCCAAGTTCCATTAGCCATAATGGAATCCATCTCAGATTTGATGGCTTCCTTCCATTGTTTTGCTTCAGATGAAGCCATGGCTTCCTTGTAACTTGGGGGATCACCCTCGATCTGGTAGACAACGAAGTCGCTACCCAGATCCTTGGCTATCCGAGGTCTTTTACTCCTCCTTGGCTCAATCTCTTCAGAAAGATCATTGGGTTCAGGTTGAGTCTCAACCCCCACATTCGATATCCTTTCCACTTGATCTAGAATAGATCCTGATGTGGAGGTGCCCTCAATGGTCAGATTCTTAGGAATCCCAGTCTTCAACGGAAAGACATCCTCAAAGAAGGTAGCATCACGGAGTTCAACAATAGTGTTGACATCTATGCCTGGTATCTCGGACCGAATTACCAAGAACCTATATGCATAGCTATTTTCCAAGTAACCTAAGAAGACCGCATCAACAGTTTTAGGACCACGTTTCTTTCTCTTGTGTTCTGGTACTAAAACCTTAGCGAGATAGCCCCACACTTTGAGATATCTTAAACTCGGTTTCTTATTTCTCCAAAGTTCAAAGGGACACTTTTTCATATGTCTCGGAGGAACCCTATTCAGAATATGGCAAGCCGTATTCAAGGCTTCTCCCCACATATAGGTTGGAAGTCCATAACTCTGTAGGAGAGTATTGATCATGTCAGTTAAGGTTCTATTTTTCCGTTCTGCTATCCCATTTGATTGCGGTGAATATGAGGCCGTAACTTCATGAACTATGCCAAAAGATTTGCATTGTTCATCAAATAAGTTAGAGGTATATTCACCTCCTCTATCTGACCTAAGGCGTTTAAGCACTTTTCCTGTTTGTGTCTCAGCCTCATTCTTAAAGATAAGAAATTTCTCTAAGGCTTCATCCTTGGTTTTCATTAGATATACATAGCAGTATCTACTGCCATCATCTATAAAGGTGATAAAGTATTTCTTATTGTCTCGGGTCAACACACCATTAAACTCACAGATATCCGTGTGCACTAGATCCAAGATCTCACTATATCTAGAGACAGACTGAAAAGACTTCCTAGGTGTCTTAGCTTGCACACATATTTCACATTTTTGAGTTTTATCAATAGTGTGTTTAGGGATTAACTCTAAATTCATCATTCTTTTAATTGAATTTAGGTTTACATGTCCCAATCTACCATGCTACAGATCACAAGATTCTAGATTATTTACAACATGAGACATAGAACTAGAACATTCAGAATTCAAAACATTCAATTCATTAATGTTTACTGAATCACATCTAATTCTAAACAACAAATCAAAATCAGCCAAATAGCCTTTTCCATAAAAAATGCCATGTCTCAGAATAACAACTTTATTACATTTAAAGTTTAATTCAAAACCATTTCTAACTAAGATAGAGCCAGATAAAACATTCTTCTTGATGTCAGGAACATGCAGCACCCTGTGCAACGTCCAGACACGTCCAGAGGAGAACCTCAAATTGACTTGTCCCGACCCTAGCACAATGGCTGCAGAATCGTTCCCCATCTTCACAGTCCCACCGCTGCAGGTCTGATAAGAAGAAAACAACGTTCTGTCAGAACATATATTTACATTGGCTCCCGTATCCACGAGCCACTCATTTGGATCATGGATATTGTATAGTTCAGGTTTTACAGAGGACATACCCCTCGCTAGCCCCGAGTCCCATAGTGATCATGTTCACTTGTGGACTCCCGTCTGCAGCCTTAGGTTGAGCCTTCAAGGATGGACAGTCCTTCTTCCAATGGCCAACCTGATTGCAGTGCCAGCAGGGTTTATTCTTTGCCTTTTTCTGGATCTTGCCCTTTGGTTTCATTTTATTGTTATTAGGACCCTTTCCCTTTTTATCCTTGCCCTTCGAGGTCATGAAATTGACCTTAGCCTGAATATCAACAGGAAGCACAGGTTTTTGTTTCCTGTGTTCCTCCTCTATGGCAATTGCCACCATCAAGTCATCCATAGAAATTTTCCCCTTTCTGTGTTTCAGGGTCATACCAAAGTCTTCCCACGACTTGGAGATTTTTTCTATGATGCACATGACCTGAAACTTCTCTGGAAGTTTCGTTTCGGCATCCTCTAAACCATGGAGCAGGAGTAGAAACTTGTGTGCCTGTTCAGAACTGATTTTCCCTCGGCCATGGAAAACTTCAAAAACTTAGCTACGGAGTATTTCTCAATACCGAGGTCTTTGGTGTTTGATGAATCTGTTATTCATCACTCCAAAAGTCAAAAATAGAGCCTTGTTCCCGAGAAAATAGAGGCATATTTCCTTTTATCTTGCATAAATAACACTCATGCATGAATCCATAATTCATGCATTTTAGCAGCTCATCTGCATTTAAATAAGAAGCCAAAAATCCCCTGTAAAATACCTCTTCATCAAAATAACTTCTTCTCTATAATATATGTATATATTCCTTAATAATATAGGGAAGATTGCTAAAAATCACCCTTGTAAAATAGCCCAAATAGCCTAAGAATCCTTGTACATTAAAACACAAATAAAGCCCTCATACAAACCCCGAATTAGGTCTACTCACTTTTAGAATACTACACATTAAAAGACCTTCAAAATGAGACTGATTTCATTGAAATTGGAGCTTGTATGAGAAACTTGGGTTTTTGGATCATTTTGTATACTACATATGTACATTTATGTATCCTTGTATTTATGTATCATATTTGACCTTATCTCCGTCTTTGGTCAACATGAAACTTGTAGATCTCATTAAGATCTACAACTTTCATGTTTTGAGTTTTTCCAAATTCGGCTTCCTCTTCTCTCTACACGTGTTTCTTTCTCCAGCCATTCACAGCAGGCCACGTGGCGCCCTCTGGTTGCGCCACGCGGCCCGCTGCCCATCGCCTCATCCGCCCGCGCCCTCCGCCGTTGGATCTCGCTTTTGATCCAACGGTCCAGGCCTTGACCACGTGCGCTCATCCTTTCAGCCGTTCGATCATCTCCCACTCTCCATCTTTACCCTCCGTTAGTGCCGCGACCACAGGACGCCACGTGGCAGCTCCACGGCCCTTGATCAACACGCCTCAGATCTAATCCTACCCGCCCCTTCCCGCCTTCTTCTCCGCCATTGGATCACAAGATCCAACGGTAAAGATTGTGTCTTCCACCTCCAGCGCCTCTCTCTCCCACGTTCTCGAGCTTGCGCGAGGGGCTTGCCCCTTTCTATTTTTGGCCGCACACCAGCCACCCTCGCCGACCGCCAACACCGCCACGATCACCCCCACTCTTCCCTCATCCTCGCCAACTCCCTCTATCTCCATGATGACCACCGGAGATGCTCCACGAACCCCACTAACCTCACCTCGTCACCAGCCCGGTCGTCAACTTCATCCTATAAATACTCAATCACCGACCATCTTCACTTCCATCCGCCACTCCAGAGAGATTCCTTGAGCTCCAAGCTACCTATTGGTGACAGCAATTTGTTGAGTTGTCGAGCGAAGAGAGGTTTCCAACTCCGGCGAGATCCACGGCCGCCACCGCCGTGCTGCAGCCTCCCTCGAGCCGCTGCCTGAGCTCGGGACCCTACCGATCCCTCGAGCGACGACCCTGGAACTCCCAGCTGAGCTCCAATTCCCAGGTAACTCCCTCCATCGTTCTCCGATCTTCTTCTTCTTTTTCTTGTTTTTTCTCAGCTTTTATTCGCCGTCACTGACCATCCTCGTGCCTTCCAATCACCTCGACGAGCTTCGCGTCGAAGCTCCGATCATCGCAGTACCCTCCGCACACTCCGACAACGCATACCACGTTCCTCCGACGAGCAGCTCCGCCATTTGGCCGGAGCTCGTTCGTCGGACCACCTCACGCCATTTCAGGCCTCGCCGATCACTCCACTCCCCTCCACGAGCACCTGCACGCCTCGGCTATACGATTAACCCTTTGCAGGTCCTTAATTATTCATTGGCCGGAACCTCGCCGGAGCTCCCTTCGAGCTTCATCGACGCCGAGCTCCAGCACATCTCCAAGGATCTTGAGGCCACCGGAGGCTTCGCCGTGCACTCCCGCTTCTTCTGAGCTACTTAGGAGCTCGAGACATCCTTCATCGACGCCTGGCGACCGAGGCGGAGCAAGCCCAGTCCCACCGGAGCACAGCCTTCTCCTCCGCAGGCGGCGGAGGACCATTCGAGACGACGCAGCAGCAGCCGTACGATCATCCGATCGAACGGTCCTCGTCCCGCCACGTATTCCCTCACCGCTCCCATCCTCGACCGTTCATCGCGCTTCTGATCCGACGCCTCGCAAGTCTCCACGCATCTTCATCGACATCCCTTGGATCATCTTGATCCAAGGGCCATCAGGCCGCCACGTCAACGCATCCGAGCCTCGGCCTCCTAAGCCTAGGCTCGGGTGACCCGAAGCTGCACCGAGGCTAGACCGAACCTCCAGAAGACCCGAGCCTCGCTCCGAGCCTCCGACGCCCTCCGAACCTAGGTCGGCCACGTGAGGAGCACGTGCAACCTGGGTTATTTGCACAGACGCCCCTGAAGCTTATGGAAATTACAGAAAGGTCCCTGTGAAGCAGACCCCACGCGAGGAGCACGTGTTCCGTGGAGAAATTGCATACGAGTCCTGCATGTTATCGGTAATTGCATTTTAGTCCCTGTCAGCATGTTTAATCTTTGAAGTTTCAATTTCCAGTATTGCATTTACGCCCTTGTGTTTGCACGTGTCCATAGAGTACATTGTTCATCATTTTGAGATTCTAAAAATTGCATGTTGTTGGAAATTTTGTCCTCTGCCTATCAGTACATGTGTATGATTTTTGTAGGCTTATTTGAATTATTAATGAATTAATTGGTTCATTGTTGACATATTTTGCTCAGTGATGCCTTTTGATTTTTAATTAATTATCTGTGCCTTCAAAAATTATCAAAAATTCACAGTAGCTTAAGGACACCATTTTTAACACACCATAAAAATTTCATAGCATTTTCACGCATATCGAGGCCTAAATAAATTGTTTAGTGATTTTCTTAGATTAATTTTAGTAAATTCATTTCACAGTAAAATTAAGTTCTGTTAATTTCCCTAGGTCCCTTCTCATTAGAGCCACCTAGGGTAATTTTAGTTCTTGAAAAAATTGTGATTTGATATTTATTAAAAATTAAATTCTGAAAATCACTCTTTCTGTTTAATTCACAGTAAATTCATTTTGAATCGAAAAATTCCAAAAAAATTAGTGTAGGTCATTTTCATCATAAATAACTGTCTGGCCAATTTTCATTATTTTTGGACTTCATTTGATACATCAATTAAATTTAACGTTAAATTGGCTAAGATTTGTCTGCATATGTCTGCATAGAAATTAAAAAGACCAAAAAATATTCCCCAAAAATCTCACACTTGGATTTTGCTGAAATTTGACCTAAGGAGACAGTTGCCTCCCTGAGATCGACCTTGGACTTCACCAAGTAAAAAAAAATTGCCGCTTGAAATTAACTCGAATCTAATTAAAGTGGTTTTTGATTAACCTCTCGTATCCGACTACAACGAACGACATCTAATTAATTTGGACATTAATTTGACCGAATTAACATAGGGTGCGGGAGCGATATCAAAATGGCGCCGTTGCCGGGGAGGCACGGCTTAGGATAAATTTTAGCAAAATTTTGAGTGTTTGATTTTCCTTCCCGGGTAGTCTGACCCCCGGTTTTTCTTGTGAATATTTCTCTGTCTTGTAAATTTCTGCATTTTTGTGTCGTTCTTGATCTGACCTCAACTTGTTTTTGTGCGAGGGACACCAGAGTCGAAGACGCTTCGAGGATCACGTATTCGAATTTGTTTGAGTGATTTGAGAGAACCTGTAATTTCAATAATTTTTCCACATTTTTCGCATCATTTCCAGCGGTTCCCGTTTGGGATCTCGCGTGTGTAAAGATAGTGGAACTGTGTCCCGTGTGCTGTGTGGGTGAATTGTAATTTAGCTGGCACTAGCGGCTCCTCGAGCCACTCTAGGACTTGTTTGTGCTCGTAATCAATAGGACCACACATTACACATAAAAGACGCACCTAGACCGCAGGACTTAGTTCAAATTAAACTGTTCTTCACGCTAATAGAACTGCCTGTCTAGGAGCGGCTTTTCATCGCTTGCATTTGCATGTAGAGTAAAGTTTTCAATTCTGTATTGCATCCTGCATAAAAAAGTGAAGGGATCACTGTAAGTATTCTCTACTCAGCATAAGCATCATCGATTTCAACTTGCATTGGCTTTTCTCGATTTCCCCCTCTGATTTTGTCACTTAAATTAAAAAGGAAATTGGGACTGTCCGATAGGCGTGCTTTGTGGTGGAATAATTGCAGTGATAACTTAACTTTAATCGGGACTGCTAACAGTATTGACCAAAAAAAGGAATAAAATCTGAAATCTGTTTACGGGAGATTAATCCCCGACCTTGTATTCAGGCTGAGTGAGGGTACTTGAGTGTGTGTGAACACCTTAAGGCAGAGCCCAAATCCCCGCCTTCCATATCACGAGCCAACTGATCTTAGCAATTATCACGAGTGGGATATTTTTAAACTCTTTGACAAGTACCAAGTAGCCTCCGCCCTCACAGGTAGATAGGGGCGAACCAGCGGTACTCTGCGACAAGGCCTAAAAGCTTTGTCAGCCTCCGCCTCAGTGCAGGTAGATAGGGGCACGTCATTGAGTCCCCACTCCGGATAGGAGCAAAGAAAGGGAGGATCGACGGTATCTTAGGCGACAGGATAGACAGGGAAGACGCATCCGGCTCTAAGCCGACTTTCCTCTAGGCTGCCTAATCCTTGCTATTTTGGCTTGAATATCACACTTAAAAACTACAAGATAAATTGGACTCAACTTTGAGTCCTTCACTATGTTGAGTGTGAACCCAGGGTCTTGGATTGTTCTTGTTGCTTGCTTCAGGTAGGAGTAAAATCCTATCTTCTTCCCTCATCAAGATGAGTGATTGGGGAGATCTCGACGCACTATTCACTGATCTCTCTATGAGTCCCCCAAGTAACTCGTCTTCCTCGGTCCGAGCGCACCTTGGACCACCCAGGACTCATGACCCTCTTGAGTCCTGGTTTCCACATGCTCAGGGTGGTTACTCTCAAACCAACCCTTTTATCTCCTCCGAGATTACCGAAGAAGATCATTGCCTCGGTAATCCCTTCCTTGATTTGCCCTCTAACACTGGTCTTATTTTCCAATTCCCAGAACTAGAGGACAAGATGCCGCCAAAAGTTCCACCAGATGAGGAACAAATTAAACAGATTCTTGCCCGCCTCGCTGATGCCGAACAGAGGAATGCAGATCTCACTGCACGGATGGGACAAATCATAGCAGCAGAAGGAATCGACCGACCAATGGTCGATACCTATAACCCGGCGGAGAACGAGATTCAGAACTGGTTGGCACCCGCAGTTCCCGCCCAGGCATTTGAGTTGAAGCCCCACTTTCTTAGTCTGCTTTCGAAGTTCAACGGAAATCTTAATGAAGAACCATACACTTTCCTCCGTGACTTCGAGTTGGTGTGCAACAATCTTAGCCATCCCAATGTTGGCCAAGATTATATTCGGCTGAAGGCCACCCCTTTTGCCTTAGGTGATAAGGCTGCTCATTGGCTGAAAAATTTAGGGGTGGTATGTACCACTTGGATGCAGTTCAAGGACCTTTTCTTGAAGAAGTTCTACCCTCTCAGTAGAACTAATCAGATGAGAACAAAGATCGCCAGCTTCGCTCAAGGAGCCTGCGAACCGTTCCATGAGGCTTGGGACAGGTTCAATGACTTAGTACAGAAATGCCCCTGCCACGGCATTTCAAAGGCGATCTTAGTCCAGACCTTGATCTGTGGTTTAACACCAGAAATGCAGGGGTTAGTCAGTGCCACCTGTGGAGGAAGCTATCTGAACAAAAATGAGCATGCTGCATGGAAGATCCTAGAGCAGATGGCAGAAACCGACAGGTCACAGGCCACAAGGGCCTATCAGTTGTCTCCCTCAATCCTATCCAATGAGACAACTAGAAGGACTGTTGCAGATCTGACTGAGGACCTTATCCCCAACATGGGGCTGATCGCCGACAAGCTTACCATGGTCGAGCAGATCCACAAGAGAGTCACGGAGATGGAGTCTCTTTCAAGCCTTCCCAAGAAAGTGGAGGAACTCTCTGAAAAGGTAGCTAAGATTAAGCTACCCACCCCTTCTGCACCACCTGTACCTGTACACCGAGTCCATCTTGTACAGGAACAGGCACCGGGGTCTCAAAGTAGCTGGGATCAGACTTATACCCAGCCGAACCATCATGCACCCCCACCAGTGGAAACGGAATATGAGGAGCCTCCGCCTGTATACGAGATTAACGGGCTTTGGTATAGCCGGGACCCGCTAGTCCGGCAAATCGAGATGGGGAAGGATCTGGCACACCGCCCCACACCAGTCTACCAAGAGACCAGGCCCGTCACAGTCCCGCGATACCAGTCCAGGCCAGATCATGGGTACCAGCCGCAGCAACGCACCTACCAGCAGGGGCCAGCACCGTGCCACCAGCAGCAGTATCGGCATGGCCAGCAGGGCCAATTTAGGATGGCATCAACACCGCAGCAAGCCCAGCCCACCGGATTGGAGTCACTCACCTTGGCGATCCAGACCCTGTCTGATAGGGTCCAACAGATACAAAATGATTACTTGGATATGAGAACCGACATCAATCGGGTTTCTCGTGCCCAGGACCAACAAATGGCGCCAAGGACCCCAATTCCCGCACAGGTTCATGCCAATCTGAACAGCATGCACCAGGGCCAGAACCGACCTCGGGATCAGGTATATTATTCAGATAATTATCTATCTGAACATGAGATCCTTTCGTACGATAATGTTAATCATATGTCCCTCAGGAGCGGAAGGACCGTGACCATACCTGATCGGGCACGGGCACAAAAGGAAGGAACCTCCGAGAATCTACCTGAGGAGAATTCGGAGGAAGAAGAGGAGGAGCATCCCCACCACCATCCCCAACAGAAGAAGAGGACATCTGAGTCCTCGAAGCAGCATTCCCGCATCCACTTTGAGTCAGACGATACCGATGAGCCCGCACCTCCATCTGAGGAGGACCATCCAGAAGAAGCGGAAGAAGCACCACCGGTTTCGCCCAAGCATTTTCCTGTTTGTCAGAGTCCGAGTCAGAGTCAGTGTAAAAGTCCGAGTCAGAGTCTTGTTCAGAACTCAGTTTCAGCAGCTAATGAAAATCTTTCAGTTCCAGAACCTGAGTTAATAATCCCTTTCCCCCAAGCTCTTAAGGGTGGAAAGAAGAAAATCCAAAAAATCCAAAAAGATGACCCTGAGATGGCTGAATTCTGTAATAAACCCATCAAGGTCACAATCCCTTTTGACAAGTTCGTGGAAATAACCCCTGCATTCCAAAAATACCTTAAGGTGAGATGCACACCTACTAGGGTTAGCAGGAAGACCAAAAGCCGTGTTGAGAAACACGTTCTATCAATAGCCACGACTTGTGCAATAAAGAACTCGTTTCCTCGGAAACGAAGAGACATGGGTGCACACTATGTAGAGAGTCATGTTGATGACATTGCGTTTGCACGCACTCTCCTGGACAATGGTTCCTCAATTAACTTAATGCCCACGGCCCTCTATGAGCGGCTTAATCTCGGACCTCTTAGGAAATCTAGAGCTATTCTGCAGTTTGCTGACAAATCCACTAAGAGGTCCCAAGGAGAGTTAAGGAACATTGTGATCAGAGTCGAGGGGCAAGAATACATGGTGGACTTTACTGTCCTGGATATGGAAACCCCTCGTAATTGGAGAGATTCCCAGATCATTTTAGGTAGGCCCTTCCTCAGAACTGCGGGGGCCTTATTTGATTATAAAACTGGGAAGATTCAGTTCCAAACTCCCGGCGGAGATGAGGAATTGGAGATGAAGCAGACGAGATGGCAGAGACCGGACTCCGAATCCAGCACCGAGTACTCTTCTACTGAGACAGACTGTGAATATGTAGACGTAGTTGGGCCATGGAGACAGAACCCAGCCAGCATTAATGTGTCCATCTCCTTTGAAGATGATCCAGTGCATGAGTCAGTCTGCGAGATTCTGAGGAACGAGTACAGCTCTGAACCTGCATCGCCCTACATCTTCGATGACGTAGAGGCCCAGTGGGGCCTGTCAGTCCTTACATCCTTAGGACAATCGGAAGATGAGGATGACGAGTCGGACGAGGCGTTTGCCGATTGTATGGAAAATTTTGACGATCCGACCCCAGAGCCGCGCTTGGTGGCAGCTATTACAGAAAATGATCCAGCCACTTCCAACACCGAACCAGATCAGATTGAGCTAGACTTCTTAGATGACCACACTATACCTGAGCTCAAACCTCTTCCCACAACACTGAAATATGCCTTCCTTGCGGGCCAAGACAAGAAATTTCCGGTCATTATCAGTTCGCAATTGACCGAGGAGCAGGAATCTCGCTTGCTAGAGATCCTGGAGAAAAACCGCAAGGCAATAGGCTGGAGCATTTCCGATCTCCATGGGATAAATCCCGCTCTGTGTTCGCACCATATTTACTTGGAGAATGAAGCCAAACCCTCTCGTGAATTCCAACGCCGGTTGAATCCAAATTTACGAGAAGTGGTGAAAAAAGAGATAGAAAAATGGTGCGACGCGGGTTTCATTTATCCAATCTCCGACTCTAAGTGGGTGGCCCCAATCCATGTTGTCCCGAAAAAGTCGGGAATTCAGACGACCACCAATGAGGACGGAGAGGAGATCGTGACGAGAATACCCACGTCATGGCGCGTCTGTGTGGATTACAGACGCTTGAATGCCGCGACGAAGAAGGATCATTTCCCCCTACCATTCATTGATCAGATCTTAGAAAGATTAGCGGGGAAAGAATTCTTCTACTTCCTGGATGGGTTCTCGGGCTACAATCAAGTGGCCATAGCTCCGGAGGACCAGGAAAAGACCACGTTCACATGCCCCTTTGGTACCTATGCTTTCAGGCGCATGCCCTTTGGGCTATGCAATGCTCCAGGTACTTTTCAAAGGTGCATGATTGCTGTATTCGCCGAAATGGTCGGCGAATTCCTGGAAGTCTTCATGGATGACTTCTCGGTCCACGGCAACTCTTTTGATTCCTGCCTTAGGAATCTGGACCGAGTCCTCAAAAGATGTTGTGAGGTCAATCTGGTGCTCTCCTGGGAGAAAAGTCACTTCATGGTGACGGAGGGCATAGTGTTGGGGCATGTCATCTCCAAGAGAGGAATGGAGGTTGACCCTGCCAAGGTGGACGTGATTAGACGACTCCAGCCACCAACCAACGTAAAACAGTTGCGGTCGTTCCTCGGGCATGTCGGATTTTATCGAAGATTTATCAAGGATTTTTCCAAGATTGCCCGACCGCTAACTGAGCTTTTAGGCAAAGACACGGAGTTTATTGTAGATCACAAATGTCTTGAGGCCTTTAAGCTTCTACAAGGAATGATCATGGATGCACCCATTTTACAAGCCCCAGATTGGTCTCTACCTTTTGAGATCATGACGGATGCCTCAGATTATGCTGTTGGGGCTGTATTGGGACAAAGAAGAGATGGCGTCCCGTTTGCAATTCACTACGCAAGCAAAGTGCTTGATTCTGCTCAGCGTAACTATACAGTTACCGAAAAGGAAATGCTTGCGGTAGTGTTTGCCTTGGACAAATTCAGATCCCACTTAATCGGATCCAAGGTAACCGTGTTCACAGACCATACGGCGCTACGATACCTGATGGAGAAGAAGGACGCGAAGGCGCGTCTTCTTCGATGGATTTTACTTATCCAGGAGTTTTATTTGGATATCCATGATAAACCTGGTAAGAAGAACGTAGTGGCCGATCATCTTTCTCGTCTCGAAGATCTTAATACTTCCGAGGTTTCACCAATTCGAGACTCCTTCCCTGACGAGTCGATTTTTGTTATCGACTCACTCCCGTGGTACGCCAATATCGTGAACTATCTTGTCTCCAAGAAAGTTCCCGAGGATTGGCCCAAGAGCCAAATCGACCGATTAAAGTCGGACGCTAGACACTACCATTGGGAGGATCCGATCCTTTTCTTTGAAGGACCGGATTGTGTCTGGAGACGTTGTATTCCTCAGGAGGAATACTAGAGTGTCCTTTCTTTATGCCATAGCTTAGAGGCAGGAGGACACCACTCCAGGAAGAGGACCGCATGGAAGGTACTTCAGTGTGGCTTCTACTGGCCGACTCTGTTTCGCGATGCCACCGCCTTCGCGAAGTCGTGCCCAGTTTGCCAGAGGATGGGAGGAACTGTTGGTTCCAAGGATGAGATGCCAATGCAGCCGGTCATCATTTGTGATGTCTTTGACGCCTGGGGCATCGATTTCATGGGCCCATTCCCTGTCATCCACGGATTTGAATACATCCTTCTTGCGGTAGACTACCTATCCAGATGGGTGGAGGCTATCCCGACCCGAGCCGCAGACAGCAGGACTGTCTGTAAATTCATCAGAGAGAACATAATCTCTAGGTTCGGGATCCCCAAGATGATGATATCAGACGGGGGTAGCCACTTTGTGAATCGGGAGGTGAAGAAACTCCTGAAGGACTACGGCATCGAACACCGTGTCGCGAGTCCTTACCACCCACAAACCAATGGTATGGCTGAGGTGTCGAATAGGGAGGTGAAAACCATATTGCAAAAGCTTGTCCGCCCGGACAGAAAGGACTGGTCTCAGATCTTGGATCAAGTCCTCTGGGCGTATAGGACGGCTTACAAGACACCGTTAGGCACCTCCCCATTCCGAATGGTATTCGGAAAGCCGTGCCATTTGCCCGCAGAGTTAGTGCACAAATCAGAATGGGCAATAAAGAAGGTCAACTGGAACACACACCTGGGTCAGAAACAGAGAGACATGGATCTGAATGAGCTTGTGGAAGTCAGAAACCGAGCATACGACAACAGTTTGGTGTACAAGGACAAGGTGAAGCGTTGGCATGATAGATATATCAGACGAAAGACCTTTGTTCCTGGACAGAAGGTATGGTTGTTCAATGCTAGGCTGAAGATTTTCCAAGGCAAGTTGAAGTCTAAGTGGACGGGACCATTTGTCGTCCGTACAGTGCATGATAGTGGATGTGTCGAGATCTCAGATCTCGCAGATGACGCACCGACATTCCTAGTGAATGGACAGCTGTTGAAGCACTTCGTCGAATCTAATGAGCAGTTAGTCCATGTCGAGGAGATTGTATTCATGCGCGAGACAGATACAGCAGAGTCACATCAAGCCGCGTATGATACCTTGCAGCAGTGAACTCCAGCCATCCGCAGCATCTCGAAAGATTCAGACCGATTCATCTGTATATATCATCATTCTTGTACAACCTACCCTTTCTCCCGCGACTTTAGTAACCCATCCCCGCCTCATCAGATCACTATCTTGGACTATACTTAGGATAACCAGAGCCTAAGTATAGGGGGGAGGGTCACCCAAGTTGATTCACTGTACATCCTCCATCACATTGGTCCTCACACTCATTTCCTTCCGATACTTAGGCTGACCTGAGCCTAAGTATAGGGGGGGCCGATGCCCGCATTGTATATACTCATCCATTTCCCATCTTTTCCGCATCCACCCCAGTTTTGATCTTCTTCTATACTTAGGCTGCCATAGCCTAAGTGTAGGGGGGTGAGATGATTTCTATACTTATTGGTTCTCCTACGCTTAGCACGAGCTATGTCTTTTTCCTCGCTCTTAGTGCTCTGAGGACATAGCACACGCTAAGTATAGGGGGGCGTGTATATATTACATATATACTTTACCCATAGCTCGTACTTTCACGTATTTTTGTATATATATTACAATAATTACGGGTGGGTAAACATCAAAAAAAAATCTTTAATAAATAGGCTTCTTATTTACTCTTGCATATCATCTCTGCATAGAAAAATAAAAAGAGTCTTGCATTGTCATAGCATGACATCTCATCTCATTTGCATAAGTTGCTTATGCAAAGTGAAAAGCTAATGGGTTCTGGACCAAGTTGTGAGCAGATATTAAGGATGAAAATGACTTGACCTTAATCCACCTAATTTCAGAGGAACCTTATAGGAACTGGAGTTAAGATTTTTCAGGTCAGGTGACTTAATTCTTTAAGTCTCCAAGTCTATGTTCATATGTCATCTTGACAAGCCTGAATAGAGCACTTAACAACACACACATGACTCTTAGAGACAATGGCTTAACATGCACCAGCACTTTACACATGGCTCTCTACGGATGAGGTGATAAGGAGACAGTTTCCTTTAGCTTGGGGTAGCATATGAGGGTAGTACTTCTAGGCGGAACCTCTCTTCTTCTTTTAGTGAAGGAAGTGCGTCTCAACTTGGACTAGTGGTGATGAAGGCTAAAGACAGAAGCAGTGGGTTGCAAAAAAGCTTCAAAAGAGGGATAGTCTACTGGCTCAAGAGGAAATTTCTTGTATCTATGCTGCACCATATATATATGTTGTACAAAGGCATGAAAAAAAATGCCAAAAAGAACTCCAAAAAAGTGGTGGGTCGGATTGAAAATTTAATAACCCCACCGGAGTATATGTAGTCAAGAAAAGCAAAAGCTTATGGTCACCATGTACTTGCAGCGGGAGACTTAGCTACACTGGCTGAGCTTCCAAAAGTCTATACTTCTTCCTCCTCTTCTTGAGCCGGTTGAACTTGAACTTAGAAGGGAATACCCCGCTTCTCGAGGAAAGAGTTGCTAGACCGAGGCATTAGAGTTACCAGGTTGGGGGAGATTGTTTCTTTTACTTCTGAGGTGGGGAGTCATCTATCACTTACACCGCATGAAAAGATTCATAGTCATTAGGGTTTGTGTATGTAGACTTGTTCTGATTAGGTAAGTTGAGGAGTCTTGAATAGAAGACTTGTGGAACTTGAAGTCTGTTAAGTCTTAAACTCAGATCCCAGTAAGGTTCCGACACATGAGTAATCCAAAGGTCAAGTCTAGCTCTATTTTTAACTTTTGCTCATGACCTTGGTATGGAACCCAATTTCATTTCACTCTTGCATTTCATTTAGTTGCTCGGGGACGAGCAAGGTTTAAGTATAGGGGGTTGATGAATCTGTTATTCATCACTCCAAAAGTCAAAAATAGAGCCTTGTTCCCGAGAAAATAGAGGCATATTTCCTTTTATCTTGCATAAATAACACTCATGCATGAATCCATAATTCATGCATTTTAGCAGCTCATCTGCATTTAAATAAGAAGCCAAAAATCCCCTGTAAAATACCTCTTCATCAAAATAACTTCTTCTCTATAATATATGTATAATATTCCTTAATAATATAGGGAAGATTGCTAAAAATCACCCTTGTAAAATAGCCCAAATAGCCTAAGAATCCTTGTACATTAAAACACAAATAAAGCCCTCATACAAACCCCGAATTAGGTCTACTCACTTTTAGAATACTACACATTAAAAGACCTTCAAAATGAGACTGATTTCATTGAAATTGGAGCTTGTATGAGAAACTTGGGTTTTTGGATCATTTTGTATACTACATATGTACATTTATGTATCCTTGTATTTATGTATCATATTTGACCTTATTCTCCGTCTTTGGTCAACATGAAACTTGTAGATCTCATTAAGATCTACAACTTTTATGTTTTGAGTTTTTTCAAATTCGGCTTCCTCTTCTCCTCTACACGTGTTTCTTTCTCCAGCCATTCACAGCAGGCCACGTGGCGCCCTCTGGTTGCGCCACGCGGCCCGCTGCCCATCGCCTCATCCGCCCGCGCCCTCCGCCGTTGGGATCTCGCTTTTGATCCAACGGTCCAGGCCTTGACCACGTGCGCTCATCCTTTCAGCCCGTTCGATCATCCTCCCACTCTCCATCTTTACCCTCCGTTAGCGCCGCGACCACAGGACGCCACGTGGCAGCTCCACGACCCTTGATCAACACGCCCCAGATCTAATCCTACCCGCCCCTTCGCCTTTTTCTCCGCCCATTGGATCACAAGATCCAACGTAAAGATTGTGTCTTCCACCTCCAGCGCCTCTCTCTCCCCACGTTCTCGAGCTTGCGCGAGGGGCTTGCCCTTTCTATTTTTGCCGCACACCAGCCACCCTCGCCGACCGCCAACACCGCCACGATCACCCCCACTCTTCCCTCATCCTCGCCACTCCCTCTAATCTCCATGATGACCACCGGAGATGCTCCACGAACCCCACCTAACCTCACCTCGTCACCAGCCCGGTCGTCAACTTCATCCTATAAATACTCAATCACCGACCATCTTCACTCCATCCGCCACTCCAGAGAGATTCCTTGAGCTCCAAGCTACCTATTGGTGACAGCAATTTGTTGAGTTGTCGAGCGAAGAGAGGTTTCCAACTCCGGCGAGATCCACGGCCGCCACCACCGTGCTGCAGCCTCCCTCGAGCCGCTGCCTGAGCTCGGGACCCTACCGATCCCTCGAGCGACGACCCTGGAACTCCCAGCTGAGCTCCAATTCCCAGGTAACTCCCTCCATCGTTCTCCGATCTTCTTCTTCTTTTTCTTGTTTTTCTCAGCTTTTATTCGCCGTCACTGACCATCCTCGCGCCTTCCAATCACCTCGACGAGCTTCGCGTCGAGATGCTCCGATCATCGCAGTACCCTCCGCACACTCCGACAACGCATACCACGTTCCTCCGACGAGCAGCTCCGCCATTTGGCCGGAGCTCGTTCGTCGGACCACCTCACGCCATTTCAGGCCTCGCCGATCACTCCACTCCCCTCCACGAGCACCTGCACGCTCGGCTATACGATTAACCCTTTGCAGGTCCTTAATTATTCATTGGCCGGAACCTCGCCGGAGCTCCCTTCGAGCTTCATCGACGCCGAGCTCCAGCACATCTCCAAGGATCTTGAGGCCACCGGAGGCTTCGTCGTGCACTCCCGCTTCTTCTGAGCTACTTAGGAGCTCGAGACGTCCTTCATCGATGCCTGGCGACCGAGGCGGAGCAAGCCCAGTCCCACCGGAGCACAGCCTTCTCCTCCACAGGCGGCGGAGGACCATTCGAGACGACGCAACAGCAGCCGTACGATCATCCGATCGAACGGTCCTCGTCCCGCCACGTATTCCCTCACCGCTCCCATCCTCGACCGTTCATCGCGCTTCTGATCTGACGCCTCGCAAGTCGCCACGCATCTTCATCGACATCCCTTGGATCATCTTGATCCAAGGGCCATCAGGCCGCCACGTCAACGCATCCGAGCCTCGGCCTCCTAAGCCTAGGCTCGGGTGACCCGAAGCTGCACCGAGGCTAGACCGAACCTCCAGAAGACCCGAGCCCTCGCTCCGAGCCTCCGACGCCCTCCGAACCTAGGTCGGCCACGTGAGGAGCACGTGCGACCTGGGTTATTTGCACAGACGCCCCTGAAGCTTATGGAAATTACAGAAAAGGTCCCTGTGAAGCAGACCCCACGCGAGGAGCACGTGTTCCGTGGAGAAATTGCATACGAGTCCTGCATGTTATCGGTAATTGCATTTTAGTCCCTGTCAGCATGTTTAATCTTTGAAGTTTCAATTTCCAGTATTGCATTTACGCCCTTGTGTTTGCACGTGTCCATAGAGTACATTGTTCATCATTTTGAGATTCTAAAAATTGCATGTTGTTGGAAATTTTGTCCTCTGCCTATCAGTACACGTGTATGATTTTTGTAGGCTTATTTGAATTATTAATGAATTAATTGGTTCATTGTTGACATATTTTGCCCAGTGATGCCTTTTGATTTTTAATTAATTATCTGTGCCTTCAAAAATTATCAAAAATTCACAGTAGCTTAAGGACACCATTTTTAACACAACATAAAAATTTCATAGCATTTTCACGCATATCGAGGCCTAAATAAATTGTTTAGTGATTTTCTTAGATTAATTTTAGTAAATTCATTTCACAGTAAAATTAAGTTCTGTCAATTTCCCTAGGTCCCTTCTCATTAGATCCACCTAGGGTAATTTTAGTTCTTGAAAAAATTGTGATTTGATATTTATTAAAAATTAAATTCTGAAAATCACTCTTTTTGTCTCTTTGATTCACAGTAAATTCATTTTGAATCGAAAAATTCCAAAAAAAATTAGTGTAGGTCATTTTCATCATAAATAACTGTCTGGCCAATTTTCATTATTTTTGGACTTCATTTGATACATCAATTAAATTTAACGTTAAATTGGCTAAGATTTGTCTGCATATGTCTGCATAGAAATTAAAAAGACCAAAAATATTCCCGAAAATCTCACACTTGGATTTTGCTGAAATTTGACCTAAGGAGACAGTTGCCTCCCTGAGATCGACCTTGGACTTCACAAGTAAAAAAAAAATTGCCGCTTGAAATTAACTCGAATCTAATTAAAGTGGTTTTTGATTAACCTCTCGTATCCGACTACAACGAACGACATCTAATTAATTTGGACATTAATTTGACCGAATTAACATAGGGTGCGGAGCGATATCAGTGTTATACTTCCGATCCAAGTCTTCCCATAGCCCCTTCGCAGTCTGCGTGGACGAACAATATACGTCAAACAAAGTGTTGGACAGAGCCAACAAGATGCAACCATGACATATATGGTCGCGTTCCTTCCACGTAGATTACGCCTTATGGCTATCGGGTGAGGGGTTTTTCCGTCTCCACCGTAGGACAGTCGGTTTCAAGCATCGAGATTAACCCTATGGTGGTTAACCAGATCTTCATGCGTTGTTGCCAACGCTTAAAGTTCTGTCCACCGATTTTTCAGGCATACCCGTCATATCTACCCTCGATTTAAACATTGTTTCCGATATTTTAAAACTGGTTCTTGATATCTTCTCTAAGATTGTTGTTGATAAGATTGCCATTGCATATATTAAACAGTAAATCATCGGATCCAAATGAATTAACAGAGAAACAACACCGAATAAAATATATTCATCGTATGTTTCCCAATCATTATCCGATTATAAAATGCAAACAAGAACCGATTAAAAGAACAGAAACATAAATAAGGGCATGATCCAGAAAGGGTAAAGCAATAAACATATTGCGGCAATCAAAATGAAATAAATATTAGTTTAGAATTCACCGAAGCGTCCATGAAATGGACTGTCCTTAGAGAAGATATCGCCCTCACAATACCGGTGCGTAGGGTATTGGCGATCCGCTCTCAGGATACGACGGCTCACGATCTTCGTCGGCGCACACCAACGGGATCGTCCTCGATTGTACCTCAGAGAACTGCAGCCGAGAGAAGAAGAGGAAGACGTTCGTCCGTGAGAGGAAGAACCAGAGAGAGAGAGACGACGCGAGTGGTTTTTCTTGCGAGTGAAGAAAGACGACGTCGGGTGAGGGATATATAAAGAGGGGCTCGTGTGCCCTAGCGCGCGGTGTCCTTTGATTTCCGAAACGCATCCCGAAATCGCAGCCTTTCGGATCCCAAAATCGTGCCCATAATGAAGAGTTGAATTCCCATTTAAGTCGACTTACCAAATTAATCGTGTGATTAATTTAATCGACTTACCAAATGAAAACCGCAGCAAAAGTATCGAGATCCGAGATCCAAATTGACTCTCCCGATCCCGAGCCCGAGCCCGAGACGGAGACGGAGACGGAGCGCGCGCGCACACGTGTGTGGTCCTCCATTCCTCCTCTCTACTATTGCTACAAGAGCTTTGGGTGTGAACTCATATATAAGTCCACTAAAAGTTTAGTTCTCCACGATGTGGTACTAAACTTCCACCCAAACTTCCATATTTCAAATTTGAGAATTCTCAACTTTCTCTCCAAAACATTTGGTTTCCCAATTGAAACCAAATTAATGTCAATTGTAATTAATAGGTTTTCCAATTAAAACCAAGATACATATTAATACAACAATATATGCTTACTTCTCCATGCTCACAGTTCTGTATGCTTACTTATTTATGCTCGTAGTTCTGTATGCTCACAGTTCTATGCTTAGGTTTTATCATCCTGAAATATCATTTGAGATGCAACTATTCTTACATGCCAAAAATCATAAGTTATGTCAAAGTTATTGAGTTGTAATACAACTATACAAGTATGCTCATAGTTCACGTCACTATTCATGTTCTAATTTTTTTAAAAAAAAATTACAGGAGTTTGTGTAAGGTGTCGTGTTGCAGGGCACCCAGTGACGGGTGCGTCATTCAGAGGTGGTGAGTTCCTACTAACGAGACTTGCATATGATGAGGATGACCCTATGCAGACTCAAGAGGATAACGAGATCGTGAAGGAATTTAACTCAAGGAGGGATTGTTAGGATTAGAGTCATATTAGGAGTAGGAATCCTAATGAGATGTGATTCATAATCCTAATATTTGAGTTGTATTCTATTTATAATTATATTGGGAATAAGGCTATGGGTTTATAATTGAGTTATATATAGAGGGGGAAAGAGATGTTGCCTCTACATCACCACAAGAACAATGTAACCCCTAGAGAAAGGGGGAGAGAGAGAGAAGAGGGGAAGAGATCGAGGGAACGGAGAGAGTTGTACTCGTTCTTCTTTTAGTGATTGTTTTTCTCCGGTGGTCGCGAGAGGTGACCGGCCACCGTTATATTTTATTGTTCTTTCTTTCACGTGCTTCCGTGGTGGTGGTCGATTGCGCATCTACATCCGCTTCCGAGGATTCATCCGGTATCAGAGCAGACTTGGTACCACTTTCGTTTCCATCAACCGGTATCATAGAAGAGTTGATACCGGATCATGTCTCAACAGATAAGATTGAAGATGCTAGAAATGCAACTATGCTAACCGCTTATTCACAATTGAAGTTACCACCATCCATGCTCATTGTTCTCAATGCTCATTATATATGCTCATAATTCAAAATATGGCGCCTTGAAATAAATGCACTGCTTTATTTTCTATTTAGCAAATTCTTTTGTCTTGCAGTATTTGCACTTATTCAAATAAATGTACTGAAAAGTCACGACTTATTCATTATTTTTGTCTTCTAGCAAGTGTCTTCATATAAATGGACTGTCTTGCAGCTTTTGCTTTAAATAAACTGGACTGTATGATTAATCTTCAAATAATTGGACTATCCTCGTCTGTGAGGCAGGTTCCATCAATGCTTGCTTAATGCTCCGCTTCTTTTGATCCTATTGGGTTTTCACATAAAGGACGTCAACCATAGTACTTTTTCATCAACAATTCCCCTTTTGCCCTTCTCAATCATCCGCCTCCAACCATCATTCCGTTTTTGTCCTCATATTGCAAAGATATTACCCACCTTCCCCCTTTGGTGTCTGTGTCTACGACCGAGAAGTACACCCCCCTTCTCCCTACCCTTGGGCCACCCCTCCCCCTTCAAACCCAAAGCAGCCTCTCTCGCCTGCCCAAGGCCTTCTTCCTCTGCTCCCTTCCCAGGTCGACAGATTTACCGGTGCGTCGATCCAAATGGATTGCAGACGACGCGACCTAGATATCGGAGCACACAAAGGAATGTCAAGTGGCGATTGGAGATCTGCAGCTTCTACGAAAGGCGATCTGAGGATGAAATTGAGGGGCGGGAGGACAACGACGTTGTATATTTTTTTGGAGGTGATAGGAACTGGGAGCTGCTCAGCTGAGTATCACGGGAGGAGATCTCAATGGAGCCGATGCAATTCCAATTTTCATGTGGGAACTTTTCCGGGTTTGCATCCTTCCCTTCAAGGGATTGGTCTCTAAGGGACTTGCATGAAACTATCAATGGAGAGCACCAAGGCGTTATTGGCTATAGGTTGCACGATGGATATGCGGTCAACAGGGAGGATGTAGTCGACGACGCAATATGCGGAGAGCGTGATGGAGGTGTCCCCAGTGGACGCGTAGAGGATGCCGACAATGGGGTGGTCGAGCTTGATGAGGCGGTTGCACTGGCTGACGAGGACGGTAGGATGAGGTCGATCTGGAAATCAGGAACAACTGTTGTTCGCCGTTGGCGGTTCCCGTCTCTTCCCGTGCAACGAGGTAACAGTGGCAGAAGCAGTTATTATAGGCAATCCGAAGGGTAAATGGCACATCTCTTATGTTGGTGTAAATTCATGATCCATCTGTTCGTCGTCTTCTCCCTAAAACCAAAAACCCGTCTCTCTCTCTCTCTGGGTGTTGTTAGGGTTCTTCCACTAGATCTGGTAAATTTAGCACTACTTTTAATCATGGGCATTCTAATTTGTTATCTTCTCATGCACGTCGCATCTTTCACTGTTCCGATTTGGCGGCATCTCACCTTCTAAGTGAAAGAAAAATCGTTTTTTATATCTTAGTCCAATGATGCGAGAAGAGTGCAATCTGTTGTTATTTATTTAATGTCGGGGCTTAGATGGGGTTTTGTAGTGTTTAAACATTGATTTGTGTTATTTTTTTAACGAGGCTTAAAGAGGTTTTTTTTGTGTTATCTGTTGCTATTTGTCGAATGATTTGTGTTGCTGTATGAGATTATATAGCTTTATCGTTTAATATATCTACTTCTAACAGACTGGTGAAAGGGTAGATTTTGGTAGCTTTATCGTTTAATACTGATTCCTACCAGGGTTATCGCATTTGTTTGGATAACTTACGGGGTTTTGCATACTTGAAAAATATGCTAAAGAAATCCGGTGTCAATTTTTACTGATTGTTCAAGTGTTCATCATGCCGTCTTTCTTGTGAGGATGTTGAGTCCACCTTAAAGGAGTTGTCCATTCTGGGGTACGGATATGGATGCGCATTGGCTGTTGCATTTCATTACAAGTTGATCTTATATATACATATGCTTCCTATTTTTTTGATGTAGTTGTTTGGGTTAGTTCCATATGTTATGGCTTCTGCTTGTATTGCTTTCATCAATTTGGCTTATGATGTTCCGTTGGTTGTGCAACATTAGATACCTGATTGATTAATTGCAGTTTACTTGAATTCTTATACGCACATTACTCTTTGTTTCGATCCTTATTATTAGTTGCCAAGAAGGATCAATTTCTACTTGGATTGTGTGGTCTGAAATCTCTGCAAAAAGATGATTTGTTTATACTTTCACTAAGTTTGAAAAAAAAGAAGATGGAGATTGACTGAATTATTATAAAATATTTTAGACAATCTATTATTCTTAATTGTAGTTTACGTGTAAGATTAAATCGATTTTGTGGGGTAACTTCACTTGGTTCGTTTATAAGATGCCGAAAGAAAGTTGAACTGTTTTTATTATCGAAATTCAAAGGGAAAAAAACTTGGAGGTTATTGTCGTCCTTATTTTAAGTTATGCAGGGTTCCTTCAGTTGCCGTGAGACATGGAGGGCAAGTGTTTGGTCGTTGTTAGGGGAGTTTGAAGAGGAGAATGATGCTTCGGTAGGTAGCCACGATAACAGAGGGGAAAGATAACTGGGGAGGGGATCAGGATGATCACAATGCGGTCGGCTCATGGCAGCAACTGATTGTAGAATATTTGATGAGCTATGTGTTGGACTCTAGATGAGAAGATATTTAAACTTAGAAGGAATCCTACACATGCTCTTGCGCGGGTTACTCGTGCAGAGCACGGGTGTTTACCTTTTTCAATGGAAGAGGATCCACCAATCTATTTTAGTCAGGTTGATATGAACCAACTTACCGATGGATCTCAACTTGGCTTCTCCGTATCTGACGTCATTTTAAACTGCGACATCACTGGCACATAATACTACGACAAGATGGAATATGGACAACAATATTCAAGCATCGCCAGGATGACATCGATTACCTTAATATGAAGAATGATTTTAATTTTAAGATATTGTATGTCAGTCTATATCTTCGGTTTATAATCCATTAGTTCGAATGAAGTATAAGATTAGTAGAGAACGGTGTAAGAAATATATTTTGAAAAAAAAATATCTTCCCCGCGCAGAGCACGGGGTCCCTACTAGTTTCAATTATGCTTCTTCTTTACTTGGTGTTGTTGTATTTCCAGTTATTTGTTGTTGTTGTATGGACAAGTATGATCCGTGTATGACTTTTATATCTTTTTTCTTATCTGAACGAAAATTGCATTTTATATCCCCGGTTGATGATCTATATATTTAGGTTAAATTGTCAATTACATTGCATTGAGATGAAACGTATGAGATGGAAAGCATAATAGCGTGATGATGAACATGATATACCTGCGAGCACTACCAGCGGAGTAAGAGGAGCGAGCACACGACGACACATGATACACTCCCCATGTGTCGAAGCACACTGATCAGATGCTGACAGGGCACATCTGGATCCGAGATGTGCTCAATGTTCATGTCCAGAGATCGTATGTGATATTTCGCATGTACCCTGAAATTATTAAAAGGATATGCACATGTTAAGAACTCCGAACATGTTCAGGTGGAGGAATTGTTGTGCATATTATTGCCATATCTTGGTCACTATGCAATCTGTGAGCATTTCCAGCACACCGGAGACACGATTTCTAGGCATCTCAATGATGTGCTCACGGGCAAGTTTCATGATGTTGTCGGGGCCTTTGACGGTACCCTGATCCTAGCGAACGTGCCAGCTAACATTATCCGAAAGTTTAGAAGTAGACAACAACTTATTTCCCAGAATGTCATGGCATGTTTGGACTTCCAGTACATATTCGTGTACGTAGGGGCCAAGTGGGAAGGATGGACTAAGATGGGCCCTCGACGATGGAGGATTCATAATGCCAGAGAGCCGAAGGTTCCTAGTGGATTGCAGCTACACAAACATCTTCTTGGCTCCTTACCACGATATGATCACGCACCTATCGTTGTTCAAGGTAAGGAGGGGTCAAACATACACCAGGTCCTAGGAGTTGTTCAACCATTGTCACTCGTAGCTCCGATCTTACATCGAGCGTACTTTCGCAATAATGAATGCACACTTCAAAGCAATAAAAAATGCATCTATATTTTCCCAAAGCAGGTGATGGTTGGCATGGCATGCAGCATCATCAATAACTTCATATGACAAGTACAAGGCAAGGATCAGATCTAAGCCGCACATACCCAAGAGAACCCGAGCAGTGCAAGTTGACGAGAACTGCCGACGACAATGAAGAGTTGTTCAATAACGATAACAACGAAGATGATGTTCAGGTCTTTGAGAAGGACATAAGGGAGAGGGAGTTGTTGCGGAATGGGTTGGCCACTCCAATGTGGAACACAACGTAGTGCATCAGTTGGGTGGCAACAAAGCGTGGAGTGCTTGACATTATGACCGTGCTCCCTTCTTTGTATTAATGCTGTACTTTCATTTCTTTTTGTAATGACGAACATGCTTAGTTGAATGTTTTATTATACAAGTACAAGCTTTTTCCTTTTTACAATGATGATTGTACTCTTAAGAAAGCGTTGTGTTTGTATGTTGGATGAGCAACCACTTACATGGAGAGGTTCAATCCATGCGAGCATAACATATCCTAGTAGTGAAGATCAGCCGTAGGCAACTATGGTGAGGTTCTACCATTTTACAACGTTACAAGAGGATGGTCTGAGCAGGCTCCTCCCAATCTTCTCATGTTTCGTTGTTTCCCCCCTCACATTTTTACAAACTTATTCCCCATGTGTTTGCGACCTCTTTTGACTTCAAGCAAGAATCGGTAAACACACCAATCACGATGATGATATCCCACATCCCTGGACGACGGTAAGAGGGGAACCAGACTTGGATGAGAAGCCACTGCAGTAGCGTTGCTTGACCACTGGTGATGACTCCCTTCGGTGCATGAACCTTTGGCTACTTGAGTGAAATCTTTTTTCCCTTTGGTTATGACTCCCTTAGTTTTTTGAAATATAGATAATGTTATGTAATGAAATGTATTGTCTCCTCCCCTATCATCTCACTTTTTCTTCATTATCCGCTCGTATTTTTTTATGTTTTTTCCTCGTGAACTTGTGACCTCGGGTGACTTCATGCAATAGAAAATGAAAGCACCAATTGCAATGATGATGACCCTCATGAATATTGACGATAGGATGGGAACTAGACTTAAATGAGCAACTACTGCGGTGGTGTGACTTAACAATAGTTACCACTGTCTTTGACGAATGAAGCTTTGGCTACCTAAATGAATTTTATATTTCCCTTTCTTAAGTTTATCAAGATATTAAAAATACTAGGCCCAATGTATTTAACGGCTACTAAATTAAACTTAATTTTCATTCTATATCTTGATCACATCCATGTTGGATGGTAATGTTAATAAGTGATAGGATGAGGAGTCATGGTCATAGTTGCTATTACTCAGTAGATGCGATTCTTGTGTATGAAGATTCACATATGCTCGAGAATGCTAAGGATTGAATTTTGACCACATGCCCTCGATGTTGGGAAATTGATAGATTCCCTTAACTTGTCCTGCAAAGGATGACTAGCGGTGTAGCGTTCCCCACACGTAAATCAAGAAAAAATCATAGTACAAAAATCAAGAAAGCACACAAAAATGAGAAATTTTACGTGGGATAACCATCCTCGATGTGTGTGAGAGAGAGAGGGAAAACCCACAGGGCATGACGACCAGCAATAAAATCCACCATGCCAGAAAAATGAGAGGGCACTATGTCTTCTCAGTTTTGTTGCCCAACAAAACTAATGCTCAGTTACAAGAACAAATCAGATAATTGTCAACTTGTACTTGGAGAACACAATATCATTGCTTCTCCTCGTCATGTGATGCCCCTCCTCGAGAACAGACCTCCATGGCGGCTGCTCCTCACGCCTCTAGTGCATAGCTCCTCGTGGATGCACCTTCTCTTCGTGCCCCTACAGGTTAACTCTTTGCGCCTTGCGCGAACTTTCTCCTCACACCTTGCGTGGGCTACTTCTCTCCTTGCTTGTGGAGAGAGAACTAAGAGAGACGAGAGAGAGATGCTTGAGTTGAGATGATACCTAATGCCATGCATGGGGTCTTATTTATACTACTCTTGCTTTCTGTCTCTAATCCTACTCCTATTTGGAATAGGAGTCCCCAAATAGATAATCAACCTTTTTCCTCTTTTTTAATGATTGGAAATGATAATGTTCCCAACAACCTCCCCCTTCGCTCCCAATGGGGAGGTTTCTTTCTTCAAGAAGATGATCACTGAGAGGTGACACCACTCAGCTCTCTACAGAGCTACAGTTTGTCACGAGTCACGAACTTTGTCAGCATATCTGATGGGTTTTCATCTATGTGGACCTTCTTCATAATGAGATGCTTCTTGTCAATAGTATCTCTAAGTCAATGATATCGCACGTCTATATGCTTTGTGAGAGCATGGTGCATCGTGCTCTTTCTCAGATCAATAGCGCTCTGGCTATCACAAAAGACGATCAGCTCACTGTCTTTGCATCCAAGTTCACCAAGGAAACATTGTAACCACAATACTTCTTTTCCTGCTTCTGCATTTGCAATGTACTCGGATTCAGTCATTGAGAGTGTAATAAATTTCTGTAACTTGGACTGCCACAAAATCGCTCCCCCTGTGAAGGTGAAAATGTGCCCAAAAGTCGACTTCATCTGATCTACATCTCCTGCCATGTCAGCATCTATGTATCACAGAGTTTGGGATATGACCTCCCAAAGATCAAACACATACTTAAGGTCCCTCTCAAGTATCTCAGAATCCACTTCACAGCTTCCCAGTGATCCTTCCCTGGATTCGACATGAATCTGCTCACTATGACCACGACATGAGTAATGCCAATCTGGTGCCAACCATGGCGTACATAAGGCTTCCAACTGCAGACTAATAAGGAATCTTGGCCATCTCAGCTTTTTCCTCAAAAGTAGATGGACATGTCTCTTTCCTCAACTTGAAATGAGAGGTAAGGGGCATGTTGACAGGCTTCACATTCTTCACGTTGAACCTCTCCAGAATGCGTTCAACATACTTCTCTTGTGACAACGATGAACTGTGCTTCTTCTTGTCGCGAGTGATCAACATCCCAAGTATGTTGCTTGTCTTGCCCAAATACTTCATCTCAAATTCCCTGTAGAGTTCTCTTTTGAACTTTGCAATCAACCCAGGATCATGACCAATTATCAGCATGCCATCTACTTAGATCAACATGATAGTGAACATGCCATTGGGAAGATGTCAAACGTACACACATGGATCTGTTGTAGTCCTCTTGAAGCTATGCTTCATCATGAAGGCATCAAATTTCAAGTACCACTGTTTAGGGGCTTCCTTCAAGCCATAGACATTCTTCCTCAACCTGCAAACCATATACTTTTTCCCCCTTCTCCTGATATCCCTATGGCTTCTCCATGTAGATCTCTTCCTTTAAGTCATCGTGAAGAAAAATCATCTTTATGTACATCTTCTCTAGCTCAAGGTCTAGGCTTGCAACAAGACCTAGCAACACTCTCACAGAATTCATCTTCACAACTGGTGAGATGATCTCATAATAGTCCATGCCCTCTTTCTAGTTGAACACTTTCATAACCAATCTGACCTCATACTTTAGTTGCTTGCCACCACCATCTGTCTTCAGCTTGTAGACCCATTTGTTCTTCAACGCTCTCTTGCCTGTAGGAAGCTCAACAATATCATAGGTATGATTTTTCTTCAGAGACTGCATCTCTTCATTCATTGCAATTTGCCAATGATCTCTCTCCTTATGCTCTTGTGCCTCCTCAAAAGTGCATGGCTCATCATGATCAATCAACATTAAGTCCAGGGAAATAGGATAGCGAGATGATGGCTAATGTTCCCCCTCAGATCTCCTGATCTGAGGCTCTGTTGCATCTGCTTCTTGATGAGGTTGCTCCTCCTGCCCAGTATCCCCTAGACCTACAGCAATGGGGTATGCATCTGGCTCATTTATTTTGACTATGCATCTTCTCCATTTGTACCTGGTACTGGAGAAGGATTTGAGTCCTTATAACTGTCATCATCCATAACAATCCCATTTGAGTCATTATCTCCACTATCATCCTCAACCAAAGTCTGGTTCTCATAGAAATCATATTTTTATTCCTAATGATGGTCTTCTTCTTTGGATCCCAGAGTTGGTATCCGAACTCCTGATCTCCATAGCCAACAAAAATGCAGGGCACTGCCTTGTCATCAAGCTTCTTCCTTTGTTCCTTTGGTATAAATGCATAAGCTTTGCATCCGAACACTCTCATGTGAACATATGAGTGATCTTTCCTAGATCAAATTTGACTAGGGACCTGAAAATTCAAGGTAATAGATGGAGATCGATTAATCAACTAGCACACGGTCCGAAGTTCCTCAACCCAAAAGTTCTAGGGTAGCTTTGCTGTCTTTAGCATACAATGAACTCTCTCCATAATGGCCCTATTCATCAGTTCAGCGACATCATTGTGTTGGGGTGTGCCGGGTGACGAATCGCAAATTCGACCTCTTAATAGGTCGTTATAATGCATTGTAGTTGGCTGGAACATATTCATCAAAGAACCATCTAATTAATATAATCAATCAAATCAAATGGTCCATTTAAATATTTTACTTAGGCAAGCCTAAGGTCAAACTCATGGACACGAGCCTCTCTCATATCATTTGGACTTTAATCAATTTAACTAAGTGTTGAATAAATAAATCATAGGTCAAAGACTGCATGTGAAGGCCATACAACAATATGCATTAAGTGAACATGAGACATGCATTTTTTACTTGATTTTTAATCATGCTAATAGATGCAATTAAATGCAATGCAAGTATGCCCTAAACCAGAATAATGAGTAAATTAAACGAAAGTTAATTTCGAACTCAAATCATGGAACAAACTTGTTGGAGAATTTAGGCAAGGCATAAGCGTACCGCATAATAGACACTTAGCTATTTAAAATAAGACATTAAATTCACAGTGTCAAAATAGGAAACAAATTAGGCCATTAAAAAGTTCATCAAACAAGCTTTGAAATGAAACTGAAATCAACTGAAATAGAGATACGGTGCTCAAGATATGCATAAAAGAAGACAAGGGATTAAATGCAAGAAAAAATGAAATATAAATAGCGAACAGGTCCCTGGAAGGGATTAAAATGTAAATAAAACAAAGTTCAGGACCTTCCCTCTAAATAGCCCACATGTGCGAGGGTATTTTTGTAATTATTTAAACCTATGAGGGTATATGTGCAAAATACCCCAGACGCACGTGGTAAGCACGTGACTCCAGGACCTATATGCAAATGTAGAAACTTCTGAGGGCCTCCCTGCAATTTTCCTAGAACACACATGAGGAGCACGTGGTGCTAGGCTCGGATTACTTTGAGGCTAGGGGAAGGCTCGGAACTGCTTCGGTGGTAGGCGCAGCTTCGGCGGTGGCTCGGTGATGGCTCGGGAGATGCGAGCCTGCAGGCATGGACGGTAGGCTTGGAGGCTGGCTTGGACGGACACGTGGCCATGTGTGCGTCGTTGATCAAGCCTATCGAACGACGTCTGTAGACTGGGGCGATGTCGACGTGGCTTCCTTTCAACTGTTGGATGACCACCAGATGGGTGGCACCCAACGGTAGCTGTATCGTCCTCCTCCTTCGCATTAGGCGGCAAAGTTCGACCTCTGGCGAAGGGCAGCGAGCTCCGCCACCCCCTCGCCGACTGTGCTCTGCTCTCATGAGGTCGCTGGTGGGAGGTCGATGAAGTTCTGATCACGGGCGAGATGCGACGACGACTGAATGAGGCTCTCGATGCTGATTCGCTGGAGACGGGGCTACTGAAGATGGCTCCGTCGAGGCCTCCCTTCATTGAAGTTTGAGATGCCTACAGGGTTAGTCTCAAATCTGAAGCACGTACTGCATATAATGGGTGCGAGATGAAATGAAATGGATGGACGTGATAGGATGAAGAAGGTGGCGACCGGTGATCTTCTCCGACGAGCTCGGAGAAGAAGATTCAGAGTGGTTTGAGGTTGTGGAAGGCAAGAAGAGTGGTCGAAGATGAGCGTGTGAGTGAGGGTGATGTAGTGAAGCCGACGAAGTGATCAATGGAGAGCGATGGTGTGTGTAGCGAGCTAATTAATTAAGAGAATGAAGAAGAATAAACAAGGGAGATCGAGGGATACTTACATGGGAAATGGCGGAGCGGTGGCTTGGGTGTGGGTTTCGAGGTGAACCCTGGGTCTTTGCTGGACCCCCTCAACCGGGTGGGGAAGCTCGAGCAGAGGTTGAGCTCCGACGCAGCCATGAAAGGCGGCGGGTCTCACCGGAGGCTGCTCGTCGTCTTCGCACCTCGATCGGACCCCCCCTGTCACGGGGAGGAGGAGAGGGCTGGACGAGACTCCTCGTAAAGGTGGACGAGAGTGACAGTGGTCGGAGGAGGGGTATTTGAAGGTGGAGAGGTCGGGGTACAGGTGATGGAGTCATGGGTTTCGTGGGTTGATGCTGACCGGAGGAGAGGAGGGCAGACGTGGCTAGGTGTTGCACGGGGGTATGGGACGTGAGGGCTACGTGGGCCCGGTGTTAGGTCATGGAGATGGAGTTAGATGGAGAGGATAAAATTAGAAGGTGATGATGGGTGCGCGAGGTGAAGATAATGGGAGAGAGGGTCAAACGAAGGTAGAAGAAGGGTTTATCGCCGTTGGATCTCGTGATCCTACGAATGAGATACGGGTGCTCAACTGCAGCCAGGATTGAATCGATGGAGATGAAATCAGGGGCGAGGATGGCGCCACGTGGCGAGCTGAGCGAACGGCGGGGACCAATGGCTGAGATGAAGGATCCGAATGGATTGGATGGTGGCTATCAAGGCGTTGTTGAATGGTGAAGATATGAGGTGCATGGTTTGATCGAGCGGTGATGGAGCACGCCACGTGTCTTGCTATGGGAGAGGCGCTAGCGGGCGCTTGATGAATCCCCATTCATCACTCTTTATTCCTTTATTTTACCTAGAAACCTTAGCCAAATACCTGTAAATAGGTGTAAATATCATAAATTGCCAAAACACGTGCATCTCGTAAATATGCATAATTAGCATGTTTTTGAGTAAAAATGAAGGAATAAAGAAACACAAGAAAAAGAGGGAAATATTTAGAATAAATATTGAGTGACCTAATCCCAAGGGAGGGCTCAGCATGGGCCTGACCGCAAAAGAATCCAAGTAGAGAGAGATAAGGTCAATCATACTTGTACATAACCCCCATGTATTTAAATAAATTTATTTTCCTCAAAATAAAAATTAAAAAGTGTTTCTCATATTTTGTACATATTTGTGAAAATAAAACTAAAATAAAAATCAGAAAATAAAAAGAAAATAAAAATCACTTTCCCACCTTGTGTATATACCATGTACATATGTATATACACCTATTTATTTAACCCATGTGAATACATTATAAAAATAAAATAAAAATACCTTATTATTCCAAAATTTATGTTGTAAATAAATAAAATTTAAATTTGGAATAGTTATACAAAAATGAATAATTAAAAATAAAAATAAAAAATCCATATGTATATATACCTATATATATTAATAATATAATGTAAATATGCTATATATTTTTCAAAAAAATAAATAAAAATAAAAAAATAATTTGAAAAATAATAAACATTTTTCATGTTGAAAAGTTTTTTTAAAAAATCATCTACCATTTTTAATTGAATTTCCAAATATTTAATAAATGGGGAATTTTGATTGGTCCACGGGGGATTGTTGACCCCCGGTCAACTCTCCCCCGCGGACCTCTTCTTCGCGGATCCGTGCGCCGACCCGTTTTCTCTTATTTTTCACGCATTGATCCGATCGCCATCGAAACCCTGGGCCCCGATTATTCTTGAATCATCCGAGATCCTCGCCCGGAGTTTTGCCTAGGGGTCCGTGCTTCGAGCGACCCTGCCCGTCTCCATTTAGCCGGACCCTTCCCAGTATAAAGCCACACCTCCGCCACACTTTCCACGCCATCTTTGGCTCCTCCCCTCCATCCCAGGACCTCCATCACCTTCCTTAGAGTGACAGCTATCCGAGCGTGGTGTCGCAGTGAGGAGGAGGAGTCCCCAGCCACTGATCCAGCGAGTTCTTTCATCGTGCGTTGCCGCAAGGTGCGCTGAGCCTCGGACCCCGACGAATCCTTGAGGAAAAGACCCCCAGAGCTCCGTCATCTCATCCACAGTCGACTTCGACCATCAGGTATTCCTGATTCACTCTAGTTTAGCCTAATTTCCGATTACGCCCATTCGCGCCGCCGGCCGATTCCCATAGATCCGACCACTCATTCACTCATCTGATCATCGATTCACGATCACGAGACTCCTACCCATCTTCTTTACCCATCCGATCAACCTATCTCGCCTCGGAGCAGGACCTCGGGTCTCCTCCGTCGTCGCCTCGCCGGAGACCACGCTCCACCTCCTTTCCGATCACCATTCCACCCCTAACCGGGTCGAGGCACTTTGCCCTCGACCCAGGAATCTTGCTGTGCTATTTTGAAGGTCAAAGGGACCCATTTGAGGGCCCAACGGTTCGAGCACAGCCGCCTTGCTCCGCCGTCATCGCCGGAGCTCCCCGGAGCTTCTCGGCCTCATCGGAGGCGCCCACCAGTTGCGGAAGAGTCTGAGCTTCATTTCGCCGATCTCAGCAGCCCAGGAGGAGGTCCCACGCGCATGGAGTGAGCCGGTGAAGTTCGTCGGAGACGAGTTCTTCCAGGACCTTCAGCCACCGTTGGATTGAACTTCCGCCCCAGTTTAGATCGTGGTCGTTCGTTTGCGAGAGATCTACACCGCCCGATCCACCTAGGGCTCGATCCGGACCGTTCATCGACGAAGAGGTGCCCTCGCTTCTCAGCCATTAGATCTACACGTGGCATCCTCTTGGCCGTCGATCTTAAATAAAGGGGTAATATCACTTAAGCCCCTCTGTTTATGGCATTTATAGTTTAGTCCTGTAAATATTTAGTGTAGTTGTTTTTATTTTGGATATTTTACACTGTGGACCTCGTGTTTATTTTATTTGCATTTTAGTCCCTGTCTACGTGGAACACGTACATCGTCACGTGATATTTTGGGATATTTGCATGTATGGGCTTGGGGTTTATGCCTGTTATGAAATGAAATTAAGTTTTTTATATTTGCAGTTATACCCCTATGCAGGTTTTTATTAAGCATGTGCTGAATATCTGGTTTTTTTGCGCCTTTTACCCTAACAATTCTGCATGTGTTACGTTTAAGCCCCTGGAACCATGTTTCTTTGCATTTAGGTCCCTGTGTGATGTGTGCCTTATTTTTATTGAATAAAATATCAAATTAAATCCAAATTAGGTGAAATTTGGACAAGTGGCTCCTGCCACTGTGTAAAAATTTCTAAAAATTTTTGGGACATTTTTTAGGCTTTTTACTATTTTTAAAAAATAAAAAATACGCATTTTTGTTACTGTTTAAAAAAGAAAATCAAAGAAAAATATAAAAATTTCTTTAAAAATTCTAAAAAATTAGGGATGGTTAGTTTTAGTATATTTTAGCTTCTATCCATTTTTGAGCTTATTTGGATTTATAAAACCCATAAAAATTGCAAACCCTAAAAAACTTATAAAAATCATTAAAAATTCTATAAAAAATGCAAACTCTTTTTCTGTTGTTTAGTTTTTGTCTATATTTTTCATAAAAATTTTCTCCAGACTTTTATAATTCAATTTCATATTTTTAATTGATCTTTCAATTCTGGTTGCACAGTAGCCTATATTTTTCCTCTTCTTGATTTTTATAAAATCAAATAAAAATTGAAAAATTCTGAAAAATTCACCAAAAACCTTTAAAAATGTAAAAAACATAGAAACATTTTTATTGGAACTTTCTGTGTATTTTTTAGTGCTTTTAATAATTGTTGAAGTTGCTTGTTTTTACATTTCCTTATAAAATCAAAAACACAAAAACATTTAAAAATAATTAAAATCTAACAAAAATATTTTCTTCTTTATTTTTCGACTTTGACTACTTCGTAGGCCGCAAGGCCATCCCGTGCTACTTGAATCTGACCTTGGTCGCTATACCAGGTTAATAAAAATAGCGAGGACCGCTATTGATTTTTATTGAGTTATAGCTTGTTTAGTGGTTCTTATATTTTCTTGTTGAGTCCGATTTGCGAGTGATTGAGGTCGCAACGACCTGAGTTATTTATCTCCCTTAGTCGCTCGTGGTTTTTTCGGCTCATCAGCGCCCGTGATGAGATCAGGAGCATGATCGGATGGCAGAGGAAATGGAGGGAAAGAGCGACTGAGATGGAAACGGCTGGAGGCAATCGAACGACAGAGAGGCAGCGCGTGGCACAACCAGAAGGTGCCAGATGGCCCAATCAGTTTATTACGATAAATATTTGAAGAAATGAAGAGGAAAATGACCGAATATGGAAAAACTTAAAACATGAAAAGTTGTAGATCGCGATGATATCTACAAGTTTCACGTTGACCAAAAATGGAGACGAGGTCAAATAAAGGCAGAAAATATTTTTGAGGATGTTTTTAAGGGTAAAAACACCACGAATTTACCCCCTCAGCGACAAATCCTGGAGGTTGTTACATGTAAACGTCCTCCTGTAGATCTCCATAGAAAAATGTATTTTTAACATAGTTTTGCCATTTTTTTGTATTTTTAATTTATTTGATGACCTTGATATTTATAGGATTTTGCCTGGTTTTTATTGACATTTAGTCCAAGTTAGAGGGTTAATTTCAGTGAATTACAAGCACGAAACATGGTTTCATCAACCCCCTATACTTAAACTATGATTGTCCACGAGCATCAAAGAAAATGAATGAACTGGATTAACCCCTTGTGCATGTGCATACATGATCTGATTTGTTCAAGTCTTCTCAAATTTAGAAATCCAAAAAAAAATTTAGAGCTCAACCCAGCCTTAATCAAGAGGCATCCAATTCCTGTAGTTATCCAGACTCTTCTGATGTACATATAAACTAAGGATATGCCATTTAGTGTTAACTGCATTCATGAGAGTAGAGTCAAAACGTCACCCAAGGTCATGGTCCAAAGAAATTCTCCTGAGTACCCAATCCTCAACAATAGGAAATAAATAAGATCTTGCATCCATTCCACAGTCTCTTTAGTTGTCAGACTTAGAAATGTAGGTGGCATGCCATATGGTAGAGGGACTTAGGATTATGTCATTTCTTCTCTCCCTCTCATTGGAACAAGGACTCTTTCTAGTGCCTTATTACACAACACGAAGTTTTGGTGTTGATCAGTGCGTCCGTCAAGAAAGTTGGAGCCGTCTGCACTTGTTTTCCTGGGAATACACCGGGGTGTGTCTTTTTTGAGTACCGTCGTACCTTCTACACCCATACTTGTAGCATTTATGATGCAGAGCCCTTTTTTGGTGCAAGCCCGATTCATCGTCCTAATAGAGGTGGTCCAAGTGAACACTTTGAAATGGTTGGGAGCGCTCGCCTTTGGTGGAAGCTCTTTGATAATTGATTTTGTATGGAATGAGAGCTTGTCTTTGACATTTCATTGCTTTGTAGTATTTTTGACTAGCTTCACTGCTTTTACCAAGAGTTGGCGCACACTGATCAACATTTTTATTTATTTCACACCCTGGCACTTAGGTTCATGTCAAGAGATAGTACAAGAACCATGTTCTCATACTGGACAAAGGTGCTGACACTCAGGTTTCATGAAGCCTTCATTGATTTTGTCCCATCCTCGAGCATCATTAGATCAAGTCCAAACTTGAATCCCATATCCCAGTCCCTTAAGTGGAGAGTCAACTCATCTCATCAAAACCGCAATCGTGCATGTGATGTGCTGATCATATTCTTATGGTCAGAGATTAAGCATGCAATATAGCACACAAATCTGGAAACCTAGGGAAATGTGGATGATTAAGTCTAAGAACTTGATGGCTAAGGCTGGTTAACTTAAGATCTCAAGACCTCATAAATTAAATTTTCTTGAACATCTCTGATCCTGAGTGGAAGTGAGAATGTAGGGGATTTAATCCAACTCCTTCTTCTTTTTTTGCAAACTTTAAGAGACATCATGACTGCCTAAACTCAATTAAGTAGATGCATCTGCATTCAACCAGTATGGGTGTAAGTACAGGCTGGAGCCCGTTGCTTGAGGATGGAGCCTTACGCGATGTCCTCTAAATCTCCCACTCTTCTAAGGGTAAACCCTCACTGATCACGGCTACTTATTTGGGTTTTGTAATCAATTTGACTCCTAAAGGATTTTCGGGTTTTCTCATTTTTATGGATTTTTGATTAAAGGTTAGAACACATGTTAAACTCTACTTTCCTTGAAATCAAAAAGAATTTTCAATACCATGTCACACAAATAAAGTTTTTCAAAATATTTTCAAAAAAATATTTTTCTATAAACATAGTGTAACATAATATAGAAAGCCTTGAAAATCATTTTGTCCACTTAGTTCAAAGGATTTTACTTTAGCCAAAAAGTTTTAATGTTTTTTTCAAAATTTTCAGATTATAGCTAAAGTACATATACTGTATATACGGTATACCCCCCTATACTTAAACTTTGCTATGTCCTCATAGCACTAGATGATATAAGTCCATAGGTCCATTTAAATATAGAAAAATATACGAGAACAGAAGTGGCTCCTCCTATACTTAGGTTAAAAATAACCTAAGTATCGAGGTAAGGAAAGATGAGTAGAAAGATCACAGGGACCCGGGTTCCCCCATACTTAGGCTGAGAATAGCATAAGTATAAAGATTGAGATTTGATGTTGGAAGAGACCCGAGGTGAACAAAGAAGTCAGATGAATACACAGATGAATGAATGAATCTTTTTAGATAAATGGAGTAACTAGGGTCTAAGGGAGGGTTTCGGAACATTCATGGCTCAAACAAGCATGCAACACCCCTTTTATTTCACCAACTCACATGTGAAACCAACAAATGTTGGTTGATTATCTTGTCGGTTTTATTGGTGATTAAAACATTCTAGTTTATGCAGGCAAAATGTCAAATAAAATCAGCTGCATAAACACAGATGTTGCTCTCCTAAAATAAGATTTTACTCCATTTTTTAGGTTGACTTGCAATTAATAGTCCCAATTTATTTTGCTTAAGGTTATCACTGAATTAAGGTGAGCACATAAACCAAGCATTCATCGTTTATCGCTCATTTCCATTTTCCATTAACCTAGGTGATCAAGTTAGGAGGGGAAATCGAGAAAAGCCATTCAATCGATAAAATCATGATCTAGGCTAAGCGAGAAAACATGTAATGCCTTAACAAAAATACGTGAAAATTTAGACTGAATTGAAAACCAAAATAAAATGTATGCAAGTCGATTTAAAATTGCACCTAGCATGCTTCTATTAGCGGGGAAGAATATCTTTTAATTTGGCAAAGTGAAGCGATGTTTCTGTGCGTCCATATTAAAGGTGTGTCCTACCTATGAGCAAGCACGTAAAGTGAAATGTGAAAGAAGCTCGAAGAGCCGCGCGCCTGGTCCTAAGTTGACACTCAAGTGGGGACGATCCCCACACAACCACATATAATTCGTTTATTTACAAGCACGAGTCTTCGATCGAAGACCACTGTAACGACAATTGTTACATGCATATAAAATGAAAAATACGAGAGGCTTTTTTTCATTAAACGTCTCCAACATTGCTTCTGCGGCTCCTCGCTGCGAGGAAGTACATGCTCCTCGCCTCCTTGAATATCAAGGGCCCTACCACAAAAGCAAATGTTAGTTATCAAACAAAAATTTTTTTATAATGCAAGACAACTGGACAAATTTACCTACGTAAAGAAAACAATTAATTAAGTAAATAAAAATCCAAACAAGACAAAAGATGAGCCATACCGGCAACGATGCCATTTGACGAACCACAAATTTGACCTCTTAATAGGTCTTTTTAATGCGTTGTAGTTGGTCGGAACGGATTCATCAACCATCTAATTAATATAATAAATCAAATCAAATGGTCCATTTAAATATTTTACTTGGGCAAGCCCAAGGTCGAACTCAGGGACACGAGCCTCTCTCATATCATTTGGACTTTAATCAATTTAACTAAGTGTTGAATAAATAAATCATAGGTCAAAGACTGCATGTGAAGACCAGATAACAACATGCATTGAGTGAACATGAAACATGCATTTTTTACTTGATTTTTAATCATACTAATAGATGCAATTAAATGCAATGCAAGTATGCCCTAAACAAGAATAATGAGTAATTTACACAATAGTTAATTTCTTACTCAAATCATGGAACAAACTTGTTGGAGAATTTAAGCAAGGCATAAGTGTACCACATAATAGACACCTAGCTATTTAAAATAAGACATTAAATTCACAGTGTAAAAATAGGAAACAAATTAAGCCATTAAAAAGTTTATCAAACAAGCTTTGAAATGAAACTGAAATCAAGTGAAATAGAGATACAGTGCTCAAGATATGCATAAGAGAAGACAAGGGCATAAATGCAAGAAAAAAATGAAATATAAATAGCAAACAGGTCCCTAGAAGGGACTAAAATGTAAATAAAACAAAGTTCAGGACCTTCCTTGTAAATAGCCCACACGCGCGAGGGTATTTTTGCAATTATTTAAACCCACGAGGGTATATGTGCAAAATACCCCATGTGCACGTGGCAAGCATATGACTCTAGGACCTATCGACAAATGTAGACACTTCTGAGGGCCTCCCTACAATTTGCCCAAAACACACGTGGGGAGCACATGGTACTAGGCTCAGATGACTCTGAGGCTCGAGGAAGGCTCAGAACTGCTTCGGTGGTAGGCGCAGCTTCGGTAGTGGCTTGGTGATGGCTTGAGTGATGCGAGCCTGCAGGCACGGACGGTAGGCTCGGTGGCTGGCTTGGATGGACACGTGGCCTTGTGTGTGTCGTTGATCAAGCCTATCGAACGATGTCTGTAGACTGGGGCGATGTCGACGTAGCTTCCTTTTGACCATTGGACGACCACCGGGTGGGTGGCATCCAACAATCGCATCTGGCGACGAAGTTCGACCTCCGTCAAAGGGAAACGAGCTTTGCCACCCACTCGTCGGTTGTGCTCTGCTCTCATGAGGTATTGGTGGGAGATCGATGAAGTTCTGATCATGGGCGAGATGCGACAACGACTGAATGAGGCTCTCGATGCTGATTCGCCGGAGACGGGGCTACTGAAGATGGCTCCGACGAGGCCTCCGTTCATTGAAGTTTGAGATGCCTACAGGGTTAGTCTTGAAGCTGAATCTTGCAGTACATATAATGGGTGCGAGATGAAAAGAAATGGATGGTCGTGATAGGATGAAGAAGGCAACGGCCGGTGATCTTCTCCGACGAGATCGGAGAAGGGGTGTCGGAGTGGTTCGAGGTTGTGGAAGGCAAGAAGAGTGGTCAAAGATGAGCGCGTAAGTGAGGGTGATGTGGTGAAGCCAATGAAGTGATCAATGGAGAGCGATGGTGCGTGTAGCGAAATAATTAATTAAGAGACGGAAGAAGAATAAACATGGGAGATCAAGGGATACTTACCTGGGCAATGGTGGAGCGGTGGCTTGGGTGTGGGGTTCGAGGTGAACCCTGGGTCTTCACTGGACTCCCTCAGTCGGGTTAGGCAGCTCGAGCGGAGGTTGAGCTCTGTGACACGGCCATGAAAGGCGGCGGGTCTCACCGGAGGTCATCGTCTTTGTGCCTCGATCGGACCTCCCCTATCACGGGGAGGAGGAGAGGACTGGGCGAGGCCCCTCGTAATGGTGGACGAGTGTGACAGTGGCCGAAGGAGGGGTATTTGAAGATGGAGAGGTCGGGGTACATGTGTAGAGTCATGGGTTTCGTTGGTTGATGCTGACCGGAGGAGAGGAGGGCATACGTGGCTTGGTGTTGCGCGAGGGTAGGGGACGTGAGGGCTACGCGGGCCCGGTGTTAGGTCGTGGAGATGGAGTTAGATGGAGCGGCTAAAATTAGAAGGGGAAGATGGGTGAATGAGGTGAAGATCGTGGGAGAGAGGTTCGAATAGAGGTAAAAGAAGGGTTTACCGCCATTGGATCTTGTGATCCTACGACTGAGATACGGGTGCTCAACTGTGGCCAGGATTGAATCGATGGAGACGAGATCAGGGGCGAGGATGGTTCCACGTGGAAGCTGAGCAAACGGTGGGGACCAATGGCTGAGATGAAGGATCCGAATGGATCGGATGGTGGCTATCAAGGCGCTGTTGAATGATGAAGATATGAGGTGCATGGTTTGATCGAGCGGTGATGGAGCACGCCATGTATCGTGTTGTGGGAGAAGCACTAGTGGGCGGCCGTGATGAGATCAGGAGCGTGATTGGACGGTAGAGGAAATTGCGGGAAAGAGTGGCTGAAATGGAAACGGCTGGAGGCGATCAAACGTCAGAGAGGCAGCACGTGTGGCATGAAATGAAACGGGTCGCGTGGCACAACTAGAAGGCACCACGTGGCCCAATCAGTTTATTACGACAAAGATTTGAGGAAATGAAGGGTAAAACGACCGAATTTAGAAAAACTCAAAACATGAAAGTTGTAGATCATGATCAGATCTACAAGTTTCATGTTGACCAAAAATGGAGATGAGGTCAAATAAAGGCAGGAAATATTTTTGAGGGCGTTTATTAGGTTAAAAACACCACAATCTAGAGTTTTGCCATTTTTTGTATTTTTAATTTATTTAATGACTCTGATATTTACAGGATTTTGCCTGGTTCTTATTGACATTTAGTCCACGTTAGGGGGTTAATTTTAGTGAATTACAAGAATGAAACATGGTTTCATCACCGGGCTCTGTCCTTTCATGCCTGATTGTTCTCCGCACAATAGTTGTAGAAATCGTGAGAGATGTGATACCCTCCATCGTCCGTGCGCAAGCACTTCAATACTTTTCCTATCTCGTGCTCTACCATGACATGAAATTTCCTCAAGCAATCAAAGGCTAATCCTATGTCCTCAACATATAAACCCACACCTTCCTTGATGTATCATCAATGAAGGTCAGAAAATACTTGTTTCCTCCTAAAGATGTTGTATCCATGGGACCACATTCATCGTAGTGAATCAACTATAGAAGGTCTTCCTTCACCTTTGATATAGTCTTGAAAGGCACACTCTTGTTCTTTCCAATCTCACATGAATCACAAGGTGACAACACTCCTTCCTGCTTAAAAGTTGTAAGCCATTTTGTCTCATGTGTCCGAGCCTACGATGCCAGAGATCCGATGCGTCAGCCTCACTAGAATATAGGTTGTCATCCATGACCTTCGTCTGAGTCTTGTAGAGCGTGCAACGCAACCTCCCTCTAGCCATTATAAGAGAGCCCTTGTTGATCTTGCATCTACGGTTGCCAAACTTCAAATGGTATCCCTCCCTATCCAGTTGAGAACCAGATATGAGGCTAAGCTGCATGTCAAGAATATGCCTAACATCCTGTAGAGTCATTGCACATCCCATATCAGACTGAACTAAGAAGGTGCACGTGCCAACGATCTTGGAGTAACTGTTGTTACCCATCTTGACTATCCCAAAATCTCCCTCTGTATAGGAAGTGAAAAACTCTCTCCGCGGAGTCACATGGTAGGAGGTGGGCATATCGACGGCCCACTCAGAGTCATCCCCTGCATGTAGACACTTCTCCTAAATAGTGAGAACCAATTGATCCTCATCGTCATCAGCCACTAGTGCAGCAACGTTCTCATCTTCATCTTTATTCTGATTCTTTTTGGCTTCTGCTTACTCTTTTTTACAGATTCTATAGTCTCTCTTCCAATGACCAGGCTTATTGCAATGATGGCATTTTCCTCTATCTTTTACTTATCCCCAGATTTATGTCTCCCGTGTGATTTTCCCATATTGTTGGACATGTATCTTCTCTCAACTGCATACACATGATGATCGTCATCTGATTTCTTCATTCAGAAGACTACTCTTGACCATATGTATGGTCTGCTTGCCACCTGTAGCGGAGTTGCTTATGGTAATCACTAGAGTTTCCCAACTGTATGGTAGCAAACTTTTAAAAACATAAAAATATTGTTGTTTTAAATTTTTGAGTAATTTTAAGCCTTTAAATAATTGCTTGAGTGTGACCTTTTTACCATTTCCTTACCTCTTTTCTTAATATAAAATCATAAAAAATTTTAAAAACAAAAAACCACCAAAAATACCTTTCTTTCTTCGATTACCTGACTACTTCGTAGGCTTCATTCCGTGCTCCTTGTATTCGACCCTGGTGGCTATAACATGTTAAATAGATAGCAAGACCGCTTGCCTTGTTTTTATTGTGGATTGATTTTGTTGGTGGCCTACATTTTCTCGTTGAGCCCGGTTCGAGTGGTTGAGGTCGCAACGACCTTTGATATCACTTAACCTCAGTCGCTCAGGCCGCTCATCAGAATGGCACCATTCTGATGAGCGACCCGAGCAACTAAGGTTAAGTGATATCAAAGGTCGTTGCGACCTCAACCACTTGAACCGGGCTCAACGAGAAATTGTAGGCCACCAACAAAATCAATCCACAACAAAAACGAGGAAGGCGGTCTTGCTATCTATTTAACCTAGTATAGCCACCAGGGTCGAACACAAGGAGCAAGGAATGAAGCCTACGAAGTAGTCAGGTAATCCAAGAAAGAAAGGTATTTTTGGTGGTTTTTCATTTTTAATTTTTTATGATTTTATATTAAGAAAAGAGGTAAGGAAATGGCAAAAGGGGAACACTCAAGCAATTATTTAAAGGCCTAAAATTACTCAAAAATTTAAAACAACAATATTTTCATGTTTTTAAAATATTCAGATGTTTTTGGTTATTTTATGGGATTTTTCAGATTTTTATGTAATTTCTAAAAAATGAAAGAAAACCAAAAAATCAAGTATGTACAACCTGTATATAAAGGAAAATTAAAATTATTTAAAATGCTTATAAAATCCTAACAACAAATTTATGTGAAAATATGAAGTAAAATCTACCTACAGGAACTGAAAACGCATTTGTTTGATTTTATAGGTTTTTTAATGATTTTTTATAAGGTTTTTAGTCTTTTGCAATTTCTAGGTGTTTTATAAAAGGGAATGAAATAAAAATCATAAAGAAATTAAAACAAGACAAAACAAGCAGACACGAACTTTTTCAGAATTTTTAAGGTATTTTTCGATTTTTAATTGATTTTTCAAAATAGATAGACACTTTTTAGGGGTTTTTATTAAAAATAGTAAATAAAATCAAAATGCATCACAAAAATTATAAAAAGTACTACATAGTAGCAAGGAGCCATGTGTAAAATTTTTAGAATTTTTGGAGTAGTTTTGATATTTATTTAATGAAAAAACAACACACATAGGATTGAGGGATCTAAATGCAATTTATCAAAGATTCTGGACCAGTTATTAACATGCACAAAAAGGCTTGGGGAGAAACTGCAACTTCACCAATAAATTCCATACACGTGTCAATTTAACGTTCTCAGGGGTATAAATGCAATTTCAGAAAACATTCATTCAAATTATAACACAGGAAAAGTTCAGGATAAAAAGTGCAAATACACCACTATGCACGTGTTCGAGCATGTGACTCCAGACTGGAAGGACTAGAATGCAAATCACAGAAACAACAACATTTATGTTGCAAAAAGGTTCAACTATAACTTTTATTTTACAGATCAAAACATAAACTAAAATAAATGCAGGGAAAAAAAGCAATATACCCTCGATGAACGTAAGTCGTACGTGGGAGTCCTCGTGTTAGCCGCTGGTGTGGTGAGATCGTGCGGCTCTGGTCTCGTCAGGTGTCGGATCTGATGGTGTGAGATGGTCGGGGACGTAGTGTGTACGGGGCCTTTAGATCTGACATCTAACGGTCTGGCATGTCAGCTGGATGGACGGTCAGGATGGGAACTGGAGGCTATGTCGATCTAATGGCATAGGACATGTCTGGAAGAACAACGCCTGGATGAACTTCAACGGAGCCAAAGACGAGATCCTTGGCTTCGATGGAAGATCAGAAGGTGCCGACGTAATCGTAGGACGGTTCTACGTCAGGTGAACGACTCGGAGGGGAGCTTCGATGGTCGGATTGGCGTGACGGCGGTGGACACCTGAAGCTGCTCCGGCGAGCTCTAGGTAGGTTGATCTGGAGACCTTCAACGCACGAACGAACATGCAACGAGTGTCTCTAACTCTGAGCGATGTTGCGGTCTAGGTTATTGGGAATAAAAACTAAAGAAGTGACGGTGAATGGGGCTCGATCTCTGGTGGACGCGGTAGAGGAGATACTACACCTAATCTCGATTAAACAGATGACGATCAGGGTAGTTAGGTCGCGAAGGAAGATGGGGGATGGTCATGTGTGGATATCGGAATGGGAAGGTGTGGGTGAAGGAGCTCCGACCGGCTGGTCGGAGCTGGCAGAGGTGTAGCGGCGACGAATGAAAGATTTAAGAAAATGGACTAAGGTAGAGGATGAAGGGGTTACCTGAAGGTCTAGATGGGTTCCTGAGCTCCAGGCGAAGGGATTGACGGCGTAATGGCCTCGACCAAGTAGCGACATGCGAGGGAGGCTTCTCGTGGTAGATGTCCGACCACGAAGGGGGAGTGAAGGATATGGTAAGATCCTCAAGCGCATCACGGAAGCGTGATCATCGTATCGAATACGACGAAGAACGACTAGTCGCACTAGTTGTTCTATGCATCGGAAATTAAATTTTTTTCTTGCAACGAAACCACATGATCTAAGAAAACTTCTCGGATCGTTTCGTCTAAACAACAAACAAGAATTAGGGTTACCTCTTGAAGCGTGGTTGCGATCGAGTCTCTAAACGAAGAGACCTCCTATCTCAAGTACGATCCGACGGAGGAGACGCTTGCGAGCGCGAGGATGAACCGCGTGCTTCTCGCAATCCATGTTGATGATCCAAGCGGTAGGATCTCCTGATCTCGACACATGAGATCTGACGTCTTCTTCACGAGCGAGGCGCACCGAAGGAGACAGAGATCCACGAGCAAACAATCGGACAGCATAACGACGACGCTGTGGCGATGGAGAACCTCTCTAGGGCATCCATAGTGGACGACCATGAGAGGGAGAGAGAGAAAGAGAGAGATGTGTTTCTCAAGCATTGTGTAAAGAAGAGCAATGGGGTGCCTCTCCATTTATAACATTTTGGGATCCATGGATCTCAATCCATGGAACAACACAAATCCAATGGCTCTCATTGATTTGTGTTTCTTTTAATGTCTAAGATTTGTGTTGGTAAAAACCAACAACAATTAATTTAATTTAGATTAAATCTATATTGATAAATCAATATAATTCAATCACCAAATGAAATCAATTCATATTGGAGATAATGGAAAGGAGGCTCCTCCCTTCCATATAGGAAGAGTGGATGGCCACCCTTTCCTTTAGGGATTGGTGGCTGTGCCCCCTCTCCTATTAGGAAAGGGAGATTCCAATGCAATCACCAAGATTGCATATATATCCAATATTTATAACAACAATTGTTGTAAATTATTCTAAAAAATAATTCATAATTATTTTGTGAATATTGCAATCTTGCCATTGGAAAATTGTGAATCACATTCACAACCCAAAATAAAATGTAAATTACATTTTCAATTTAATGTCCAATGTGAATCCAATTCACATCAACATTTAATTAACAAATGTAAATTACAAATAGCTCTCTCTTATATATATAAATCACATTTATAATATATATGACTAATATGGATATTGCTATCCATATTATTCATATCCATGATAATTAAATCACATTTAATCATCTTGGATCTCTTATTCTCATGTGCCCTAATAAAATGAATCACATTCATATTATTTACATCTTTGATAATCAAATCTCATTTAATTATCTAAGATAACTCTCTTTATAATATGAATCAAATTCATATTATTCATGATAATTAAATCACATTTAAATATTTATTTTCTCAATGCTCGGATACATATTATCAACAATGAAATTATCCTGAACCCATTCAAGGATAATGCGCTTTCTCCGCAGATACTTGGAGATAAGGACATGATGATTGTATTGTTCCACGTATAGTGACTTGGATATTGAGATCATATCTCAAATCCAGATCGCAGGCCTCCCATAGATGCTTGATCAAATCAAGACCGTAAATCTAATCTTCTCATTGCATCTGAATCACATTCAGATCAATGTCCAATATTTGGACTAAGATCAGATTACTTCTCTACTGAGAGGAGTCACTAAAATCCAGACCCGTTTCATCACTCCTTAGGAATGGAAGCGTCATGGTTATACAATCGTTTATGATCACATCACCCTCAGATATTCCTAATACCTGCACATCCTGCATACTAGAAGACTCAAAATAAACCCGAAGTATTTGATTTACTTTATACTATCTACTCCATGGTTTTATCAGTAAGTTTCTCATTCGATCATTGGGAGTTGGTATCGATCATATACTTTCTAAAAGCATATATCATACCTAGGTCTTGATCATATACTTTCCAAAAGTATATATCAAACCTACAAATTCAGTCAAGCTTCCAAAGCGAGACGATCGTGCACAGAATTTGATTCTTCCCAATATCTCATGAGTGAGCTTATGTCTTCCGATTCAGTAAATGAACCTGTATGATCCCTTTGAGAGATCGTATTACTCATATGCCCTTATATGCACACCAGCGCACCGGTGTATAGACCTTGGTTAGGTCATCAACCTATTGGTCTGCCAAATGTACATACTCAAACATATAGTAACACATCTGTCTCCGGTCAGATGATGCATGCCTGTATCGTGACAGCATACGATATAGGACTTTGGTTATCTCGATCTCGTTAAGTCAACTCTTTGATCTAACTAATCTGACACCTCCGAATCTCTATTCCTATGCAGAGGACCTGCATCAAGAGGTCGGTCAGATATCAGCCTTTAGAGATAAGGATTGCCATCTCCTACTCAGGCTGGAGATCATCTCTTAACAATCATTTGACGGTGCTTGATGAGTCCTCAATCTAACTCTTTAGATATTCAACCAAGCACCAGCCTCTATGATTCAACAGTTGTATGGTCATCAAGATGGCCATGGTACATAACCCTAATTGTACTAAGGGACCTATTATGCAAATTATTTATTCTTCATATCAGATCAGGGAATGATATTTGCAATAACATGTATAATGATACCTTTATTGTATAATGGCTCGCCGTGGGCTCGCATGTCCAACAATCTCCCACTAGCCCAAAGAGCCATTAATGGGCTAATCATTTAAACCCACACTCGTGTGACAATCATAGGCTATTTAGAAAATAGCTAGGTAAGCCGATCAGTCATTCTGTTCCCGCGAGACTACGCCAAGTTCTTTTACGACACTTGCATATCCCCAGTAACAGTGCTCGCATTTAATGCGAATGCTGCATCTCATGCAACCAATACTCAATTTTGTTAGTCATAGTGTCTTTGACACTACAGCTTAACAATTATCATAATCAATATTTCCATAATCCTTATCAGAATAGCTTTATTTCTGAAGATCTCTATCTCCAAAGGTATCTAGGGTGAAGACCCTTATAGATCACTATCTACAAGGTCTTAAACTTTCGAAGATAAGACTTTGAGATCACTATCTCAAAAATCTCATCATCTATGAAGATTTTTGTTATTACTGCAATCAAGTGTTTTATCTCTACAGTAGGATTAGTAACAGTTTACTACTCCCACTGCACGACAGACATCTGGTATTCGTATACATCTAGCATATACTCAGCTTCTCGTAACTAATGCACAAGTGCAAGTAGTTCTAGCATTTACTTCCTCAACTCTTTGAGGTGATATCCCTTTAGATAGGTCAATACCATATCTTAAGGAATGGAAGCCTTTCTTGGAATTTTCCATAAAATGGAATATGTCCAAGGTGTACTACTAATGTGACAGTTCCAATACCCTCTTCTCTTTGCTACTGAACACCTTCAGAACTAAGATCCAAGAGGTATCCTTGAGATCGTATCTCAAGTTATGGAACAACCAGGTAATAAAACACTTATTATCATCCTTATATCATTTTAAATGATTAGGATATCATCTACATTCAGTATGATGAACACAAAGACACTCCCACTAAGCTTCACATGGCTTATTAAGATTCTATCTGAAATCATAACAATTATAATCTCATCATATCTTATGGTCCAACTTTAAGAAGCTTATTTGAGTCCATAGATGGATTCCTTAGCTTGCACACCTTGCTTTCCTCAACCATGAAGCCCTGGGGCTACCTCATGTGAATATCCTTAGAGAGGTATTCATAGAGGAATGCAATCTTCGACTTACATCTTGAAGATACAATAGTCAAGTTGTGTAGCTAAGGTTAGCAATATTCTGATGGTTTTAAAGCATGGTCACCAAAGAGCAAGTCTCATTGCAAGCAATGTCTTCTCTTCTGGTGTGTAGCTCATGGCTACGAACCGTGCTTTGAAGGTCTCTATCTTCTCATCAGGTTCCCTTTCTCTTGGAGATCCATTTACACCTTTACAGGTTTTACCCATATAGGTGGATCCTCGAGGATCCATATACAACACTTGTATATGAAGTCTACATTAAACTTGCTAACATCCATCTATCCATGCTATGATCTTCAGAAGCTTCATCACATGAAGTTTGATCATTTGTCAGATTTCTCTGACACATGGAATCCTTCCTCAAACTCATTTGAAGAGGTTTTAGTGTTTCATCTTTAATTGTCCTTTTAGTTTCCAATTTTTAGGAGCCTCATTATCTTTTCAAGATTAAATGAGTTCCTACACTTCATTTTCATCTTGATTCTTAAGAGTCTCTACCTCTAAGAATCACATTCTCAGAGATGGGATATTTTTAAGAATCTCAAGGTCATAAAGTAGGTATCCAATACCATCCTTTATTTTCCTAATGAAGCAACACTCTCAAGTGCTAAATTCCAGCATGCATGGAACCTTATTAAGGATATACATTGTAGTATCTACTCACATATATACCTGGAAACTAAGGGATAATTATGCTAAAATTCATCATTGATAAGATCACGTCACACATGATCCAATTGTATCTCCCTATAACTCTATTGAGTTAATGTGTGCTAGGAGGATTGAGATAGAAATGATATTCATATCTCCATAAGGTATCCTTTGAATTCATCTAACAGGTACATGCTACCTTGATTAGATCAAATTCATTTTATCTTCTTCAAACTTTGGTTGTAGCCCAAAATTATGTGAAATATTTGAACACTTCAAAGGTTTCCAAGTGAAGAGAAGAAATCTCATATCATACATAATCATCAGTAGATATCATATATCCATAATGTTTACTATGATATAGATGATCTGCATACATCAATATGTATGAGATCATGAATACCTTGACATCTTACACCATTCCCAAAGAAGTGTGTATTGGACATTTACTTTGAATACAATATTCATAAGTATGTAAGTTTTGAAATTTTAGACATTCTAAAGTTTCATTTCTTACTATTATATTGATCAAAATCAATAGACAAATGTCCAAGGCTTGATGCTAGATCATTGTCAAATGATTTTCATCCTCCTATTGATTTTAAGGTTAGTATTTAGAAATGTTAATGAACCATTCATTAATTTTCTAATTTAGTGGAGTCCACTAGATCTTAGATTACTATCTGAAATATCTCCATCATAACTCTTTATGATAGATTTATTACATAATTTATATTTATTTCCAACATTTAGAAATATACAATGAGTGTATTCTAATATCTAGGTCATAGAGACATTCTCTAATACTAAGGGCTCTCCCACTGAAATTATGAAGCCTTTCAATCCAATAGAGATTGTTGCAACAATTGCATTAATATCTATATGGATGACTATAAGCCTTAAGATCAAATTTTCTAGTCTTCTAAAACATATGCAACCCATTGCAAGTGTTGTATAAGGTTGAGATACAATTACAAGACTTTATCTTATTCAATAAGCAAGTCAATATCAATGATTTATGTAGATTATTCTGATGCTCTATCTGAGTCCTTCTCTAAGAATTCTAGACAGACTTGATAGTCATACTATCAACACATCAACTTATTGCAGTATTGGCATTCATCCAACTCTTTGGATGACATTTGGAAGTCATAGATGTACAGTCAACTCTTTGACCATACTTCTTACTCGGGTCCAACCCATGCTTCCACTGCGCTCCCTTTATCTATAAGCAACCATTTCTTAAGACTAAGGATCTCTTATGTTAAATTCAAAAATAATTCAATGTAAGAGCATTTCAACATTTATACAAGCTTCATTAAATTCATACAATATGAATATTATGAAGCTTCATGAATGACTACAGTATAGACAGTGGAATGATGACACTCATCATGTCTACATCCATCTAGACTCTTAAAACATTGGTTCAGGTAGGTATTCAAACAAATTGAATACATCATCTCTTATAGAGCCACCATTCTGCACGATGCAGAGAACCACACCATTCATGATTAACTGTCAAGAGCACATATGTATGCCAGAACATCTTCTTAGATTTTATAAGGATTAATTGACAATTGTGATCATCATCGACATGTCACTTCCAAAGTACATCCGATGAGATCAAGACTATAGAGACATACAAACCCTAGGGTTATAGTCTTATTATCTATTTAATTGTCATTCCTCAATATTATGAGGAAACTTGCACATTGCAACCACATACATTATGTGTCCAACTGCAAGTACAATATCTAGATCATGAGTCCAATCCATGATATTTTACTGGTTATTATTGAGTATAACATTGAGTGGGTATAATGAAGGATTATCTGAAATAAGAAATTTGCATAAGTGTACTATTTATATATATACATATTTTACTTTGATTTAGGAATTTTTATATCAAAGTTGTCTTGCCTTGTCAACACTGAAAGTTCATTCCCTTAATCTCTTTCAAGTAAGAGATATACTTACCATTATATCTAAGCAAGATCTGGGATCTCCTTCCTTATCTTTGTTACATCCCAATAATATGAGAATCTGCAACTCTGATAAAAAAGAAGCGGGAACACATTCCGCCTTGCAAGTCCAACTTGCATTTCCCAATTCGGTCTTTAACACCCGGGCCCACCACCCCTAAGGCGATGTTGACCCATCATTAATTGAACCAACCGTCAACAGGAATAGTACTCGCTATACGCAATCCAATATCGCCCCAATAATATGAGGATCCGATATTGGGGTCAGTACGTATACGTCCTTACTCTTTAGAGAAGTAAAGAGCCCGATCCAGATGCGCTTTCATGCATGAGTTGTCACTTCGGACAGGCGTCTCCTACATACAATCCCTGGCGACGGAACCCTTCACCTTGACGAGAGACCATGGATGTCACTTATGTGATCCTCCATATCATATTCAAATTCTAATTAATCATTATGAATCATATTCATTATAATTAATTCTTACAAGGGAAATAACATCTCTATTCATAATAGAGTGTTTTAATTTTAATTGGATTCCAATTAATCTAATCATATTAAATTAATGATCCTATTAATATCCAACAAACAATCTTTATTGTTACTTGAATTATGGTATTATCTCAAATACGTATTATTTCGAATTTTAATAATTAGGAATACATCATGATTTCTTAAGCATTATACTAAACCTACCTGCTGTCATGGACAGTACTGACGAGAGTGGGACGGACCACATACGTTGCAATCCGCAACCCCAATGCTCTCCGACTAGACACCAAATCCACCTCAGGAAAGGATAATGCAAAATAGATCACTTTGTACTCGAGATGATCATCGGTTCTTCAACCGAAATTATACCATATAATAATAATCAAAACAATTTTGATTAACATTATAATGAGATTTGCTAAACAAATCTCATGTCCTATTCAAGCAACATGTTTGTTGGAATATAGATCATGTAGATCATGTAACCCATTATGATCCAGATCACATCTAATCAAATATTGGTTAAGGCAATGCCATTTAAGGAAATAATTATCATCAAATATTTCACAAATATTTATGCATAATTATTCCAGGAAATTAAACAATTTAATTTCACTAATTGATTAAATGACAATCACTCGGTTCTTGATTAGGAAAGTATTTCCAGCAGTGACCCTCACTTACTAAAAATACCATATCTCAATAAATTTAAATCCAAATTAAGCAAAATTAGTTCCTAAAGTTTGCTAATTTGATTTACAGCAGAACTTAAGTAGTTTGCACAAATTTCAAGGCGTTTCAAATCCGCAATTAATATCTTAATTACGTCATGATCCGCAGTCCCCGAAACAGTGGATACATGTTCACTAAAATGAACATAACTTGAGCAAACGGAATCGAAATCACATAAACTCAGATCCTACGGTTTCCTTATTTAATGGGGAACAAAAAATTATTATTTTCGTGTTTAAACAATTTAAACAGGGCCGAAAATATTCTCAAAACAGGGATGCAAAAATGAAATGCAAGAAAACTTTCGCAAGCCCTAATGAACCCAAGTCGTTCTCGGTTTATGGATCGTATCCAAAAATCACCGACCTAAGGCTTTGATACCACTTGAAGGATATTGTAAGATCCTCAAGCGCATCATGGAAGTGTGATCGTCATATCGAATATGACGAAGAACGACTAGTCGCACTAGTTGTTCTATGCAGCGGAAATTAAAATTTTTTCTTGCGACGAAACCACATGATCCAAGAACACTTCTCGGATCGTTTCGTCTAACAAGTATTAGGGTTACCTCTTGAAGCGTGGTTGCGATCGAGTCTCTAAACGAAGAGACCTCCTGTCTCAAGTCCGATCCGACGGAGGAGACGCTTGCGAGCGCGGGGATGAACGCGTGCTTCTCGCAATCCATGTTAATGATCCAAGCAGTAGGATCTCCTGATCTCGACACACGAGATACGACGTCTTCTTCACGAGCAAGGTGCAACCGAAGGAGACGGAGATCCACGAGCAAACAATCAGGCAGCATAACGACGACGCTGCGGCGATGGAGAACCTCTCTAGGGCATCCATAGTGGACGGTCATGAGAGGGAGAGAGAGAGAAAGTGAGAGAGAGAAAGTGAGAGAGAGAGATGTGCTTCTAAAGCACTGTGTAAAAAAGAGCAATGGGGTGCCTCTTCTTTTATAACATTTTGGGATCCATGGATCTCAATCCATGGGACAACACAAATCCAATGGCTCTCATTGATTTGTGTTTCTTTTAATGGCTAAGATTTGTGTTGGTAAAAACCAACAACAATTAATTTAATTTAGATTAAATCTATATTGATAAATCAGTATAATTCAATGACCAAATTAAATCAATTCATATTGGAGATAATGGAAAGGAGGCTCCTCCCTTCCATATAGGAAGAGTGGACGGCCACCCTTTCCTTTAGGGATTGGTGGCCGTCCCCCCTCTCCTATTAGGAAAGGGAGATTCCAATGCAATCTCCAAGATTGCATATATCTCCAATATTTACAACAAATTGTTGTAAATTATTCTATAAAATAATTCACAATTATTTTGTGAATATTGCAATCTTACCATTGGAAAATTGTGAATCACATTCACAACCCAAAATAAAATGTAAATTACATTTTCAATTTAATGTCCAATGTAAATCCAATTCACATCAACATTTAATTAACAAATGTAAATTACAAATAGCTCTCTCTTATATATTATAAATCACATTTATAATATATATGACTAATATGGATATTACTATCCACATTATTCATATCCATGATAATTAAATCACATTTAATCATCTTGGATCTCTTATTCTCATGTGCCCTAATAATATGAATCACATTCATATTATTTACATCTTTGATAATCAAATCTCATTTAATTATCTAATATAACTCTCTTTATAATATGAATCAAATCATATTATTCATGATAATTAAATCACCTTTAATTATTCATGTTCTCAATGCTCGGATACATATTATCAACAATGAAATTATCCTAAACCCATTCAAGGATAATGCGCTTTCTCCGCAGATACTTGGAGATAAGGACAAGGTGATTGTATTGTTCCATGTATAGTGACTTGGATATTGAGATCATATCTCAAATCCAGATTGCAGGCCTCCCATAGATGCTTGATCAAATCAAGACCGTAAATCTAATCTTCTCATTGCATCTGAATCACATTCAGATCAATGTCCAACATTTGGACTAAGATCAGATTACTTCTCTACTGAGAGGAGTCACTAAAATCCGGACCTGTTTCATCACTCCCTAGGAATGGAAGCATCATGGTTATACAATCGTTTAGGATCACATCACCCTCAGGTATTCCTAATACCTGTACATACTGCATATTGGAAGACTAAGAATAAACCCAAAGTATTTGATCAACTTTATATTGTCTACTACATGGTTTTATCAGTAAGTTTCTCGTTTGATCATTAGGAGTTGGTATCGATCATATACTTTCTAAAAGCATATATCATACCTAGGTCTTGATCATATACTTTCCAAAAGTATATATCAAACCTACAAATTCAGTCAAGCTTCCAAAGCGAGACGACCGTGCACGGAATTTGATTCTTCCCAATATCTAATGAGTGAGCTCATGTCTTCCGGTTCAGTAAATGAACCTGTATTATCCCTTTGAGAGATCGTATTACTCATATGTCCTTATATGCACACCAGCGCACCGGTGTATAGACCTTGGTTAGGTCATCAACCTATTGGTCTGCCAAATGTACATACTCAAACATATAGTAACACATCTGTCTCCGGTCAGAGGATGCATGCCTGTATCGTGACAGCATACGATATAGGACTTTGGTTATCTCGATGTCGTTAAGTCAACTCTTTGACCTAACTAATCTGACACCTCCGAATCTCTATTCATATGCAGAGGACCTGCATCAAGAGGTCGGTTAGATATCAGCCTTTAGAGATAAGGATTGCCATCTCCTACTCAGGCTGGAGATCATCTCTTAACAATCATTTGACGGTGCTTGATGAGTCCTCAATCTAACTCTTTAGATATTCATCCAAGCACCAGCCTCTATGATTCAACAGTTGAATCAACAGTTGTATGATCATCAAGATGGCCATGGTACATAACCCTAATTGTACTAAGGGACCTATTATGCAAATTATTTATTCTTTATATCAGATCTGGGAATGATATTTGCAATAACATTTATTGCATAATGGCTCGCCGTGGGCTCGCATGTCAAATTGATCACCCACAGGCTCTTCAGACGGCTGTCACTATGCTAAAGGTTTATAGGGTTTCAGATGGGAGCGAGGCATGAGCTATCAAACCGGGGAGGAGGATGAGGGATCTTATAGAGCTCCCAGGTGGCTAGAGAAATTGGGTCGAAGCGCGCGAACCAAGGAAGATCCGCACCTTCCTAGGGATCTGTGAGGGTCACGGATCCACGGGGAAGGCGTAGGCGAAGAATCGGGGCATGGGTACGCATGATCCACCCGAGATGAATGGGAGAAGAAGGTCCGGCAGAGCAGTCAGGTCGGGTCAAGCCCTGGAAGAGGGGTTGACCCGAGTCAACGATCCGCCATAGATCAATCAAAAATCAGATTTACAAAATATTTATAAATTAAATAAAAAAGTAAATGATTTAAATCAAAAAGTGTATAAAATGAAAATTGTTTATTATTTTTCTGTGATTTTTATTTATTTTTTTGAAAAATAAATTAATCACTATACAATATAGAGTATTATATACATGTATAATATAGCTATGTATTTTGTACAATTATTTTTAATTTTTTATTTTTACACAAATACTCCAATTTTTTATTTTATTTATTTTCAAAATAATTTTTGGAGTAAAAAACAATTTTTGTTTTATTTTTATTATGTATTACAAGTATAAAATAAATAGGGAAGGAAACCTATATACATGTATTATGTACAAGTGAGAGAGAATTTTATTCTATTCTTATTTTTTTCTGATTTTTATTTTATTTTTAGGAATATTTACAAGGAAGTAAAAGCATTTTTTTTATTTTGGGAAAAATAATTTATGTACACACCTGATATATATACACAAGGTAGAGTGGCCCTATCTTTCTCTACTTATTTTATTTGGTGATCATGCCAATGCTTGGCCCTTTCTTGGGGTTTGGGTCACTCAATATTTATTCTAAATAATTCCTTCTTTTTCTCTTTATTCTTTTATTTTTGCACAAATACATGCTAATTATGCACTATTAATACATGCATGCATATTGCTAAGTTATTGTATTTACACTTATTTACATGATGGCATTGCCAAGATAATTAGCCAAAATAAAAGAATAAAGAGTGATGAACATGGATTCATCACCCCCTATACTTTACCTTTACGGTCCCTTAGCAAACACATATTTGAAAAAGAAGTGAAGAGAGAAAGAGAAAAAGAAAAAAAGGAGAATCAATATTGATTATTAAACTTGTCTTCATTAAATTGGTGTATGGAGCTCAGTCCGACCTTTGGATTATTAGTTTGTCGGAACCTTATTTGGACCTAGGTTTAAAACTCAACAGCCTCTAAGTTCCACCAATCTATGGTCAAGACTCCTCAATAATCCAGATTAGAACAAGTCTACATACACAAACTCTAATGACCATGAATCTTTTCTTGTACTGTGTAAGTGATATGTAGCTCCCCACCTCAAAAATGGCAAGGTAACAACCCCCCTTAACAAGGTAATTCTAATGCCCTAGTCCAACAACTCTTTCCTCGAGGAGCGGGGTATTCTCTTTTAAGTTCAAGTTCAACCGGCTCAAGAAGAGGAGGAAAAAGAGAATGAACCATGACCAGTGTAGTCATGTATCCTTGGGAGCCCAACCAGTGTAGCTAAGTCTCCCGCTGCAAGCTTCATGAGATGAGAATAGGTAACATAAGCTTTGCTTTATTTAGCTATATACACTGCGGTGGGTATTTTATTTTCAATCAGACTCACCACTTTTTTTGGTCTTTTTCTTTCTTTTGCACACATTTTTTGATGTGCATATGTACAAAATATCTACATGGTGTAGCATATATACATAAGGACTTTTTCCTCTTGAGCCAGTAGACTATCCCTCTTTTGAAGCTTTATTGCAACCCGCAACTCCTGTCTTTAGACCTCAACGCCACCAGGCCAAGTTGAGACACACTTCCTTTACTAAAAGAAGATGATAGGTTCCGCTTAGAAGTACTACCCTCATATGCTACCCCAAGCCAAAAAACCTGCCTCCTCACCATCTCATCCGTAGAGAGCTATGTGTAAGGTGTTAGTGCAAGTAAATCCATTGTCTGTGAGAGTCATGTGTGCGTTGTTAAGTGTTCTACTTAGGTCCATCAAGATGACATGTGCTCATAGCCCAGTGGACTCAAAGAATTAAGTCCTAAATGGACCTGAAGAGTCTTATCCCTAATCCCTATAAGGTTCCTCTTAGAATTAGGTGGATTACGGTCTTAATCAAGCTCCATTTTCCAATTTGATTCCAGGCTACTTTAAATGTCTATCATAATTCAGAAGAAAGTACAAGTATATACAAAAATCTTTTTATGCAATTTTTTGAAAATGTGCAAAATTTTTGAAAAATGTTTGAATGAATGCATGGATGCAGAAGTTTTGCAAACTATTTACACACATTTACACAAGGGTTTTTTGCAAACTTTTGTTTTTCAAACATTTTACAAAAAATTTGTACTATATACATAATTTTGATATCAAAATATTTGCAAACTTTTTACAAAGAACATATTTTTACAAACATTTATACAGAAATAATTTTTATAAATAACTACATATGTGCAAAAAAGAATTTTATGTACAATAATTTTTTTTAAAAATTTTATGGTTCGTAAGAAAAGATTTTAGCCATTTTATTTATTAACACACTCATACAAAGTATGAGTTATGACTAGAGTATATATGTAATGTATACGACACCCCCTATACTTAGCTCAAACGATGTCCTCAAAGTGGATCAAGAAAGATGAAGAAGACATAACTCGTGCTTGGTACAGGGAAGTGAAAAGGAATGTTATACGACAACGACGAATCAAAGAATAGAATGAAGAGAGCTCGGTGTTTCCCCCTATACTTAGGATCAAGTAATCCTAAGTATAACAGGTGGTACATAAAGGGAAAACCGAGTGATAGGATGTACAGGGTTTACCTCCCCTATACTTAGGGTGAAAGGTCCATAAGTATAGGTAGCAAAACAGAGGTAAAAAGAATCAAAAGAACAATCAAGAATCGGACACCCCCTATACTTAGGGTAAAGTACACCCTAAATATAGCATAATTCAAATGGAGTGTTGGACTGAAGAATGAGATGATATTGGCATCTGGATCTATACAGAGCCGGAGATAGTGATAATCAGGCATGAGATGTAATAGATGTGAGTCAAAGATGACATCTCATGCAAAATGAATAGGGGTGACGTCAACGACCAGTGGCTCATGATCTAAATATGGTTTGAGTCACTGCCCATTAACATGAAAGGTGGACTCAGATGGCATCTCAGATATGTCAGTACTCCCATTGTCTTGTACCTTTCGGACCAGGTATGGTCCCTTCCACTTTCTCTGCAACTTCCTTGGAAATAATCTAAGCCTGGCATCAAACAACCATATTCTCTGATCTATCTCAAATTGCTTATGCCTAATATGAGAATCATGCCATTCCTTTACTTGCTCCTTATAATGTAGGCTTCTTAAAAATGGATGTATCTCTAAGCTCCTCCAAAGCTGTCAATTCTACCTTCCTTTGATCTCCTATACTCACTGGATCCAGTAATATATCTGTGACAGCCTAAAGTGACTTGTGCCTAATCTCAACAGGTAAATGGCAGGGCTTGCCATAAATAATACGAAAGGGAGATGTACCCAAAGGAGTCTTTAAGGAAGTCTGATATGCCCACAAGATCGAGTCCAAAAGCTATGACCAATTCTTTCAGTCTGGACGGACTATCTTTTACAATATCGTCTTGACCTCCCTGTTCGATACTTCAGCAAGACCATTGGTTTGAGGGTGATATGGAGTGGCTACACGATGGTCAATGCTGAACTTGCTATCAAGGGCCTTTACCTTGTCATTGACGAAATGAGACCCCCAGTCAGATATCAAAACTCTAGGTACCCCAAACCGTGAAATGATATTCTTCCTCAAAAATCTGCAAATAGTCCTAGCATCTACGGCTCGGGCAGCGGTGATGGCCTCAACCCAACGACTAACATAATCAACGGCCAACAAAATGTACTCAAATCCTTGACTCTTAGGGAATGGACCCATGAAATCAATGCCCCATGCATCAAAAACCTCACAGAAGTGAATGGGTTGCATCAGCATCATATCACGCTGTCCACAAGTGCCCATCCTCTGACAGTCAGTACACCTCTTCATGAATTCATCAGAATCCTTGAAGAGGGTAGGCCACCATAGGCCGGATTGGAGCACTTTCTGTGTCGTTATCCTCCCAGAATGATGTCCCCCTGCCTCCAATTTGTGGCGGAGGTGAGGACGCTATGGTACTCCTCATAACGAATGCACCGACGCCAGACACTATCCCCTCCTTCATGACAAAGGATAGGAGCCTCCCAATGATACAACTTGGCCTTCGATAGGAAGGTCTCAAGTCACTGCCTGGGCCAAACTTGTGGAACTTTCTTGGCAACAAGATAGTTCACAATATTGACGTACCACGGGAGCGAGGCGATAGCAAGGATTGCCTCATCTGGGAAGGTCTCAGAAATGGGACCAGACTGCTCAGATTCCTCAAGATGCTCTAATCGAGAGAGATGATCCGCCACCACAATCTTGACTCCAGGTTTATCCTTAATCTCAATATCAAACTCTAAGGATCCATCTAGTCAATCTTGCTTTGGCATCCTTCTTTGCCATGAGGTACCTGATGGCGGTATGATAAGTAAAGATAGTCACTCTATATCCAATGATATACGATCGGAACTTATCCAAGGAAAAAACTACAGCTAGCATCTCCTTCTCAGTGACAGTATAGCTCCGCTGCATGGCATCCATTGTACAGTTAGTGTAGTGAATGGAAAAAGGCACTCCATCCTCCTCTATCCCAGCACAACCCCTACGGAAAAATTGGAGGCATCCATCATGATCACGAATGGGAGAGACCAATCGGGCGGTTGAAGGACAAGAGCCTCAACAACTAGACTCTTGAGAGTCTCAAATGACGCAAGATACTTATCATCTACAATGAACTCAATGTCTTTGGACAGAATATCAGTCAACGGTCGGGCAATCCTGCTGAAATCATGAATGAATCATCGGTAGAAACCGACGTGACCCAGAAAAGATCGTAATTGTCGCAAGTTAGACGGTGGATCGAGTTTCCTGATGATATCCACCTTGGCTGGATCAACCTACATGCCCCTATTGGAGATGATATGACCAAGCACTATCCCTTGAGTCACCATGAAGTGACTCTTCTCCCAAGATAGAACTAGATGGACCTCAATGCAGCGTTGAAGGACACGGTCTAGACAGTTAAGACAAGCATCAAATCCATCGCCATAGATCGAGAAATCATCCATGAAGACCTATAAGAAGTCATCCTCCATGTCCGAAAAGATGGACAACATGCACCTCTGGAATGTCGTAGGAGCGTTGCATAGACCAAAGGTCATCCGTCTGAAAGCATATATCTCAAACGGACAGGTGAATGTAGTCTTCTCCAGATCTTCGGGTGAAATGGCTACCTGATTGTAGCCGGAGTACCCATCAAGAAAACAGTAATGACTCTTCCTAGCTAGCCTCTCTATAATCTGATCAATAAAAGGTAGCGGGAAATGATCCTTCTTGGTGGTCTAATTCAATCGTCTGTAGTCCACACAGACCCTCTAAAAAGTGGGTACCCGGGTAGCTATCTCCTCTCCATACTCACTCACAACTATAGTGATGCCCATCTTCTTGGACACCACATGTAATGGACTAACCCACTTGGAGTCGGAGATGGGGTAGATAAAATCGACACTCCACCATTTTGAGATCTCCTTCATGACAACCTCTCGAAAGTTTGGGTTTAGCCGTCACTAGAACTCACGCGATGGCCTAGCATCCTCTTCGAGATAGATATGGTGGAAGCACAGGGCTGGACTTATCCCCTGGAGACTAGCTACGCTCCATCCTATCGCCTTGTGGTTCCTTTCAAGAACCTCCATCAATCGATATTCTTGCTCTCCAGTCAGTCTGCTGAGATAATGAGTGGTTACATCTCATGCTCACCCACAAGGAATCTATACTTCAGCGACTGTGACAAGGGCTTCAACTCTGGGCGATTGGGAGCTGGCAAATCTGGCCTCTAAAAAGTCTGACTGAAGGCGACCAAATTTGCGTGGGAGAACCCTCGCTGATCATGAAAATCCAGTGTAGACTACTCTGCTAGTGTATCTGTGCTCTGTATCAGATCAGTCTCCACCTTAGCTGCTAGCTCTATAGGAATCATACACGGTATCAACTCATCAAACTCTGCCCAATCAATATCTGACTCTGAGGGATCTGAATCTGAATCAAAAGGGAATGAAACTGCCTCACTATCCGGAATGTGGTCTGAAGCCTCGAATGTGTCCTCTACCAAGAGTGTACTCTCCAATCCCTCCTCTGATGAAATATGTGACTCAACAACATTTGAATGTGAGATGATGGCTCGTGAAATGGGGTCAGACCAAGTGGCTTCATCATTAGTAATCATAAAATCTCATTCCTGGTGGACATCTCGTTCTTCCTCTTTCATCTGCTCTGAATCACTTAGCTGCTCTGAGCAGGATGAATCTCACGTTCTGGTCTCGTCGGTTGTCTCTATTTGTATACTCTCACCCTCGATGCAAAATTACACCTTTCCGCTATCATGATCGAACACTGCCTTGGATGTGGCCAAGAATGGACGTCTTAAAATGATGGGGGTATCAGTCACAAATTCATGGATCTCCATGTCCAACACAACAAAGTCCACGGGGAATTGCATACCCTGAAATGTGACGACCACGTCCTTCAACAACCTCTTCAACCTCTTGACAGATCTATCAGCATACTGAAGGACTGTCCTGCTTCTTCGAAGAGGGCCAAAATCAAATCGGTCGAGTAAGGATGCCGTAAGTAGGTTTATGGAAGACCCGCTGTCTATTAGAGTCCGATCAAATCTCTGCTCATGGATATGACATCTGACATAGGGAGCTCTTGCATAGGGCCTCTTGGCTGGCAGACAGTTTTGAATGGCGAAGCAGGTAGCACAAGTAAGCACATGGATCTCTGCATGATGGTTCCTCTTCTTCTTGAGAAATGTATTCTTCTCCCTAAGGTTCCTCTAGAAGAGAGGGATGTGCTCAAGTGCCTCCTGTAGAGTCATCTGAATCTGAAATCTGTCTATCATCTGCTAGCTGAACTCTAACTGCTGGGATTTTTTTGGATTTTCTTTTTTATTCCCCTCAGCCAAGCGGAGTGCTTGGGGTAAGGAGATGGCTGGGACCTCCTTAGATGGAGGGCTAGGAATGGTTCCTTACTGCTGAGACGAAACAGAATCCATACAAACATCACCAGTCATCGCATATGGACTCAAAGATAAAGAACCCTTTCCTTCATTGATTTTTTTTGGATTTTTCTGAATAGTCCTGAGATACATAAATAGTAGGAAATGCAATCGAAATAGAAGGGGTGGCCTCTGTACCACCCACGACATCACGAACTGTGGCATCAGTACCGCTCTCTGGCTCAACATCTGAATGGCTGGTGGCATCAACACCACCTCCTGCAACTAGTGAAGCGATGACCTCAATACCGTCAGCTGGATCTACATCCTTGGTGGCGCCATGACCACCGTCATCACTATCATCATGAGTGGCATCAGCATCGCTCCCTGATGAATACCCATTCATCACTCTTTATTCTTATATTTTAGCTACAAAAACCTTTGCAAATACATGTATATTCATGTAAATACAAATAATTACCAAAAGCATGCAGTGTGCAAAAACTAATAATTAGCATGTTTTTGTGCAAAAATAAAAGAATAAAGAGACAAAAGAAAAAGAGGGAAATATTTAGAATAAATATTGAGCGATCTAATTCTAAGGGAGGGCTCAGCATGGGCCTGACCGCAAAAAAGCCAAAGTAGAGAGAGATAGGGAGCTCATGTGTGTAAATATCCTTGTAAATAAAATAAAAATATTTTCCTCCAAAATTAGAATAAAATGGGCTTGTATATTTGTATAGATTTATAAATACAAAATAAAGATAAAAATAGAAAAATTAAAAAGAAAATAAAAATAACTCACTTTTATATATCCACCTTGTAAATAGCACACCTATCCCTATTTATTTCACGTTATAAATAAATAAATAAATTTCCATAAAATTTGTATATATTCTATATTTTATGGTGTAAATAAATAAAATAAAAACCATAAAAACAAAAAAAATCCAAATAAAAAGATATATATCTATTCATTTCACCCTTGTATATAAGTAATAAAAATAAAATACTTTTTTATTCCTAATTTTATGCTATAAATAAATAAAATATAAAATGGGGATAAAAATGTACAAAAATAACTAATTAAAAATCAAAAATAAAAAAATCAACATTGTGTAAATACCTATGTATAGTACTATAATGTACATACCTTATTTTTATTTTGAAAAATTAATTAAAAATCACCAAAAAAATATAAAAAAATTAAAACAAATATTTTTCATGTTTTAAGTTTTCTTTAATTCGACAATTTACTATTTTTAAATGAATATTTAAATCATTTCCACGTGGCCTTTCCCGATTGGTCCACGGGGACGTTGACCCCCCGGTCAACTCCCCCTCCAGGACCACTTCCCACGGGTCCATGATGCCCGACCCGACTTCTCGACATTTTCGCGTCATGACCCGATCATCTCACACCCAAACCCAGGGTCCAAATCGTTCTTGTCAGATCCGACACCCTCACCGGCATGCCCGCCTCGGGGTCCGCGCTCTGAGCTGTCCTACTCGATCGATTTTAGTCGGACCCCTGGCTGTATAAATTCCGATCTCCGCCTCCTTTTCCTGGATCTTTGGCTCCCCAATCCTCCATCCCAGGACCTCCATTGCCATCCTCGAGGTGACATCTCGCCGTTGGCCGTGTCACAGAGAGGAGAGGGTGCCCGGACCTCAGATCCGGCATCTTCGCGCCGTCGTGCTCCGCCTGAAGGTAGAGCTCGAGCCTCGGGCCTCGACGACCCGTGAGGCGACGACCCAGAGCTCCTTGAGCTCAAGCCCAGTCGACCCATTCGCCCAGGTAGCTCCATTTCCTTCTCTATTTCTTTGATTTGCATTTCCCCCAAATCGACCCATCGTTGTTCATCTTCGATTCTGTCCACTATCGCCACCCATTCGATCATCGGAGCACCCCATCACGATTGCCTTCTTCCCGTGCACCTTCTCCACCCCTCCATCCAACCCAGCTCGCACAGGAGCTGGGATTGGGGCTCCTTCGTCGTCGCATCGCTGGAGCCCCTACGCCCCACCGCACCGATCACCGCCACCCTGCTTACAGGGTCGAGGCACTTTGCCCTCGACCCGCGAGTATGCTACTGTGTTTTTTCAGGTACATCCGAGCCCATCTGAGGGCCTGGACCATCTGGTACAACGGCTCGACCTCCGCCGACGTCGTCGGAGCTCCCCAGAGCTCCTCGCCGTCATCGGAGGGTGGCATTAGACGCGGAAGGCCCCCACGGATCGTCTCCGATCATCAGTGGCCTCCGAGGAGGCCTCCAGCGCCTGAACGAGCCCGGCGAAGTTCGCCGGAGCCCAGTTCGTCGAGGACCCACCCCTGCCGTCTGATTCACCTCCAGCTCCAGTTCAGATCTCCGCCGTCCGTTTGAGGAGTCGCCCACAACGTCAATCTTTGGAGGAGTGATCGGGACCGTCCGATCAGCGAGGCTTTCCTACGCTGCTGCTCAACCGCCCGATCCTACACGTGGCGAGGACCCAGCCGCTCGATCAGGACCAAGGACTCCTGCGTTGGGCGCCACCCTTCCCCAACCGTCGGATATCACACGTGGCGCCCATCTGACGACCGACTTAATAAAGGGTAATTTACCCTTAGGCCCTTCTCTTTTTAGTAATTAGTGTTTAGTCCTGTAAATATCGTAGCTAGTTGTTTTTTTGGTACATTTGCATCTAGGACCTCGTACTTAGTTTATTTGCTTTTATGCCCCTGTGTGTAGTGGATCACGTGCATCGACACGTGCTTATATGGGTAAATTACATGTATGGCCTTCTTGTTCTAGGGTGTTAATGTATGAATTAAAGTTTTTATTAATTGCAGATATACCCCTATGCGTGGTTTTATTGTGCATGTGTGTTTATTAGTGGGTATTTTACACTGAGGTCCCTGGACTTTTAATACTTGTTATTAAACAGTCCAGGAACCTTAGTTTCTTTGCAATTAGGTCCTTGAGTGCCCAGGTCACGCGCCTCGCACGTGTTTTCTTGGAAAATTTGCATCGGATCCCCTGGAACTTCTACTAATTGCGTACAGGTCCCTTTGTACTGTACCTTAGTTTTGATTTTTAATAAAATATCAAACCAACTCCAAATGCGATGAAAATTGGACACATCATCCTGCCATAGTGTAAAATTTTCTCCAATTTTTGGAGACATTTTTGATTTCATTTACCATTTCTAAAAATTCAAAAACAAGCTTTTTTCTTTACTGTCTGACTTGAAAAATCACAAAAAAAACTAAAATACCTCTAAAAATTACAAAAAAATTACTTAGTGTTTGTTTTGCCTTGTTTGATTTTCTGACCAATTTTGGTCATTTTTGGATATATAAAACCCATAAAAATTGAAAAACACTAAAAACCCTATAAAAATTCTTTAATTAAAAAACCCAAAAGTAATAGCTCTGGTGCCTAAATTTTCCTTGTTTCTTCTTCTTTACAGGAAAATTACCTCCAAGTGTTAATAGGGCCATTTTGTATTTTAAATTGGCCCTTGACACCTGGCTGGACAGTACCTCTTTTTTCTTGTTTTGTTTGATTTTTAGAAAATTCAATAAAAATCAGAAAAATATCAAAAATTAATAAAAAATAGTAAAATATATAAAAAATAATTTTATTTGAATTTTTGGGTGATTGTTGAATAGATTAATAATTGTTGAAAGTTGCCATTTGTTTGTTTTTCTCATTCTTTTAATTAATTTAAAAATCCAAAAAAATATAAAAACCCCAAAAATCCACCAAAAAGACCTTTATTTTATTTTATTTTATTTTATTTTATTTCTTTTTAGACTACTTTGTAGGCCACAAGGCTATTACGTGCTCCTTGTGTTTGACCCTGGTCGCTATACCAGGTTAATATAATAGCAAGACCGCTACTTGAGCTTATTTGATTTTTGTCCGATTTTGGTGGTCTATTTTTCTCGATTGATCACCCGAGTGATTGAGGTCGCAACGACCGCATGAGATATACCTGATTTACCTCGCTCGCTCGGTTTTCGTGGTCATCACTCCCCTCCTCGTCTAGCGCTCCCGAGTCCTCATGGTGTCATCACTCAGACGAGGCACCACCGGCTGGCATCCTATCTCTCCTAAGTGTGACAAAGTTAGCATCAAATGTATATGAAGTAATATCACCCAAAGAATCACTAGGAGTGGTGGTCTTTGTGAACTGTACATGCTCAAACTTTCTCTTCAAGTTATTCGGGTTGGGCTCGATCTGAGCAGGTATGACGGCCTTGCCCTTGATGATCTCCCTCTTCCCTTGACGGAACTCGTCCATCTTCCGTCTGAAAGTGGCATGCTGCTCAAAAACAAGGCGGGCCAAGTCGTCAAGTGCTAGGTTCTCATAGGTTGGCCTATGGGAACCAGATGGGTTGCCTCTCTGGAAGTGAGGCTACTGCTAGGAAGTATGAGGGGATACTGCTGAGAGTATTGTTGAGGCTGTTGTTGCTGCCTCCACGACTGTCCCTGCTGGTAGGGACGAGGACCCTACTGGTAGTGCTGCTGCAGCTGTGGGAACTGGGGCTGCTGCTATTGCCGACTATACTGCCCACCCTAAACTGGAGGCTGCTGCTGGGAAGAGGCACCTCCGGCAGACCAACAGAACCTAGGATGGTCTTGGTGGATCCCAGGCTGTGGTTGGTCGTACCAAATCCCTTTGATGTCCATAAATGGCTCCTTCTCATAAGAAGGTGGGGGAAGGACTTCCAGGGGCTGATCCTACTGGTACACCACCATCTGAGTGTCCTGAGATGGTGGTGGCTGAAAGTACTGCTGCTACGACTGCTGGAAAGACTTCACCTGAACATGGTGAACCTGTCTGTACTGGCCGGAGTGCTGGGTCGAGCTGCTACTACTAGGATCTACCCATGACCTGAGACTTGGCTGAGGAGCCGTCTGTGCCATCTGATACATTTGTGACATACCCTGGCACTGCTTCTTCTAATGAGCTCGATGTGGTCCAACTTCTCGCTGATGATACCCATATTATCAGCGGATGACTCTACCTATGCTGCGGCTGCTAATGAAGTGGATGGACCTGCATCGATCCGTGCGATCCTCTGGTAGGACGCAACCTGTTGATGGGGCTTCCCCTGAGTGTAGAGTCGGGTCTGGGACATGATAGTGTAGTTCTCAGTCATCTCCTCGTAGATAGCCCAGACCTGATCCTCATCCTTGGTGAAATAGTATCCCCCACAAGATGCGTTCACGAGCCCCTGCAGCTTCGGTGTCATCCCATAAAAGAAGCTCTGCACTAAGTTGGGCTTGGATATGTGGTGATGTAGACACCGATCAATAATATCTCCGAAGCGGTCCCATGCCTCGTGAAACTGCTCGTTGGGAAGCATGGAGAAGTTGTTGATGAGGGCTCGCACTGCATTTGTCCGGCCGAGTGGATAGTACTTATTCAAGTACTCGTTCTGGAGCTATTTCCAAGATGTCACGTATCTCCAAAATGCTTTAGCCAATAGGCTGCTTTGTCAACGAGGGAGAAAATGCCATCATCTTGATGGTATTCTCATCTACGAATCGATCATAGACCGCGCTACAGATCATCTCAAACTCTTGGAGATGGAGGCGTGGCTCCTCGGTGGCTAGCCCGTGAAATATGGGTAGTAACTGGATAGTTTGAGGAGGGATCTTGAAGTCTCCCAGAATGGCGGGCATATGAATCCAACGGTGCGTTAGAGTTGCACCAGGGTTGTGCAACTCTCTCATGGGGCGTGCTAGTCGGACTGGCTCCACTGGCTCATCTGGAAGTGGTCCATCTCCTCCTCCTTGCTCTAGAATGTCTCCTCCACGAGCTCTATTTTACTTTCTGCCTGCTCGCATCTGAGCCATCTCCCTGCGCATGTCGGCCATTGAAGCCCCATGATCTCTAATCTATCACTGCATAGTCTCCAGGGAGGCTAACATGGTGTTGTTGACGGCACCCTGATCAAGAACTTAAGTGTGCGCCTGGATGGGTCCATCAATGCGCTTCTCGCTGCTGGTCATGGTATCAGCAAAGGCAAAAGACACGAACTCAGGTGCCATCAAATGAATATACATATGCTACAGTCTCTGCTCTGGCACTGCGGGACTAGTAGAAGGGTGGTCGAGGGGGAACAGGGTGGAGTCAAACTCGGGTTCGGAGAGCAGGTCTGGGCTCTCATGAACCAACCTAGATGAATGGGGAGGAGTTCTCAAAAGAGATGCAACCAAAGGTTGCCTAAGGGATCTCCGGCCCATCATCGTGATGTGGAGAGGAAGGCGGATGAGATCTGGAAACAAACAAGATCAGGAAAAACAAGCCCCCTATTGGCCTACTCAACACTAAGCTGATGACCGTAAAAGTTCGTTCTTTTATCTTGTCGATTTTATTAGGTGATAATTCAGTCTATCAGAGCGGTTAAGCGAGCTGGTAGGAACCCGATGCTCTCAACAGACTGTCCCGAATAAAAGAGATGAATCTGTGAATCATCACTCTTAAAGTTGAAAAAATAACTTGTTCCCAAGAAATTAGGAGCATATTTCCACAAAAATCGCATAATTAGCATTCATGCATGCATTGATAACATTTGCATCTTAGCATTTGCATCTGCATTAAATGAGAAGCCCAATTCACTTGTAAAGTTCACCCTATATGTATATTTTACACTAACTAAAAATCCCATAAATTCACTCTATACTGTATATATTAATAATTAATAATACAAGAAAATATCAGAAATCGCTAACTTGAATAATTGCCCAATAAAACCCCAAACGCAGTTGGAGACCTTGGACCATAGAATGCACATATCCCTCTCATACAGCCTCCAATCTAGGTCTACTCACTTTTAAAGTAAAATACATTCAGAGACCTCCAAAATGAGACTAATTTCATTTAAATGGGAGCTCATATGAAAAACTTGGGTTTTGGGACCCCATTGTACACCATATGTATGTATAATTGTACCCTTGTATTTTAGTACTTTATTTGACCTCATTTCCGTTTTTTGTCAACATGAAACTTGTAGATCTCATCGAGATAAACAACTTTCATGTTTTGAGTTTTTCTCAATTCGACCATCTTCTCCCTCTTATTTCATATTCTTTCTCAGCCACTCTGATTGGGCCACGTGGCGCCCTCTGGTTTTGCCACGCAGCTCTACTCATCACGCGCCACGCAACCCTCTTCCGATGGAATCTCTTCTCCCCATATCTCGGTCGTTCACACCGCATCTCATTTCAGCCGTCTGAACTGGGCCAAGATCTCATCTGGGCCACTCACAAGCGCCCTCATCTCATTGCGCCACGTAGAGCACTCCACTGCCATCCGATTACCTCCACGCACTTCAGATCCAAGCCGCTCATCCCCACCTCAACTTCGACCCTTGGATCTTCATTCTAGATCTCATCCACGTCATTGGTATGCGCCTCATTCTCAGCACTCCATTTGGCCACATCTTCACCGCTGGATCATTCCCAAGACGCTCCCATCTCAGCCATTCATCTCCATTGCGATTCCAGCCGTTCGATCGTCGCTCCAGATTCAATCTCCATCGTCCTTCAACGTCGCATCCCCATTCCGCCATGTGGTTCACCCGCCACTCTACGATTGCATCATTCAAATCTGATCCAGACCCTTTTCTGGCACCTCACTCAGAGTCGTTGGATCTCTAGATCCAACGGTCAAGGCGTCGTCATCGTCCTCCAGCCGCCTTCCTCACGCACGTCGCCCACCTCTCACTTCCTCTCTGCCATTTCTAATTTCTTCACCTTATCAGCCACCATCTCTGCCCATTGAGCGCCTCACGACATAGCGCACACTCCCTCCATCCTCGCCAGCACCCATGCACACCATGATCTCCTCCTACGCTCCACAAACCCCACGAACATCACGCCTCCATCGCCTCGACCTCCACCTTCTTCCTTTAAATACCCTGCCTCCGACCACTTTCGATGCCATCCGCCATAGCGAGAGGTATCCTAGAGCTCTTAGCTTCTCATTGGTGACAACAATTGAGGGTGAAATCGAGTGACGACAGGTCTTCACCTCCGGCGAGATCCACGACGTATCCCCACCGTGCCGCAGCTCCTGTGACGAGCTGCTTGAGCTCAGGCCTTCTACCGTCCCTCGAGCGATGTTTGGGAGCACTCTTCGAGCTTCCCATCCCCAGGTAGACCCCTCCATTTCCTCTCCGATCTCCATCTTCTTTCCTCACAATTTTCTCGTAATTTCTACCGCGCCTTCGATCACTTTCACTCCATTTTGACCATTCACCGAGTTCCACCTTGGAGCTCTCACCTTCGCACGCTACTCCATTCACTCCGACAACACCTCGTACCCCCTTCCGACCAAAGCTCTGCTGCCACAATGGAGGAGGACCATTATCCACCGCTCATTTCTCCTCCAAGACTCACTGCACTTGCACTCGCCTCACGAACACGTTACACACGCTGTATTGCACAAGCTAACCCTGCATAACCCATCACTTTCATTGGCCGGACCTCACACTGGGGCCGCTTCGAGCTTCATTCCCACCGGCCTCCGGTCGACTTCAGCCGCCTCCAGAACCTCCGGCCGATTCCTGACACTTCTACGAGAGACCTGAGCCATCAAGGAGTCGTCGGCGAGCTTCCACGTCCACAAGCGAAGGCGGTAGAGACAGAGCTTCATCGCTGGACCCCACCAAGTCCGGTGCAGGAGGCGGCAGACTTGAGGAGCAAGACAAGCAGATACCGTCTGATTCCCTTGATCGGACGGTCCAGATCGAGCCACGTCACTTTTTTCCCGCCTCCGTTGGATCAGGAGGATCTAACGGTCCTTCCGCAGCCACGTCGCCATCGCCTTCAAGCTCCAGACACCGTTTGATCCATCTTGATCCAACAGCCAGCATCGTGTCATGATGTCCCGCCCTAAAAGCCATCGCCACCGTTGGATCATCTTGATCTGACGTCCCCTAGGTGCGCAACAACAGCTACTCCATCCTCTGTTGGATACATCTTGATCCAACGGACTACATCACACCACATCACTAGTTCCGAGCCTCTTCCCCGATCTTTGGCTCGGAGCATCCGAAGCTAATCCGAAGCACGCCCGAGCCTCTGAAGCCATCCAAGCCTCTGCCCTAGCCTCCATCGCCGTCTGAGCCTAGCCCCCTTACGTGAGGGCTAGGGTAAAGTACACAGAGGCCCCGGAACATTTCAGAAATTGTAGTTTGGTCCCTGCTAGTCGCGCCACGAGAGAAGCACATGCTCCAATGGGCATTTTGCATTCCTATCCCCCATATTATAGGTATTGCACTTAAGTCCCTGTCAGCACATTTTGTTTTTAGAAAATTTATTTCCTATATTGTATTTTGGCCCCTGCCTTTACACGCGTATTTAGGTGTCCATATTTCGTTATTTTCTAAGTCTAAAAATTGCATGTTGTAGTAACTCATCCTCTATCTTCTGTGACACATTTATTTTTTGTGAGCCACCTGGAATTTAATAATATTTTTTGGTGAAATTTGCTATATTTTGCCACTGTGAGTCTTTTAATTAATACTAAATTCCTTTTTGCCCTAAAAATCCTCATAAAATCACTTGATAGTTGTGAACTGAACTTGTATTTAATGGGCTTGCCTAACAGTCAAGAAATTGATCACACACAACCTGAACTCCTGTTACTACCCTCAGGGATCACGACTTTCGGGAAGATGCATCTGAAATCGAATCGAGAAGATTGCCGTGGTGAGGGTATACGAAGCGGTAGGGCATCACAGCGGACAACTAATAAATAAATGGAATTGAAGGCTAGGGGAGGCAGGGACTAGAAGAGGGAAGGGAGTCTGGTTACACGCTTCCATCCCCTAGGACAAGATAGGAAGCAAGGGTGCAAGGGGTGTGATCATGGTTCCAGGTGAGGAATGGAAGGGCCCCTAAATCCCCAGGGACTGAGATCAAGGTCTTTCTCTCGCTCCGTAAACAATGCTCGCACCGCATTAGACCTAGGATAGGTTACTCTACATTGCCAAAAATCATTGAATTTACACGCATCTCGAGGCCTGAATAAATCGAGCAATAATTTTCCTAATTAATTTTTAATAGGTCCAATTCACATAGATTTCTAGGTTTATTAATTTTCCTAGATCCCTCTTACTTATACCTTTCTAGGATAATTTTTATATCTATAAATAATGTTCTTGGTATTTATTAAAATTAATTTTGCAAAAAATCATCCTTCATTTATCTGTAATTCATAGTGAATTTATTTAGTGTTGAAAAATCCCAAAAAAATGCAATAGCTTAATTTCATTGCATTTCATATTCTGGTCAAGTTTCATAATTTTTGAACTTAGTTTGATCATCTTTCAAATTTAACCTTAAAATTTGGCTTGAAATCGCATTTTCTTTCTTTTAAATTGCATAAATAATTATAAAAAGACCAAAAAATGTTTTTCTGAAAATCTGACCCTCTGAATCAACTGAAAATTTGACCTAAAGAGAAAGTTGTCTCCCTAAGTTCGACCTTGGGCTTTCCCAAGTAAAATAAAAATATGTCGCTCGTATTTACTTGAATATTAATTGAAGCGGTTTTTGATAAGTCTCGATTTACCTGACTACAACGAACGACAACATTTAATTCGATCATTAACTCGGTTGAATTAGTTAGGGTAAATTGACTTTCGTCAAATGGTGTCGTTGCTGGGGAGGCACGACGTAGATTATATTTTAGAAAAAATTACGAGTTTTGATTTTCCATCCCCGACTAGTCTGATTCCCGGCTTTTCTTGTGAATATTTCTCTGTCATTTATTTTTGTCTATTTTAAGTTGTCCTTTATCTAACCTCTATTTATTTTCGTGCGAGAAAAATGAGGAGTCGAAGGCGCTTCGCCAGGCGAACCGAGGAACTTGCATGTGAATAATTTGCGTAATTGTGAGGACTTGTAATTTTCCTTTTTTTCACTATTCTTGCATCTTTCGAATGGTTCCCATTTGGGTTCTAACATGTGTAAGTATAGTGGAAATGTGTCCCCATGTGCTGTATGGATTGCTTTTACGTAGAATAGGCTTGCGCTTGCAGCTCTTAGAGCTACTTTAGGACTTGCTTGTGCTCGTAAAATTCTAGGACCACACTTCGCACGTTAAAGACGCACTTAGACCGCAGATCTAGTCAAATTTAATCCGTGCTTCACTCGCTAATAGAACTTCCTGTCTTGGAGCGACTTTTATTGCTTGCATTGCATATAGTGTAAAGTTTTCAATTCTATTTTACATCCTGCATAAAAGCAAAGGGATCACTGTAAATCTTCTCTACTTGGCATTTCATCATTATTTTATCTTGCATCGGCTTTTCTCGACTGCTTTCCCCTTGGTTTTTCAAACTTAGGATAAAAAGGAAATTGGGACTAGACGATAGGAGTGATTTGTGGTTGGATTAATCAAGTGATCACCTAAACTTAAAACCAGGACTGCTAAACTTAATTGAGCAAAAAAATCAATAAAATCAGAACTTCTGCTTTGGGAGATTAACCCCAACCATGTTTTCAAACTGAGTGAGGGTACTTGGGTGTGTGTGCACACCCTAAGGCAGAGCAAAAATCCCCACCTTCCATATCACGTAGCAACTGATCCTAGCAAATATCACGAGTTGAATTCTTTCAGGTTCACCTACTAGCACCAAGTAACCTCCGCCTGTTCGCAGGTAGATAGGGGTGAATCAGCGGTGCTTTGCAACAAGTTGCTAGTAACCCCTCGGGGTGAAGTCCTAGCCTTGCCAGCCTCTGCCTACTTGAAGGTAGATAGGGGCAGGTCTTTGAACTCATCAACTTGGGATAAGAGCAAAGAAAGGAAGGGTGTTGGTATCTTAGGTGACATGTTAAACAGGGAAGATACTTCTGGCTTTGAGACGACTTCCCAATAGGCCATGTAACCTTTGCTACTTGCTTGAAATTCACACTTAAAATCAACCATATTAATCGGACTCGGTTTCGGGTCCTTCACCGTGTTGAATGTGAAAATCAAGGTTTGGATTCACTTGCTTGCTTCAGGTAGGAGTAAAATCCTATCTTATAGACCCGATTCTTCTTCTCGCCATCCAAGAGGACTGACTGGGGGGATATCTATTCCCATTTCGCCAATCTCTCTTTGAGCCCCTTACGAAGTTCGTCTTCACTGGACCAAGCACAACTTGGGCCAACCCGAGCTCCTGACCCTCTTGAGTTTGGGATCCATTTTTTCCAGGGTGGTTACCTCAAACCAACCCTTTTCTCTCCTCTTATCTCAATGAGGAAGACCATCGCCTCAGTGAGATTGTCTTCATTGATATGCCCTCTAAATTAGACATTTCCTTTACCCATGAGAAGAGGGAAAAATGCCGCCTAAGAAACCCGCAGAGGAGGAGGAACAAAGAGGTGACCCGATACAACAAATCCTTGTTCGCCTCGCCACAACCGAACAACAGAATGCAGATCTGGTGGCAAGGATGGAACAGGTAATCGCGATAGAAGGAGTTGACCGACCCATGGTAGATGCCTACAACCCAGCAGAAAATGAGATGCATAGTTGCTTGGTACCTGTTGTTCCCCCTGAAGCGTTCGAGTTGAAGCCCCATTTTCTGAGTTTACTACCGAAGTTCAATGTAAATGCAAACGAAGAACCATATGCCTTCCTTAGGGACTTCGAGCTGGTTTGCAACAACCTTAGTCACCCTAGGGTTGGGCAAGACTACATCAGGCTGAAGGACACCCCATTTGCCTTAGGAGATAAGGTTGCTCATTGGTTGAAAAATCTCGGGATGAGATGTACGACCTGGATGTAGCTCAAGGATTTATTCTTGAAGAAATTCTACCCACTCAGTAGGACTAATCAGATGAGAACCAAGATAGCGAGTTATTCTCTGGGACCCAATGAACCATTCCTTGAAGCATGGGATAGATTCAATGACTTAATTCAGAAATGCCCTTGCCATGGCATTACAAAGGCGATCTTAGTCCAAACCCTGTTTTGTGGCATGATCCAGAGATGTAGGGGTTAGTAAGTGCTGCCTGTGGAGGAAGCTATCTGAACAAGAACGAAAATGTCATATGGAAAATCCTAGAGCAGATGGCGGAAACATGCAGATCTCAGGCCACCAGGGCCTATCAGTTGTCTCCCTCAAGCCTATCCAGCGAGACAACTGGGAGGACTGTAGCAGATCTGACAGAGGACCTCATCCCCAGCATGGGGATAATAGCTGACAAGTTAACATGGTCGAGCAGATTCGCAAGAGGATCACTGACCTTGAGGCACTCTCGCGATTGCCAAAACAAGTGGAGGAACTGACTGAGAAGGTAGCCAAGATACGGCTACCTACCCTTTCTGCACCACCTGTACATGTACATCGAGTTCGTCTTGTACAGGAACAGACACCGGGGCATCAGAGTAGCTGGGTAGAGGAGCAGCAGTTACTCAGCAGGAGCAGCACGCGCCCCCACAAGTAGAGATAGGATACGAGGAGCCTCCACAGGTGTTCACGATCAATGGTCTATGGTACATCCATGACCCCGTAGGCAGACAATCAGGGATAGGGAATGGTCAACCACACTGACCTTCCCTAGCTTACCGGGAAATCAACTCCGTCCACGCACCGTGCTTCGTACATTCCTAGCCCAGACAAGGGTATCGGCCTCAGCAACACCAACAGCAACACACTTTCCACTCAGGCCAGCAGGGCCCTCCACCACCCTCCCATCAGCAGCAGTACCGGTATGGCCATCAGGGCCAATACAGAAACTCGTCCTCCAGTCACCATCAGCAAGCCCCGCCCACAAGCAAATTGGAGTCCCTCACCTTGGCTATCCAGGCCCTGACTGATAGGGTCCAACAGATTTAGAATAACTACCTGGATATGAGAACGAATCTGAATCGTGTTTCCCATACCCAGAACCAGTAGAGGGCACCAAAGACTCCAATTCCTGCCCAGGTTCAGGCTAACCCAGATAGCATGAATCAGGGTCAGAACCTATCTTGAGATCAGATATACTATTCAGATAACTCTTTATCTGAACATGAGATCCTTTCGTACGATAATGTTAATCATATGTCCCTCAGGAGCAGAAGGACTGTGATCGTACCTAATCAGACACGGGCACCAGAGGAAGACGCCGCCAAGTCTCTACCTGATGATAACTTGGAGGCAGAGGAGTAGAACCACCACCACCATCGGCAGAAGAAGAGGACCTCTATGTCCTCGAAGAAAAAGGAGAATAGCACCCACACCTCCATCTGAGGTGATTCCGACAAGATCGATGAAGAGCTCGCACCTCCATCTGAGGAGGACGTCCCAGCAGTTGCAGCAGACGCATCACGGGTTTCGCAGCAGATGTTTTCTTTTAGTCAGAGTCAGAGTCCGAGTCAGTATCAATGTTAGAGTCATGTACAGAACTCAGTTCTTCAGTTCAATGAAAATCTTTTAGTTTCGGAATATGAGTTAGCATCAATAATCCCTTTCCCCCAAGCTCTTAAGGGTGGAAAGAAGAAAATCAAAAAATACAAAAAGATGACCCTGAGATGGTAGAATTCTGTAACAAATACATCAAGGTCACAATCCATTTCGATAATTATATGGAAATGACACCTGCATTCCAAAAATACCTTAAGGTGAGATGCACACCTACTAGGGTTAGCAGGAATTCCAAAAGCCATGTTGAGAAACATGTTCTGTTAATAGCCACTACTTGCACAATAAAGAATGTGTTTCCTAGGAAACAAAGAGACATGAGTGCACATTATGTGGCGAGTCATGTTCATAACACTACATTTGCATTCACTCTCCTTGCTAACGACTCCTCAATTAACTTGATGCCTACATCCCTCTACAAGCGGCTTAATCTCGGACCTCTTAGGAAATCCAGAGCACTACTTTAGTTCGCAGATAAATCCACCAAGAGGTCCCTAGGAGAATTGAGGAACGTTATCATCAAAGCCGAGGGTCAAGAATACATGGTGAACTTTACAGTCCTTGATATGGGGACCCCACAGAATTGGAGAGATTCCTAGATCATATTAGGAAGGCCCTTCCTCAGAACAGCAGGGGCCTTATTTGATTACAAGATCGGGAAGATTCAGTTCCAAACTCCAGACGGAGATGAGGAACTTGAGATGAAGCAGACCAGGTGGAAAAGGCCGGATTCAGAATCCAGCATCGAGTACTCTTCGTCTAAAGCAGATTGTATTCATGTAGACATAGTTGGGCCATGGAGACAGAACCCAGCCATCACCGATGAGTCCCTCTCCGTCGGAGAAGATCCTATGCATGAGTCAGTTTGCGAGATCCTTAGGAACGAGTACAACACAGAATACACATCCCCCTATATCTTCGATGACGTAGAGGCACAGCTGGGCCTATCAGTCCTTCCCTCTTTAGGACAATTGGAAGATGAAGATGATGAATCGGACGTGGCTTTAGCCGATCGCTTCGAAACCTTTGACGATCCGACTCCAGAGCTCAATGAGTTGGTGGCAGCAATAACAAAGGCAAATCCAGCCACTGTCAGCACAGAACCAGATTCGATTGATCCATATCTCCTTGATGATCACACCTTACCTGAGCTCAAACCTCTACCACAACATTGAAATATGCCTTCCTTACGGGACAAGAGAAGAAATATCCGGTCATCATTAGCTCACGATTGATCAAGGATTAGGAATTTCGCTTGCTAGAGATCCTGGAGAAAAACCGCAAGGCGATAGGCTAGAGCATTTCCGATCTCCACGGGATAAATCCCACTCTGTGCTCGCACTATATCTACTTGGAGAATGAGACTAAACCTTCTCGTGAATTCCAACGTCGTTTGAGTACTAATTTACGAGAGGTCGTGAAGAAAGAGATAGAGAAATGGTGTGACTTGGGTTTTATTTATCATATCTCTAATTCTAAATGGTGGCATCAATCCATATTGTCCTGAAAAAGTTGAATTCAGATGACCACCAATGAGGACGGAGAGGAGATTGTGACATGAGTACCCACGTTGTGGTGCGTCTATGTGGATTACAGACGCCTAAATGCTACGACGAAGAAGGATCATTTCCCCCTACCGTTCATTGATCAGATCTTAGAGAGACTGGTGGGGAAAGAATTCTTCTGCTTTTTAGACGGATTCTCGGACTACAATCAAGTAGCCATAGCTCCTGAGGACCAGGAGAAAACTAAGTTTACATGACCCTTTGGTACCTATGCTTTCAGGCGCATGCCATTTGGGTTATGCAATGCTCCTGGTACTTTTCAAAGATGCATGCTTGTTGTATTTGCCGAAATGGTCGGTGAATTCCTGGAAGTCTTCATGGATGACTTCTCGATCCACGACGATTCCTTCGATTCCTATCTTAGGAATATAGACCGAGTCCTCAAGCGATGTTGTAAGGTCAATCTGGTGCTCTCCTTGGATAAAAGTCACTTCATGGTGACGGATGGCATTGTATTGGGGCATGTCATCTCTAAGAGAGGAATGGAGGTTGGCCCTACCAAGGTGGAAGTGATCAGATGACTCCAGCCACCAACCAACGTGAAAAAGTTGCGATCATTACTCAGGCATGTTGGATTTTATCGAAGATTTATCAAGGATTTCTCTAAGATAGTCCGACCTCTAACTAAGCTTTTAGGTAATGACATGGAGTTTATTGTCGATCACAAATGTCTTGAAGCCTTCAAGCAATTACAAAAGATGATCATGGACGCCCCGATCCTACAAGCCCCAGATTGGTCTCTTCCTTTTGAGATCATGACAGATGCCTTAGACTTGGTTGTTGGGGCTGTCTTAGGACAGAGGAGGGATGGTGTACCGTTCGCCATACACTATGCAAGCAAAGTGCTCGATACTGCTCATCGTAACTATACAGTTACGGAAAAGGAGATGCTTGCAGTAGTGTTTGCCTTGGATAAGTTCAGATCTCACTTAATTGGATCCAAGGTGATTGTGTTCACTGACCATACAACACTACGGTACTTAATGGAAAAGAAGGACGCGAAGTTGCATCTTCTTAGGTGGATTCTACTCATCCAGGAATTTGATTTAAACATTTGTGATAAACCTGGAAAGAAGAATGTAGTAACTGATCACCTCTCCCGTCTCGAGGATCTTAATGCTTTTGGTGATACGTCGAATCGAGACTCCTTCCCTAACATGTCAATTTTTGTTGTCGACTCACTCCCATGGTACGCCAATATTGTGAACTATCTTGTCTCCAAGAAAGTTCCCAAAGATTGGCCTAAGAGCCACATAGACCGATTGATATCTGATTCAAGACATTACCATTGGGAGGAGCTGATCCTTTTCTTTGAAGGACCGGATTGCGTCTGGAGACGGTGTATTCCTCAGGAGGAATATCAGAGTGTTCTTACTTTATGCCACAGTCTGGAGGCAGGAGGACACCACTCCGGGAAGAGGACCGCATGGAAGGTACTTCAGTGTGGCTTATAATGGACAACTCTGTTTCGTGATGCGCTCCCCTTTGCGAAGTCGTGTCCAGTATGCCAGCGAATGGGAGGAACCATTGGTTCCAAGGATGAGATGCCGATGTAGCCCGTCATCATTTGTGATGTCTTTGACGCCTGGGGCATCAACTTCATGGGCACATTCCCTGTTAGACATGGATTTGAATACATCCTTCTTGCGGTAGATTATCTGTCAAGGTGGGTGGAGGCTATCCCAACCTGAACCGCAGACAGCAGGACTGTCTGTAAATTCATTAGAGATCACATCATCTCTAGGTTCGGGATCCCCAAAGTGTTGATATCAGATAGGGGTAGCCACTTCGTGAACAGAGAGGTTAAGAAGTTCTTGAAGGATTACGGCATCGAACAACGTGTCGCTAGTCCATACCACCTACAGACCAATGGCATGGCTGAGGTGTCGAATAGGGAGGTGAAAACCATATTACAAAAGATTGTCCGCCCAGACAGGAAGTACTAGTCTTAGATCTTGGATCAAGTCCTATGGATTATAGGATAGCTTACAAGACACCATTAGAAACCTCCCCATTTAGGATGGTATTTTAGAAGCCATGCCATTTACCCACAGAATTAGTGCACAAATCAGAATGGGAAATCAAGAAGGTCAACTGGAACATACACCTAGGGCAAAAACAGAGAGAGGTGGATCTGAATGAGCTTGTGGAAGTCAGAAACCGAGCATACGACAACAGTTTGGTGTACAAGGACAAAGTAAAGCATTGGAATGATAGATATATCAGACGAAAGACCTTTGTCCGTGGACAGAAGGTATGGTTATTCAATGCAAGGTTGAAGGTTTTCCAAGGCAAGCTGAAATCCAAGTGGATGGGCCCGTTCATAGTCCGTCTTGTGCATGATAGTGGATGTGTTGAGATCTCAGATCTCACAGATGGAGCAGTCATTCCTAGTCAATGGACAATTACTGAAGCACTTCGTCGAACCCAATGAATAGTTAGTCCAGGTTGAGGAGATTGTATTCATGCATGAGACAGACTCAGCAGATACACATAGAGCCACGCATGAGACCTTGCAGCAGTGAGCTCTCACCATCAGCAACATCTAGAAAGATTCAGACCACGATCCTTGTATATACCCATCATTCCTGTATATTCTTTCCTACCCTCCCTCGACTCTATCCTCGCTCCATCTTCATATATTTCATCTACGATTATACTTAGGATGACCAGATCCTAAGTATAAGAGGGGGGGAGAGTCACCTGAGTCCGTACACTATTCATTGTACATCCTCCAATCTCAACGGTCCTCATACTCACTCCTGTCCTATACTTAGGCTGACATGAGACTAAGTATAGGGGGACCAATGCCCATCATATATATACTTTCACACTTTCCCTCTTGACCTCGTCCACCCCATTTTTTTTCATCTACACTTAGGCTGCCAGAACCTTAGTATATGGGGACAGGACGACTTCTACACATTTTTGTTCTCCTACGCTTAGCACGAGCTATGTCTTCTTCCTTGCTTTTCGTGCTCTAAGGACATAGAACATGCTAAGTATAGGGGGCGCGTATATATTACATATATACTTTACCCATAGCTCGTACTTTCACGTATTTTTGTATATACTATACAATAATTGCGGGTGGGGGTAAAAATGGAGAAATTTTTTGTAAAATACATGTATATTTGTATAAAAAATGAATGATGAAAAACGAAAAATTTCAAGATCAAAGGCTTCTTATTTACTCTTGCACATCATCTCTGCATTCAAGGAAAAAGAGTCTTGCATTTCTTTTATCTACATAGCATGTCATCTACATCTCATCTGCACATCTTGCATATGCAAAGTGAAATGCTAGTGGGTTCTGAACCAAGTTATGAGGAGATGTTGAGAGACTTGATTTGACCTTAATCCACCTAATTTCAGAGGAACCTTATAGGAACTGGAGTTAAGATTTCTCAGGTCAAGTGACTTAATTCTTTGAGTCTGCAAGTCTATGTTCACATGTCATCTTGATTAATCTAAGTAGAATATCTCGTGCACACGCATGATTCTTTTAGACAGTGACCTAACTTGGTGCACGTAGATCTTCATTGATGAGGTGGTGAGGAGGTAGAATCCTTTAGCTTGGAGTAGCACACGAGTGGAAACATCCGTCCTCCTCAACCTAGTCTGGTGGTGTTGACGTCTAAGGACGTGATGATGTGGGTTGCAATAATGCTTCAAAAGAGGGATAGTCTACTGGCTCAAAAGGAAAAACTCCTGATGTACATGCTGCACCTTGTATATAGTTCGAAAAAAAGATATTGCAAGAAACTCCAAAAAAAAGACAAGCCAAAGTGAAAATAAAGTACCTGTCGGAGTATGTATATTAGCAAGAAGTCTGCAACCGGAGGACTTGACTACACTGATCAGGCATCCTGGGATAGGTAGCTACACTGGCTACCATCCATTCTTTTCTTCTCCCCTTCCTCTTGAGCTGGTCGCACTTGAACTTAGAAGGGAATACCCTGCTCCTCGAGGAAAGAGTTTCTGGACCGGGGAATTAGAGTTACCTTGTTAGAGGAGGCTGCTTCTTAGCCATTTCTGATGTGGAGAGCTATTTCACACTTACACAGTACAAGTAAGAATCATAGTCATCAGAAATTTACGTTTGAGGATGTGTTCTGACCTGACTATTAAGGCATCTTGAATAGAAGACCTGTGGAACTTGAAGTCTGTTAGGTCCTAAGTTCAAATCCCAATAAGGTTCCACCACACCATTAATCCAAAAGTCGAGTCAAGCTCCATTTTCAAACTTTTGTTCATGACCTTGGTATGGAACCCAATTTCATTTCACTCTTGCATTACATTTTAATTGCTTGGGGTGAGGAAGGTTTAAGAATAGGAGGTTGATTCATGTGATTCATCACTCTTAAAGTTGAAAATAGAACTTGTTCCCAAGCAATTAGGAGCATATTTCCATAAAAATCGCACAATTAGCATTCATGCATGCATTAATAACATTTGCATCTTAGCATTTGCATCTGCATTAAATGAGAAGCCCGATTCACTTGTAAAGTTCACCCTATATGTATATTTTACACTAACTAAAAATCCCATAAATTCACTATATAATTATATATTACTAACTAATAATACAAGAAAAATACCAAAAATCACTAACTTGAATAATTGCCCAATAAAACCCCAAACCCAGTTAGAGACCTTGGACCATAGAATGCACATATCCCTCTCATACACCTATAATCTAGGTCTACTCACTTTTAAAGTAACATACATTCAGAGACCTCCAAAATGAGACTAATTTCATTTAAATGGGAGCTCGTATGCAAAACTTGGGTTTTGGGACCCCATTGTACACCAAATGTATGTATAGTTGTACCCTTGTATTTTAGTACTTTATTTGACCTCGTTTCTATTTTTGTCAACATGAAACTTGCAGATCTCATCGAGATCTACAAATTTCATGTTTTGAGTTTTTCCAAATTCGGACATTTTCTCCCTCTTATTTCATATTCTTTCTCATCCACTCTGATTGGGCCACGTGGCGCCCTCTGGTTGCGCCACGCGACCCTACTCATCACGCGCCACGCAACCTACTTCCTCCACCGTCCGATGGCATCTCTTCTCCCCAGATCTCATCCGTTCATGCCGCATCTCATTTCAACCATCTAATCTGTGCCAAGATCTCATCTGGGCCGCTCACAAGCGCCTTCATCTCATTGCGCCATGTAGAGCACTCCACAGCCATCCGATTACCTCCACGCACTTCAGATCCAAGCCGCTCATCCCCGCCTCAACTCCGACCCTTGGATCTTCATTCTAGATCTCATCCACGCCGTTGGTATTCGCCTCATTCTCATTACTACACGTGGCCACATCTCCACTGCTGGATCATTCCCAAGACGCTCCCATCTCAGCCATTCATCTCCGCTGCGATTCCAGCCATTCGATCCCCGCTCCAGATTCAATCTCCATCGTCCTTCAGTGTCGCATCCCCATTCCGTCATGTACCTTGCCTGCTACCCTACGATTGCATCACTCGTATCTGATCTAGACCCTTCCCTGGTGCATCACTCAGAGTCGTTGGATCGCTAGATCCAATAGTCGATGTGTCGTCGTCTTCCTCCAGCCGCCTTCCTCGCGTGTGTCTCCCACCTTGCGCTTCCTCTTTGCCCTTTCTATTTTTGTCACCTTATCAGCCACCATCTCCACCCATTAAGCACCCCACGATGTCGCCCACACTCCCTCCATCCTCGCCAGCACCCATGCGCACCATGATCTCCTTCTCCTGCGCTCTAAAAACCCCACGAACACCACGCCTCCATCTCATGGACCTACACCTTCTTCCTTTAAATACCCCGCCTCCGGCCACTTTCACCGCCATCCGCCATAGCGAGAGGTATCCTAGAGCTCTTAACTTCCCATTTGTGATATCAATTGACGGTGAAATCGAGCGATGACATGTCTTCACCTCCGACGAGATCCATGGTGTATCCCTGCCGTACCGCAGCTCCTCCGATGAGCTGCATGAGCTCGGGCCTTCTACCGTCCCTCGAGCGATGACTGGGAGCACTTTTCGAGCTTCCCACCCCCAGGTAGACCCCTCCATTTCCTCTCCGATCTCCATCTTCTTTCCTCACGATTTTCTCGTAATTTCTACCACGCCTCCGATCACCTTCACTCCGTTTCGACCATTCACCGAGCTACGCGTTGGAGCTCTCACCTTTGTGCGCTACTCCATTCACTCTGAAAACAACTCGCACACGCTTCTGACCAAAGCTCCGCCGCCATGGCAGAGGAGGACCATAAGCCACCGCTCGCTTCGCCTCCAGGCCTCACTGCACTTGTACTCGCCTCATGAACATGTTGTATGTGCTGTATTGCACAAGCTAACCCTCCAGGACCCATTACTTTCATTGGTCGGACCTCGCATCAGGGCCACTTCGAGCTTCATCCCCACCGGCATCCAGTCAACTTCAGCCGCCTCCAGAACCTCCGAGAGACTCCTGATGCTTCTATGAGAGACCTGAGCCATCAAGGAGCCGTCGGCGATCTTCCACGTCCGCAAGCAAAGGCGGCGGAGCCAGAGCTTCATCGCCATAGCCCCACCAAGTCTGCCGTAGGAGGCGGCAGACTTGAGGAGCAAGACAAGAAGATACCGTCCGATTCCCTTGATCGAAAGGTCTAGATCGAGCCACGTCGCTTGTCACCCGCCTCCGTTGGTTCAGGAGGATCTAACGGTCCTTCCGCAGCCACGTCACCATCGCCTTCAAGCTCTAGGCACCGTTGGATCCATCTTGATCCAATGGCCAGCATCGTGCCACAACATCCCGCTTCAGAAGCCATCACCACCGTTTGATCATCTTGACCTGACGACCCCTAGATACGCCATGATAACAGCTCCAGCCTCCGTTGGATACATCTCGATCCAGCGGCCTACATCACGCCACATCACTAGCTCCAAGCCTCTTCCCCGACCTTTGGCCCAGAGCATCCAAAGCTAATCCGAAGCACGCCCGAGCCTTCGAATCCATCTAAGCCTCTGCCTGAGCCTCCATTGTCGTCCGAGCCTAGCCCCCTCACACGTCTCTCACCTGAGGGCTGGGTAAATTACGTAGAGGCCCTGAACATTTCAGAAATTGTAGTTTGGTCCCTGCCAGTCGTGCCACAAGACAAGCACGTGCTCTAGTGGGCATTTTGCATTCCTACCCCTCGCATTATAGGTAATTGCACTTAAGTCCCAATCATCACATTTAATTTTAGGAAATTTTATTTCCTGTATTGCATTTTGGCCCCTATCTTTGCAAGTATATTTAGGTGTCCACATTTCATTATTTTCTAAGTCTAAAAATTGCATGTTGTAGTTTAACTCATCCTCTATCTTGTGTGACAATTGTCTTATTTTTTGTGAGCCACCTAGAATTTAATAATATTATTTTGGTGAAATTTGCTATATTTTGTCATTGTGAGCCTTTTAATCAATATTAAATTCCTTATTCTCTAAAAATCCTCATAAAATCAATTAACCTAAGATATGTTACTCTACATTGTGCCCAAAAATCATTGAATTTGCATGCATCCCGAGGCCTGAATAAATCAAACAATAATTTGCCTAATTAATTTTTAATAGGTCCAATTCACATAGATTTCTAGGTTTATTAATTTTCTTGGATCCCTCTTACTTATACCTATCTAGGATAATTTTTATATGTGGAAATAATGTGCTTTGATATTTATTAAAATTAATTTTGCAAAAAATCACCCTGCACTCATCTTTAATTCGTAGTAAATTTATTTAGAGTCGAAAAATTACAAAAAAATACAATAGCTTAATCTAATTGTATTTCATATCCTGGACTACTTTCATAACTTTTGGACTTAATCTGATCATCTTTCAAATTTAACCTTAAAATTTAGCTTGAAATTGCATTGTCTTTCTTTTAAATTGCATAAAAATTATAAAAAGACCCAAAAAAATGTTCTTCTGAAAATTCGACCTCTGAATCAACTGAAAATTCGATCTAAGGAGAAAGCTGTCTCCCTGAGTTTGACCTTGGGCTTGCCCAAGTAAAATAAAAATATGCTGCTCGTATTTAATTGAATATTAATTGAAGTGGTTTTTGATAAGTCTCGATTTACCTGACTACCACGAACGACAACATATAATTCGATCATTAACCCGACTGAATTAGTTAGGGTGAATCGGTGCTCGTCAAAAAGGCAGGTAGTCTATCAAGAGTTCGGGTGTGCCTCTATCCAAGTGTCTGGGCCACTCTCTCGCTCATCCAAACCAAACAAAGAGGGGATTGCTCTCCCACGATAAATTTTTCGGTGAGTGTTTTTTATGGTCAAGTATGTTTAGTAGTCCCAATTGTATGGTTTTTCTTTTTAGGTATTTCTCAGTAGCAAGCAACGCCTAACGAATTTTTTGATCTCATAGTTATTTTAAGTCTAAAATAGGGGGAGAAGTCGAAAAAGCTGATGCACAATCAAACACAATAATGCATGCAGAGTAAGAAATGCGTACCTGACTCCATCTCTCTACATGCAAGGTTATTCGCACGTAAAATAAAAGGCAGGAATAAAACTACCTATATGATGCAAAAAGAAAACGACCTTAGACGAAGCAATTTCTACATGAGAAGAACAATAGCTAGCCAATCATACCAAGTCCGGAGTCCGATCTTGGGAACCACTCGGTGCCCACCATAACGGGTTCTGCCAGCACTGTATGTTATTCCTCACAACACGTGGAGTCGGACCTAATTAAACTAACTTTTTCTTGTGCTTTAATTAATTAGGTCCAATTAACAATCTATACATGCAGGTAGATAATTAGGAATTGAGCCTTAATTAATTACGTCACAATCAATGAAATTACTAAGTCTAGGGGCCAAATTCTACGAGAATCAAAATGAAATAAAGGCGAAAAATCAAAACCGATGAAAAACCACGGTGAGGTTCCCCGAGCACACCAGTGCTCGGCAAAACAGTCCCCGATATGCTAAGTTCGAATAGTCCACAGTCTGAGTCCATGTATTATTACAGTAATAATAAAGCTAAAAGTTCTCAATCAACAAAAATCCTCCAAGTCTTCTTCTCCTCTTCTCCTATGCTCTCCTACTGCTCAATGAAGAAACGAACCGCCTCCACTTCGCTTGGGTGTACCGACACTCCTAAGAATGTTGCCCTCGCTCGTCGAGCCCCCTAGTAAGAAAAAGAGAAACAGAAAATATGTCAAATCACAGTTAGAAAAACAAACACCATTAGAAGCAAATAAGGAATCAAGAAAATCGACTACTAAGTTGTGTTCCCTGACAACAGCGCCATTCTGATGAGCGACCTGAGCGACTAAGGTTAAGTGATATCAAAGGTTGTTGTGACCTCAACCACTAAAATGTGGCTCAATGAGAAAATGTAGACCACCAACGAAATCAATCCACAACAAAAACGAGGCAAGTGGTCTTGTTATTTATTTGACCTGATATAGCCACCAGGGTTGAACACAAGGAGCACAGAATGAAGCCTAAGAAATAGTCAGGTAATCCAAGAAAGAAAGGTATTTTTGGTGGTTTTTCGTTTTTAATTTTTTCATGATTTTATATTAAGAAAAGAGGTAAGAAAATGGCAAAAAGGGCACACTCAAGCAATTATTTAAAGGCTTCAAATTAATCAAAAAATTCAAAACAACAATATTTTCATATTTTTAAAATATTCAGATGTTTTGGATATTTTATGGGTTTTTTTCTGATTTTTTTGTAATTTTCCAAAAAATGAAAGAATACCAAAAACAATAAGCTATGTACAAACTGGATATAAAGGCAAATTAAAATTATTTAAAATGCTTATAAAATCCTAGCAGTAATTTTATGTGAAAAAATAAAGTAAAATATACCTATAGGAACTGAGAACGCATTGTTTTGATTTTTTGTAGATTTTTCAATGATTTTTATAAAGTTTTTCGTCTTTTGCAATTTTTAGTTGTTTTATAAAATGGAATGAAATAAAAATCACAAAGAAATTAAAACAAGATAAAACAAGCACATATGATTTTTTTCAGAATTTTTAAAATATTTTTCGATTTTTAATTGATTTTTTAAAATAAGCAGAGACATTTTTTAGGGTTTTTGAATTTTAGAAAATAGTAAATAAAATCAAAATGTGTCACAAAAATTATCAAAAATACTACACAGTAGCAAGATCCACATATAAAATTTTTAGAGTTTTTGGAGTAGTTTGATATTTATTTAATTAAAAACAACACACACACACACGATAGATGGACCTAAATGCAATTTATCAAAGTTTCTGGACGCACAAAAAGTCTGGGGGAGAAACTGCAACTTCACCAATAAATTCCACACATGTGTCAATTTAACGTTCACAGGGGTATAAATGCAATTTAAGAAAACATTCATTCCAATTATAACACAGGAAAAGTTCAGGATAAAAAGTACAAATACACCACTATGCACGTGTCTGAGCACGTGCCTCAAGACTGAAAGGAATAGAATGCAAATCACATAAACTACAAGGACTTTATTGCAAATTAACTATAAATTTATTTTATAGACCAAAACATAAACTAAAATAAATGCAAGGGAAAAAGAGCAATATACCCTCGATGCACGTAAGTCGCGTGTGGGAATCCACGTGTCAATCGTTGGTGTGGCGAGATCGTGCAACTTTGGTCTCGTTAGATGTCAGATCTGACGGTGTCAGATGGTCGGGGACGTGGTGTGTACGGGGCCGTTAGATCTGACATCTAACAGTTTGGCATGTCAGTTGGATGGACGATCATGATGGGAACTGGAGGCTACGTCGATCTAACAGCACAGGACATGTCTGGAAGAACAATGCCTTGATGAACTTCGCTGGAGCCCAAGATGAGATCCTCGGCTCTGATGGAAGATCAGAAGGTGCCGGCATAATCGTGGAACGATTCCGCATCAGGTGAATGGCCCGGCTGGGAGCTCCGACGGTCTGATAGGCATGAGGGCGGTGGACCCCTGGAGCTGCTCAGAAAGCTCTAGGTAGGTTGATATGGAGGCCTTCGATGCATGAACGAACCTGCAACGAGTGACTCTGACTCGGAGCGATGCTCCGGTCTAGGTTATTGGGAATAAAAACCAAAGAAGCGACGGTGAATGGGGCTCGATCTCCGACGGATGTGGTAGAGGAGAAACTAGATCTAATCTCGGTTAAACATATGACGATCAAGGTGGTCAGGTCACGGAGGATGACGGGGGATGGTCGCGCGCGGATATCGGAACAGGAAGGTGTGGGTGAAGGAGCTCCGACCGGCTAGTTGGAGCTGGCGGAGGTGTGGCGGCGACAAATGAAAGATTTAAACGAATGGACTAAGGCAGAGGATGAAGGGGTTAACTGAAGGTCTGGATGGGTTCCTGAGCTCCAAGCAAAGGGATTGGTGGGGTAATGGCCTCGACCAAGCAGCGGCAGGTGAGGGAGGCTTCTCGCGATGGAGGTCCGACCACGAAGGGGGAGCGTCAGCGTCACTGCACCAAATCCATCACCCAGAGGCTCTTCAGACGGTTGTCACTACTCTGAAGGTTTCTAGGGTTTTAGATGGGAGAGAGGCATGAGCTACCAACTTGGGGAGGCTAATGAGGGTCTTATAGCACTCCCAGGTGGCTGGAGAAACCGGGTCGAAGCGCACGAACCGAGGAAGATCCTCGCCTGCCTAGGGATCTGCGAAGGTCACGGATCCACAAGGAAGGTGCATGCGAAGAATCGGGGCATGGATCCGCCAGGGATAAATGGGAGAAGAAGGTCTGATGGAGCAGTCGGGTCGGGTCAAGCCCTGGAAAAGGGGGTTGACCTGAGTCAACAATCCGTCGTGGACTAATCAAAAAATCGGATTTACAAAATATTTACAAATTAAATAAAAAATAGTAAATGACTTTAAATCAAAAAGTGTATAAAATGAAAAATGTTTATTATTTTTCAAACTATTTTTATGTGATTTTTATTTTTTAAAAAAATAAATTAATTAATTTACAGTATAAAGTATTATATACATGTATAATATACCTATGTATTTTGTACAATATTTTTAATTTGTTATTTTTACATCAATACACCTATTTTATTTTTTATTTATTTTCAAAATATATTTTGGAGTATAAAAAAAATTTTATTTATTTTTATTATGTATTTACAAGTATAAAATAAATAGGGAATGAAACCTATATACATGTATTATGTACAAGTAAGAGAGAATTTTATTCTATTTTTATTTTGTTGTTAGAAATATATATAAGGAAGTAAAAACATATTTTTATTTTGTAAAAAATAATTTACACGCCTGATATATAAGGTAAAGTATTCCTATCACTATGTACTTATTTTATTTGGCGATCAGGCCAATGCTTGGCCCTCTCTTGTGGTTTGGGTCACTTAGTATTTATTCTAAATACTTCCTTCTTTTTCTCTTTATTATTTTATTTTTGCACAAATACATACTAATTATGCATTATTAATACATGCATGCATATTGCTAAGTTATTGTATTTACACTTATTTACATGATGCATTGCCAAGATAATTAGCTAAAATAAAAGAATAAAGAATGATGAACAGGGATTCATCAGAAACCCAGGGGAAGAAGCGCATGCAATTCATTATCTAGCGCCATGTTCATGGTACTCAGTTGATTGATGAGACTTTGGAACTCATTCAAGTACTCGGCAACTTTCATCCCGTCCTTGTACTTTAGATTTACAAACTTTTGAATCAAGAATGCCTTGCTGATGGTTGTCTTCTGCTCATAAATCTCTGCCATTTTCTCCCATGTTTTCTTCATATCTGTCTCTTCTGCGACATGGTGGAATACCGATAAGTCCAGCCATTTCTGGACGGTGTCGACTGCTTTCCTATTCAGCTTTGTCCAGTCACCTGCGGACATGCCCTCGGGCTTGGTTGTTTCTCCTTCCACCGGTTCATGGAGGTCCTTGCAATACAAGATGTCCTCTATCTCGGCCTTCCATATTTTCCAATTCGTGCTCGTCAGCTTGATCATTGTACCATCATCATCCTTCCCCATCTCGACAATGCAAGCCCTGATACTACTTGTTGGGAAATCGAGAGATTCCCTTAATATGTCCAACAAAGGATGACTAGCAGCAGAGCGTTCCCTACACAAGAACCAAGAAAAATAATCATAGCACAATAATCAAGCAAGCACATAAAAATGATAAATTTTATGTGGGAAAACCCTCCTCGATGTGAGAGAGGGGGAAAACCCACGGGACGGGATGACCCGTAACAAAATCCAGTAGGGCGGAAAAATGAGAGGCCACAATGTCTTATCAATTTTGTTTCCCAACAAAAGTAAGTCTCAGATACAAGAACAAATAAGATAACTATCACCTTATATTTCTAGAACACCATACCCTTGCTTCAATTCTTCACGTGATGCCCCTCCTTGAGAACGAACCTCCCTGGCAGCTGCTCCTCGTGCCTCTAGCGTAGACACTTCTCGCCGATGTAACTTCTCTTAGTGCCCTTGCGGGCTAACTCTTCGCACCTTACACGAACTTGCTCCTTACACGTGCGTGGGATACTTCTCTCCTTGCTTAAGGAGAGATAACTAAGAGAGAAGAGAGGGAGAGATGCTTGAGTTGTGATGATCCCCAATGCCAGGCATGGGGTCTTATTTGTATTGCTCTTGCCTCCTCTCTCCAATCCTACTCCTTTTTGGAGTAGGAGTCCCCAAAGAGATAATCAACCTTTTTCATCTTTTCTTTTAAATTATTGGGAATGGATATTGTTCCCAATGCTCGGGATGTAAGTTTCCAATATTCAAAATAGATTGTATATCCTAATGTGCATTAATTCTCTTACATCTTGCCACATTTCAAAAATCGTGTGGATATAAAGTCAAGGCATCCTCGTTGCGATCAATGATTGAGTATTTTTCTGTGTAGAAGGTATTCTTGGCGTACATTATCAATGTGCTAGAGTTTACGGAAGATTACTATATGGAGAAGCTGGAAGAAACGAAACACTTAGTTCATCAGAAGGATCGACTCATTGTGCATCTAATCGGTGGATCAACATCGACACATGATGTTATCAATGCACCAGTGTGTGATAAACATCTCGTGATGTAGAAATAATTCTCCACCATGTATGGGTGCCTTGTTGATATATACAAATTATGGAGTGCTAAGCTTAAATAAATAGGGATAAATTTCTCTACTGCACATATGATTTTCACGATATCAATAATTAATTATTTTTAATAGGATGATTAATGAGCTTCAAACTGAAGTGGAGTAATTTAAACCAATAAATTTAACTAACTTACAAACCTTATCTGTATCCCTTAAGCCCCAACCGAACGGAGAATGGCACTCACTTAATCTTATTCCACCTTATTCTCCATTATTCCTATCCTCTAGCTCTTACCATCAATAGTGTCTTATTCCACCTTATTCCTCACTTCTTATTCCATTTTATTCCCCTAATGAACATGCCCTTAAAGACTAAAAATTTGCCCATTTATTTGCGAACAAGTTTATGTTTTAAACCTGCTACTCATATGTTGGTATGGATTTGGATTTGAGTTTGCTTTCTGGGTTCGTGAAGAAGCTTGAAATCTGAATATAAATATATACTTGAGTGTTACGTCTTATTCAAAGCGATCAATCCCAATTGATATTGATTTAGTTCGACATACATACGTAAAAGTCTAGCTTGATCCCCCCTCTCTCCACTCCATTGATTAATATTCAACTACCTTTTTATATCTCTAATAAAGAAAAGGTACCGAATCAAGAGAGTTAAACACCTAATCAATATAAATATATTGATTATTAAAATAACTTATGATTTTACTTCGTTGAGTATATGGGTACCTGTATGATGCCCTGCTCCCTAGTTACATATTCTGACGAGGGAGTACATATAATCAACACATGGGCTACGTCATTTATAATGTATAGCTCCAATACGATACTTGATTTCAAAGGAACAATTCTTATCAAACCCACAATAATAGATTTATCATTCTCTAATGAAAAGGTACAACTTTATACAATATGACTAAAATGAGTAAGGAGATAAAAGACTTGATCTTCTAAATTTTGCCCATAATAAATCAGTGTGACATTGTCTATATATCATCTCAATTGTCTTAACCAATAAATCATGTAACCTAATTTGGAAAACCATAGGGTACAACGGATGAGCCAAATGGTCCAGTTTTGAAAATGACATAAACTTGACATAACCAATAAATATATATATATATATATATGTGACAAGAAAACGTAAAGTATGCTAATATTTTACAAATAACCATATAATAAGCAACAATTTGTATGCACAATGTATAAGTATGTCAATTTATTTGCAAGAGTAAGTACCCAATTCAACAAGATTGACAACTTTCTATCAAAGTATGTAGTATGATCTAAAGGAGTGCAAGTTAAAGAACAACTAGAAGAGTGTATGAGTCGAATGATCTTATATATCACTATTTACTAGGTCTAGACACATGCTTTTTAAATGCGTATTTTTCTGTCAACATATATTCTCAAGATATGGAAACGTGAATCGATCATATCATCCTAATAAGATTCCCTTGTTTCAAAATTAAGAGTTGACTATAATAAAAACCAAATGTGTCTACACTCTTCTTACTCTTGGACGTATCATGTCACGTAGGGCACTGATACAAATTCATAACCATTGTCCAACTTACTCATATCCCATGCTAGAGATTCAACATATGATTCACCTATAATCATACTATTTATTCCACATGATATTTTATATTCTTTGTGTTAGTAGATTTAATTGGATCAAGATCATGGAATATTTATTTATTGTTATTATTTTTTTGTTTATTTCTGAATTCATCTGCTTTGAGTATGAGGTGGTTTAGAACATAACCTCCCAACCAAAGAAGGTTACATCCTAAGCCTACTAACCAAAAACAAACATGGATAGTAGCTCAGTTCATGAAGTTCCAAAACAAAAGCTCACTCTAGCAATAATGGAACCGTACAAATAAAAAGGTCTTACTCAACGCATGCTAGGATCGGCAAGGTAGAGAGAAAACCAGTATACAACCTGTCATCTGGCACCATGCTACGTACATGGGACGCACTAGCTACAACGGAGGGAGCACCAAAAATTGAGTGTCGACTACTCACCAAAGTGCAATAGGAAGCTTTCCTCTAAGATCGAATCGGACCACAAAGGTGCATATTCCTCATATATATAGTATTTTACCATACCTCACGAAACATTTTCCTTTAACTTAATCAATTAAGTTTCACAAAATCAAATAACATCACAATTCACTTGAGGTTTAGGTATCCTCGATGATCTAGATTTGATATAATTTTAAATCACCAGAGCGACCATTTTAACCCTTACAATCATCCCATAAACTCTTGAGATGTATCCATATTTAACAATCAATTATGTTCTAAAAGAAACATCCCCACACCATAGAATCAAATTTTATATTTAGTTAAACATATCATATAATTTCCATAATATACTCTCAATTTCAAACTCATACATAATTCATCATCATAAGTAGAATTCTCCCACTTAGATTTGATTACCTTCTAATCGTGACTTCCATTTACAATACAACCTTCCGGTCAAAGAAGGTTACATCCTAAGCTTACTAACCAAAAATAAAACATGGATAGTAGCTCAGATCTTGAAGCTCCAAGATAAACGCAAGCTCTAGCAGTACTGAAACCGTACAAGCAAAGAGGTCAAACTCAATGTGTGCCGTGGTCGGCAAGGTAGAGAGAAAACCAAGGTACCACCTGTCATCTGGTTCCGTGCTGCCTACCCGAGACATACCAGCTACAATGGAGGAAGTACCAAAAATTGGAGGTCGACCAATCACCAAAGTGCATTGGGAAGATTTCCACTAAGATTCAGCTAGACCATAGAGTTGCATGACCTGCATCTTTACTATTTTATCATACCCCACGAAACATTTTCATTTAACTGAATTAATTAAGTCTAGGAAAATCAAATAGGATCATAATTCACTTGAGGTCCAAGTATCCTTAATGATCTAAATTAGATATAATATTTATATCAACACGATGGCAATCTCAACCATTATAATCTTCCCATAAACTAATAAGATGTACTCATGTTTAATAATAAATCACGATCTAGAAGAAACATATCTAAATATATTGGTTTGAGAGATCATGAAATCAAGTTTTACCTTAAATCATACACATCATATAATTTCAATAATATACTCTCAATTTCTAACTCATATATGATTATCATCATAGGTGGAACACTCCTACCTCAATTTGACTACATTCTAATCATGACATCTTTATCCCATCATATATCTTTTAACTAGAATAAAGGCAAGATCTTGAGATCAATACATTAACCAGGGATGATTAACAAGATGTATCTAAACATAGATGAAGGTATGGATCATAATGACGTATAACACTTTGAAATATGCATCTCTAGAATGCAGCGGGTACGTTACAGAGTCCAAAGGGCATTCTCCTGAAAGCATTGGAGTCAAATGAGCAAGTGATTGTTGTTTTCTCTTGGTCTTCAAGGGTGATTGCCGCTTGGTTATACCCAGAGTACCCATTTAAGAAGTAGAAGTATTCCTTGCGAGCTAATTTTTCAAGAACTTGATCAATAAATGGAAGCGGGAGTGGTCCTTCTTTGTAGCTGAATTCAGGCAGTGGCAGTCAACACACAACCTTGAGGACACCCGTACTCAGGTAGAGATTTCCTCTCCTTGGTCATCTATAACCACGCTGATCCCTGATTTCTTTGGTACTACATGTAGGGGATTCACCCATTTGGAGGCAGAGATGTGTAAATAAAACCCGCTTCACAGCAATTCGTGAATTCCTTCATCATGACATCCAAAGATTAGGCTTCAATTTTCTTTGAAATTCTCGGGATGGCTTGCGGTCATCTTCAAGGTATATATGGCGGGAATACAAAGCAGGATTTATCCCATGGAGATCGGATACTTTCCAACCAAGTGCCTCGCGATTCTTCTCTAGAACCTTGAGAAATCGAGATTCTTGATCTAGAGTCAGTGTGTTGCTGATGATGACTAGATACATGTGTTCTTCACCCACAAGGAATGCGTACTTTAGACATGCCAGGAGCTGTGTGAGTTCTGGTAATTGTAGAGTCTACTCCGCAGTCACTTCAGAAACGGTGCTGGTTGGTGAATGATTTGCTGGAATCAATGAGGTGATACTCAATTCTATCACTATTGGCTCTAATATAAATGTACCGAATATTATCTATAATGAATTCTACAAGTTCAGTTTCGTATAATTTTTCTTCAAACATGTTAATGAGTGATTCAGATTCTTCATCTTCCTCCTAATGGGCAATGGGGCATGGTTTGACTGTGCTTTTCAGGTCCTCCTCTGCTGAGAGGATTTCTTGTGTCAAAATATCATCCAAAGATATTTGTTTATCACTGATATCAACAAGATCATAGTCTCCAGCTACTGTTCTGCTTTCCTTTCATCAGATGTGGCTTTTGGCTCACTGATCATGTTGATGGTGACCTTTTCAGTGCATGAGCAAAATGTTATCTTTCCAAACCCATAGTCGATAACTGCTTCGTCTGTTCGAAGGAACGATCGACCAAGAATAATGGGAGTGTGGTGTAACAGTGTATACCGATCCATATCTAGGATGACAAAGTCCACAAGAAAGTACATGTTCTGCACAGTCATGATAACGTCCTCCAACAGAACCCTAGGTTGCTTCATGGATCAATTTGTGAACTATAGGATCATCCAAGTGGGTTGAAGCAGAACCAGCCCAAAATCTTAAAGTATTGAGGAGGGCATGAGGTTTATTAAAGACCCACTATGTAGTAGAGTTCTCTCAAAAACTTGATTAAAAATAAGGCATTTGATGTTAGGCGCTCCCTTATCTTTCTTTTTATGTGAGATATCACTGATAACATTCACAGTGGCCATGGTTAGGATGTGTTTCTCTCCTCGTGTATGTCTATTTTTTGTGGCTTTGACCTTCAAGGTACATGCTTGTTTCAAACCTTTATTCACAACTGGTATGTATTCCGTGGACTTTATTAATGATATTTTAAAACATGATTTTCAATGATTTCAATAATGCCAGGGTCGGACAATGCATTTTTCAAATTTTTTTTCTTTTTTTGATATTTTCATTGTATATAGAAAAGGAATATTCACAGAAGAAAATGCATTGGTCTTAATTACATCATTATTTAAAATGGTTATCCAGATGGTAGGCAGCCATGTAAAATAGGTAAAACATATGTGCATGAGCTTCAACTTCGTTGGGTTACTATTCTAGGGCTTGTCCTCCTTGAATTCGACCCATGATTTCTTTTTGAAGAGTCTTTTTTCTGATTTTTTTGTATTTTCTCTTGGTTGTGGTTGGCCGGTGTTGCTCCTCCATCGTCTTCTTCCCCACACGGCTCTACTGCTGGATCGGTTGATGCACAAGACCAATCGCCAGAAGATGCTTTATCCTTTCCCTTCACTGAGGCAGACAACTGCAACGTCTTGTCACTCCTAAGAGTCATTGCATGAGATAAAACATAATATAAAATATTTGACTCTACTGGAGTGGATGGCACATCACAAACTTCATGCTCTTTCCTTTTGAAAAACTAATAGGGTTTGCCTTGACCTGTGTTGGAATTAAAGTTTTGGTGGCAACGAGGTTGTCGAGCTTGTAGGACATCTCTGTTAGCCCTTTGACAAGTTGGGCCAAGCACGTGAGGTAGGGTTTACTAGATCTACCTCGGATGATTCAGCGTACTAACCATGCTGAGAGTGATACAGTGGGGGCTGCTGGTGGGAATACTAAGAATTATGATGAAATTTAGGAGGAGGAAGATGATATTGAGAAGTAGCTGCGTAATTATAGTACAACTGATATTGGCGGTAAGTGGGCTACTGGTACTGGTGATTCTGACTCTAAGTGTTCTGATATGGAGGAGGCTTGTTCTACAGAGCCCGGTCTCAGTGGACAAACCTCCTACCCTAGTGTTTGTGATACGACTGAATACAGAGCCCGGTCTCATTTTTCCAGATGTCGTTCACCTCTTGTGTTTAGTGTGGAGGTAGGAAGTATGGATCTACGTAAGATGGTGGATGGGGCTCTGGCTGGTACATAACAATCCGGTGTTGTTGCAACTGGGGAGTATAAACAAGGGCCTGCGCGTAGTATATTTTCTAGACCTGAGGTTTCCCGGAATTTGGCTGAGTTGTTTGTGGTGATGAAGCTTCCTTTAGCTCAACATGAGTTGTGACTGGTTGACTCGTAGACACAACGTTGATGATACTCACTAGCAGCTCCAGTTGCTTTGAAGTATGATCTATCTTGTCTAGTTACTGGGTCCTTAGTTTGATCACATACAATTTTTCAAGGTGTTGTGATTATTACTCAATGATATCAACTTTAGATAGGTGGTTCCCTATGTTGATCATGTCAGAGCTTTCATCCTTGTCCTTATCATTAGATGTTGTCATATTGATAGGTTTGTGAAGGATTTAGAGTTGTCTCTGGTTTGCACAGGGCGATGATAGAGCAACCTCTCCTTCGACCACCTCTTCAAATATCTACCAAATGATATCCTCATCCTCGTTGAAATAAGAGACACTACATACATCATTTACTAGCCTCTGGATCTCTTGAGGGATGTCCCCAAAGAAATGTTGGACCAAGCTGGTCCACGAGATATCATGGTGGGAAAACTTCTCTTGTAAATCTACATCTCTCTTAGGCTTCATTGATTTACTCGTATCCCTGAGAGAAGTTACTAATATGCGCTTGCATCTGGTTCGAATGATCTAATGGATAGAACTTGTGGAGGAATGCATACTTTAATTCCACCCAGGTCATCACGACCTTCTCCAAATGATTGATCTAATAAAGAGCCTTGACTTGAATTCTGAAGGGAAACACGATGATCTGGACTACACCTAACGAGATGTTAGGGTAGTGAGTGGTGTGACAGATGCGAGAGGATTGATGGATATGGATGTATGACTCTTTATTGGCGTTCCCAAGGAAGGAGGGAAGAAGACCCAAGAGCTACAACTTCAATTGAAGGTGTTTGTGGACCAGATGAATCTGGATCCACTTAGTCATCTGGCTTGTGCCATGATTGTAGGTTTCTTTAAAAGTAGGTTTTGGAGCCTCTCTTCTTGGTTCTTCTTCTCCTCCACAAGATACATCTCCTTATTCATCATCACCTCCTCCTCCTCTATTCTCCCTCTCTCCTCTCAACTCATTCAACATGTCAGTGAAGGCGACCTGAGCAAGTGCTTGATCTGTCAGCTGCTGCTGGACGGACTGAATAGATGCGAGCAGTTGTGCATTCATTGTGTTCTGATCCTAGTTTCTCTAATCTTGTTTATTTAGTCCCTTCCCTTTCCCTTGAGGAGCCATATCCGATTCAAACTTAGATGAATTAATCTGAATGGGGTTAGTGTGGTCTCTCGATCTGCACCATAAAATACACCCTGATCAGACTAGGAAACTGTGGCACCAAGTGGAATGGATGATATGGAATTGGGGTCAATTCTAGGTGTGTATGTGTGTGTATGAATGGAGCATTTGATATGAACTAAAATCAATCTCCATCCACAAGGGACGAATGTCGGGATAAGAGTGTTCCTGTTTTATTTGAATAGAGGAAGAAGTCAATTAGTATGGAGATCGATTTGCAAGATATGAACCGGGATCAAGAATCGCTTTGATATATTGAAGATGTCGAGTCCATGGAATTGGTGTGGGTATCAGCGGGGTCCCGCCTAATCCATCCATGAGTCAACATCTCAGAAGAAAATGAAATAGATGTAGAGTAGAAGAGTACATCGATAAATAATATAATAAAATGAAATGGAGATAAGAAAAAGAAGGCTCAAAATGAGCAGAATCAAAGTAATAAAACATATGAAAAGTGAAAAAGGGAGAAAGTGCACATGACTGGATCTTTTACCTAAAACCTAATTCAAACAAACATTAAAAAAATGGGTTCACTAGCTCAACATAGTGAGAATACGTAAGAGTTCGACTATTTTTATTTTTCAATTTTATTGTTATTTTGTAGCAAGTCCTTATAGGGCTATCCAATAGGAGAGTGGTGCTTCTAGAAAAGTATAGGAGCGTGAGTACTGCCAGAAAAGTATATCGTACTTTTCACTTCCTTTGTAACCTGTGATATGCATTTTTTAAGATCCTCAACATCGATCCTGGGGGGCTACTTACCCAAAGAATAGAAAATGAATCTGATAGGAAAAATTAATACTTCCCTAAAAAATGATGTACTTGGACGCAAGACAATGAGACAGACACATCTGTGAGGGTGTGGCCTCAGCTCAATATGTCGGATCAGGTCGGTATTCTACACAAGGAGAGAACATTGTCGTCGACAAGGTCCTACTCCCCTATGTAAAATAGAAGTGCGAGTACTTCACCAGTCCCAAATGATAATCGAGACAGCCACGGGTCAGAATTTTGGCTCTATTCCTTAAGGGACACGCCTCACTCAGTCCGGAATATACATGAAAACAACGAGGGCTTTATGAACCTAATGTAATAATGGTTTGCTACGAATTTTATTTTTGGCCAAAATTGTTATTAAACATTCCCCTTATTTTATTTTTTAGATTTTCACTTTTTTGAGTATTTTTCAAATAATTTGCTTAATGATTTTTTTGCATTTTTTTAAATTTCAAAGTGATACAAAACTGGAAAGAAGATGGGAAAAGTTGGGAAAGTGGACACAAGGATGGAAATCTCACCTTTGTATCAAATGATGCATGATCAGTAAGAAGACTTATAGTGCTTCCCAGATCTCTCCATGTGGGATGCAAGAGAAGGAATTTTAAATCTACACTACATGCAAATCCAAAGCCAATGAAATCGCCCTAAGCAAGAATCACTATTAGCGTGAAGAACCAGATTAATTTGAGCTAAGTCCAAAATTTTATCTATAGTAGCATGCATATATTAAGTGTTTGGGCCGAATTTACTCATCTAAGCAATACCTAAAAATCTAAGGGCTCATTCACATAAAACAAAGAAAAATAAAAGCAAATAACTCAGAATGCATGAATCAAAGAACAATGGTGTAAAATAGGGAGAATAAAAGTGAAGAACGCGAAGAAAACATAAGAAAACTAACGGAGCCACCAGATAACAATCACCCAAGCAGTGGACTCAAAGAGTGTCAATGTCCAAGTGTACCTATATTATTACAATTTAGTTATGAGAACTAAATCTCTCTCTCTCTCACACACACACACAAAAAAGAAAAAGCTACACTGAAGTTTGCTCCTCTCTCTCTCTGACTCTCTTTTGCTCTCTCTCCAATTTGCTCAACAAAAGAATGAGTCAATCTCCTCGCAACTTGAGTGCACTGGCTTCCTAAAAAACCACCTTCTCCATGCAATCCATCGCAAGAAATTCAACAAAGAAGAAGCTTAGAAGCAGATAAAACAAATATTTAGGCAAATAAATAAAATACAGAACATGATGCAAATAAATATATACAATGATTCCTATCCTATGTTGCTCCCCGAGAACGATGCCATTTGTTCAATTGATCGGAGAGGGGTTCCTAACAGCTGATCTTGGAGGGCCTGTAGTGCCCGACAAATTGGATCAGATAATCGTTGTATTGGCCACTTTCGCGGTACTCGAAACATCATCAATTGATTAAGACAAAAATCAACCCACAATAATAATAATTCAAAGAAAATTGTGCCAGTGAAATTTATTATACCATGAAAATAAATGTGCATAACAAGTAAGTACATGGGTCAAATCACTGAGAGTAAATATGCGAATAGGGGTATTTATTGCCAAAAATAAACAACAAATATTTTGGTACTTTTTCTTAATTTTATTTTTTATGGGTTTTTAATTATATTTAGTTTAATGTATTTTTAATGTTTTATATTTTTATGTTTTTAAAATTTAAATTTTTATTTCCTTTTTAATTTTTATGATCTTAAATTTCTTTTTTTGAAGATATGATATATATATATATATATGTCTCAATATATAGTAATAATAATACTATAAGGTATATATTATTTATTATATAGGATATATATAATAATATAAAATAAATATAAGTAAATATGTATAATAACAATCATTTTTTATTTTTTACAGGATTTATATATATAGATATTTATAATATTAATAGCAATAAGTATATAAGTATTTCGATGTATATATAATAGATATAGGTTTTATATTTTTAAATATAGGTATGTATACTTAAAAATTATAAAATAAAATATTTTTGTATTTTCTATGTTTGTGAATTTTTATATAATTATTACTACTTTTTAGGTATTTTTAAATAATTTAAATTTACAAAACATGAGTTAATAAATAGGTCAAAAGTTTTGTGGTTTTAAAAATAGGTAATAGATCCATAATTACAAAAAACTAATTTTAATACATAGTATATAATATAGATAAAAACATTGAATAAAAAAGTATATATTTTTTAAAATCTTTATAAGGTTAGGAGAGTTTTTCAATTTTTAGTGTTTTTAGTTTATACTTTTTATCATTTTTGTATGGATTTAATATCTATAGTAATATATAATGGGTATTTTGGGAATTTTTAAAAAGTGAGTTTATAACTTTTTTTGTATTTTAAAGCTAAACAGGGAATAAATAGATCCTAAACTATTTTTAATAATAGTAAAAATTCACAAAAATGATAGAAATTATAAATTAATATTGGCACAATATTAAGAACCTGCAACTATTTTTCTATAATTTTTACGACAAGGGAGCTAACTAAAGAAAATAAATAAGTTGTATTGGCCGGGGTACATTTTGCAATAGAAATAAAATTAGATGGTTCATATGCAAAACACCCAAAGTTTTAACACTTTATTACAAACTTTAAATACTAAAAATAAATAAAGGAACCTAGTAAAGTATCCTTGCAAATTTCCCACCTCATGGGTTTCGCAACGTGAAGTGAGATGGGAATGGACCTGAATGGAATATACAACAAACATGGGGTCCACTTGCAACTTTTACAAAATCTATTTAATGTAAATAAATATTTCTAGGACATACTTCTAAATACAAAAGGGTGGGGGGCCTAAGATGTTTGCCCACTTAAGTTACGCAATCAGGTGGCGGAGGAGCGTCCACATGGCACTTTTTACTATCGAGGGTGTGTACCGCGTCATCTTTAATCAATAGTCCAGATTAGATCTTAGTCTGATGGCTCGATCAGACGGTAGGGAGATGGCCTAGAAGAAATCGGAGGAATAGTGGTACTGGCTGACTTTGATTACACGAATCTTTGGCCCCCGACCACTGATCGCCACGCTGACAGGCTCTCCACGCTCCTGGGACGTCGCCGCATTTGCAAGGTAGCTCAATGGGGTCCAGGGTCCATTGGAGGGACCCTGAAGCTTCAAACCACCTGGAGCTTACCTATAAGATTTGACTACTGCTCCAAGTTGCTGCAGAGCTCTTGCTCCTTCACAAAAAAGTCTCCTGTGATCGAGGAGAAGATGCTCGACCTAGAGATGAACCTTGGGACACAAGGGAGTAATGGGGTGAGGGAGCTAAGGCAAGAGGTGGAGGAGAGAGCTCGACAACTCAGATTTGTGGAAAATGTGAGTTGGAAGCACAGGGAATGCGAAGAAAGTGACCAAGATCGAAGATGAGATATAGGTGGGTCGAAATAGGGGAGGAGCACTGTGGAATTAGAATTGGAGATTAAGGCTCTAGCTTATAAGAAACCTAAAATTACTCTACTATAATGATTAATACTGAAATTAAAAGCTAATCTACTGTGCATGAATGAAAAGGGATAAGAAAAGCTACTTCTAACAACTTGAAATGCGTATCTGGAGCGGGAGGAAGATCGATCGGAGGACGTTTGATGAACCTCGAAACTCTCGCCGATTCTACTATCTCGTTTTCACAACGACAAGGATGGGAGGATGAAGTTGTCATCTGCGTCCTACTATCCTTGTATAATATTGGGGTTACGAGACTAAAATGGGATTCAAAAGTCAAAAGGGGGTCGGCCATATCTTATTTATAGACAAGGTGATCAACGACCGTGGGAAGAGGGTAGCGTGTTGGAGGAAATAGGTAGGTGAAGTCTAAGGTGCGACATAAGGGTGGGAAAATATTTTATTAATTCATTTAAAAATAGCAATTTTTTTTATTGAATTAAATTCAAAACATAAAAAATATTTATTATTTTGTGTATTGTTCTATTCTGATTTTTATTTATTTTAACAAGTTAGTTTATTATATGTTAATATTTACATGTAGATACATATGTATATGTACATGTATTGAGCCTATTTTTTTTGTATTTTATATTTTATTATTATATACATGTATTTTATAACTTATTGAAATACATATTTAAAATTTTTTATTATTTTTTTTAATTTTCATTTTTATTTAAATAATTATGTATACATATTATATGTATACTTCATCTATATATTAAAGTACATTATTTATTTTAATGTATTTTAATGAATTTATTCTAAATTTATTGTTGAAATGTGTTTGTGTAATATTTACAAATTCATAAAAATATTAGAAAGGTAGAAATATAAAGAATTAATATATTGAACATATATACATGTATAATGCACCATGAGGATTCAAAAGCCAACTTTTGCATCTTAACTCCAAATCCGATGAAAGTACCTTTATTAGATAGATAATTTAATTTTTTGAATAATAAAGATGAGTTTGGTCAATTTTAATTTAGTATGGAGAAGATACCTGTCTATAAAATTTTCTTTGTGGCCTTTTAATCTTTATATCCAGGACACAATATGCATTATTTTTTACAGAAATATTTTTTTATTTTCTTTGTATTTCTATATTCAACTTTCATATAGAGAGTTTTATTGTCTGAGGTATAAAAATAGAGAAATAAAATAGGTCCTGAAATGTAATATATTGACACAAAGAATTAGGATTTTTAGCATATTTCTGTATAGTTGTTGTGCCCTATATCCCCTACTTTGTTCGATGTGTATCAAGCCATCATGATGATTAGGTCTTGGGGTCTAGGGTCACCCATTGTCTTTGACACTTCATTATTTTTCTTTTCTTTCCTTTATTTTTTATTTCGGTATTAAATATAATATTTTATGCAGTATACATGTATTGATTATTGAGTATTATTTTCATCAAAATTTTGTTATATACATGCATATAATTAGGGATTACGACCAAAATGAAAGAATAAAGGTGATGAAATAGAGATTCATCAGTAGCATGCCTCTCATTTAAATTGTAATTTATTTTCTAGATTTTTCCTGTATTCAAAATATGCAGTTTAAAGAAAATGTATCATATTTGAATATCCATTTAGAAAGGAAAGGAGTTCAAGTAATGCATATTAGTTCTTGGATTGGTTTAATATATTTGAACATTAATTCTTATATGAAACACCTGATCTAGTTTCATCATTAAGGTAAGGTTGCAAGTAGGAACAAGTAAAGGGTAACAAACAAAAAGGCTAAGATTAACAAATAGATGTACCAGACAACTGTCTTAAATCTAATTTCTTTTAATGGAGATCAAATGAGTGGCGACAAGGCTAGAACAAATGGTATCACATGGGAGGGGGGACAACATTATGTGAAACAAGCAGTGACATCATGAGGGAGGGGTGATGACATTGCAAAGGAGGAGTGGCAATATTGTGCTAGAGGGGGAGGTGTTGAAATGGATTGAGAGGGATGGAACTGGGAGCAGAATATTGGGGTCAAGAATGAAATGAGAGAGGATGTGAATGGAGTGGAGAATAGTTCAATGGTGTTTACAACTTATAGTTATATTTATATTTTATTATTTAGGAACTTAATATTTATCTTTCATAAGAGAAGAGAGGGTGGTGTCAAGAAGACTTGTATCCACTATTGATATGAAAAATGAGATGAACGACATTAGTTATGGTCTTATGGGAATGGGTGCATATATATGTATGTATGTATGTATGTATATATGTTATACCACATTAACAGATTGGATCGGATCAGATTTTGATAGTGATCTGATCCAATCCGTACTTTGAGGGATTTAAAAAATTCCAATCCATTCTGGTCCATTAAAATAATAAAACAATCCAATTCAGTAATGTCAGATTGGATTTGATTACGGGTTTTATCCGATCCGTGTGCACACCTATAGCCAAAGCACGACAGTGCAATCCTTCGATAATTCTAGGAGGATTCTACCATCAAATTAACATTCATATAGATTTGGTGCCTATGAAAATATTTTCCTTGTGTGCTCTTGTTGATATTTTTTGTTGAGAAATCTCACCCTTCGCCTGTCTTCTGCCGGTAACTTAGGTGGGTTATTTCTTTCTGCAAGGAAAATGCTATACCACCTTTTTTATTTGATGAATGATATTGATATTTTCTTCAAAAAATGACCTATGGTAACCAATAATTTTATTCAATGCAATATCTTTTGTAGTACGTTAGCAATGGATCTTAGAACAATGGTAACTTTAACAAAGACCAATAGAAATTCTTACTGAAAAATCAACGAATAATTGTCATTATATGAGCATTTAGCATGGAATCTGATATTCGTTACATATTAAAGGATAAAAGATAATTTTGTAACTAATAATATTCATTGTTATATATGTGATGTTAAAGATGTGTCAACGAGTATTCAAAGTATTTGTTTTATAATAAACCAAACTGGTTGTGGTGTCTACCTTTATTGGAGTTGTAATAATTGTACTCTAAGTTATTGACGATTAATCTATGAATTTATGATATTGATTTTTACTAGTGCTCATTTATTACCATGGAAGTATAACAGCCTTGATGCAATGGTAAATGAGTGCTAGCCATTCATTAGAGAAGATGATCCTTTGCTGTAGAGGGCATCGCAGCAGAGGTGTTGTAATCTTCAATAATTTTTTTGTGATTTAGATTTTAGAATCCAACCTTATAGATTTAATCTTAGGTTAATGTTCTATATTTACTCCAAATTTCGTTTAAATCAGAAATTATTTGCTATTTTATCTTAATAGTTGAGGATTCAGGTCTTTTTAAATGAACTTTAAGTTGTTTAGATCTTAACCGATTTTTTGACCGTTAAGATAAAATAACAAATAATCTCGAATTTAAGTAAAATTTGGAGGATATGTAGAGCATCAATTTAAGATTCAATCTATAAGGTTGGATTTTAGAATTTTAATCACAAAAAATTTATTGAGGACTACAGTGCTGCAATCCCCACCACAGATCCTCTTCCTCCATTAGAATATACTTGTTACAGTCTCAAAATTTAAAGCGTGTAACAGCTAAAATATCCCTCAAGGATAGTAACACAAACCTGCACGCTAGTAAACCTGCACACTCCTGTCCATCGATCGAGCGTGTCATTAAACTATTATTATTATTAGCTTCCATCTCTATCTTATTTTCAAGTTCCATCTCTATCTTTTGTGGAGGAAGCTGTTTTTTCGTTTATCGAACGTGGGTGGCATTCGTAGGTTGTGCTAAACGCCGAGATGCACAGGTTCTTTTTTATTTTTCGATGTTGTTTCTGGTTTACCTGGTTGTCGGAAAATTCATTGCTGCGGACTCTAGATGAATGGTTTATAAAAAAAATTAGATTATTGTTAACCTTTCTTACAACCACGAGCCCTGAGCGCTCTTACCAGTAATCGAACTGTTAGTATAACAGTGAACTTTTTGACCACCCTGTAACAATCGAGAAAACTTTCGGTACTGATTAATTTCGTAAGATGTACGTTGAGCAGCATCGTATCTTTTCTTAATTTCCATAACTGTTAAGATAAACTAAGCACTGACTCCAACTTGCTATTCATACAGTTGTACATCTTACGATCAATTACGACAACAGTAGCAACGTCGCAAGAAGTAGAACTCAGTCTGGCATTGGAAGTAAAGGAATTGATGGATCCTGCAGTAGTTGGCGCATTCAGTTTCGCACAGGTATCCCCAGAAGAGGTCACCACGGTGAGGACAATATTGGCCTTCTATATATATGTTGCACAGAGAAGGGTACTTAATTAGCAAAGCAGGAGATTAAGTAACGAGAATACGCTTAGAAAGGACTGTTAATTAACTGTCAAATGACTAACAACGGACAAATGAGAACGTATCAAACATGTGCTGATATATATGCTTGAAATTGCAAGTTCATGATTACCGGTAGCAACAAGGAAAAGAGCGAGGAAGATAACGATAGCGAAGGACTGCTGCTTTGCCATGGAGTTGTTGACCCACTCGAGTAGAAATGAGAGAAGCAGTGGCCTCTCGACCTCGCTTATATAACATTAATACTACAATCAGTCTTTCTCTTTGGTAAGTGATGCCCTTAAACCTAAATCATATGGTAGAATTTTGGAAGGCGATATAATTGTCGCTGTCCCCCATCTATTCTTATTCAAGCAACAAGACTTTCTTCTCTCAATTAAGGATCATAACTCATTGTCTTTCTACTTTTTGTTAGAATGACAACTAATCGTTCTTATTATTATATATCATCATCATCATCAAAATCCATGAGGTGAGATATGAGAGGAACATCTACAACTTATACATATCAAACTCCTAGATTATGCATTGTATTCGCAAAATTAGCTGACATTTTAGTGGCAAAGTCTGGGTCTGCAATAATGAATAATTGGATATTTGTTACCATATATACGCAATCACATGATAAAACACTTTGAGAAATAGAATTTTAATATTGAATAAGATACGCAATATTTCCATTTTTTCCAGGATATATTAATTCTTCCATGGTCATCGACTAGTTGTAGTGGCACAGACTTTATCATGAATTCAAGGGGCATTATAGTTACTTGGGTTTCACGTACTATCTCTCATTTATACATATTAATTATCCACTGGCAACTAATTCAGAGTTGCATTGTAGGAAGGGAGATTTCTTCTTTTTATTTCTAATTTTCGAAGCAATCGATATTCATTCCATCAAAAGCCAGAGCGGATAAAAACAATAATCAATCGCCCATGATCACTACAAGGAAATAAATTGTGGCTACAGAACTATCACTACAAGGAAAATAAGTTGTGACTACAGAACTATGGCCACGGATATGGGGTTTGTGGCCACAGAATTGGGCTTTGAACACGACGTGTCGTGGCCAGTAACCGTAGCTACAAGTCTCATCGCGAGAGTTCTCTAGCCGCAAATATGTCGTGGCCACTACAAGTGTCACAGAACTTATCGTAGTCACAACTCTTATATGAAGACTTTGACCACGGATTGTGGCTACAAGAAACTAGTGGCCACGAAATTATCGTGGCCACAAGTTCCCGTAGCCACATTCAGTGACCACAACTCATTTTTCTTGTAGTGTATGCCCACAGATATGGGGTTTGTGGCCACGGAATTAGCCTCAGAGCACAACACGTCATGGCCAGTAGTTGTAGCTACAAGTCTCATCGCGAGAGTACTCTAAGCACGAATATGTCATGGTCACTACAAGTGACCACAGAACTTATCGCGGCTACAACTCTTGTATACAGACTTTGGTCATGTATTGTAGCTAGGAGAAACTAGTGGCCACGGAATTATCATGGTCACAATTTTTGTAACCACATTCCGTGACCACGGCTCATTTTTCTTGTCATGGATGTCGATATTTAGTACATGAGTTTTTTTTAATAATTATGAATTTATTTCTAATTATTTAAATAACTATGATAAATAATAAATTAATAATATAGGCATATATCGGCATCTTAGGGAGAAAATCCAAAACAGCACATGAGGTGTTATCGATTTGGGAGGGAGGTTTTGCACATATGTCCAACAATTTTGCACATATATCTATTTCAAAAATCCATTATTACATATAGTCCTCTTATTTATAATATCAAAAAAGTACATTTTAATGTATTTATGTTCATACTTCAAATGAAACATAAATTAATATTATTGCATGGATATGTATTAATTTAGGTGTGTATATATATATAAATCAATGATGTAGAAATCAGTTTCATTTTTTGTGGACATAGGTATAAATATGCACATGCAGATGATGACATTGAGTATAGTTTCATTTTTTAGATATGGATATCCATTACATTGAATCTATGTGCATTGTATCGATATATGGATTTTAATGCAGATTTAGGTATAAATATGGATATGTACACATCATTGGGATGCAATCAAGTATAGACATACCCATATCTGTCCGTTCGTGTATCTGATTTTTTGCGGATATGGATTTTTTTGGCAGGCACAAGTACGGAAGCGCTAGCGAATATAGAATTTACTTATATTACTCATACATATATAAAAATTAGTATTCATTTGTTACCGTATCTGTTTGTTAGGGTTATAGATATTTAGTTAATCCATATCGGCAAAAAACAAACACAAAAGGTCATGATATCTATCATAACTGCATTTATGGATTCCATATTGGCTTATTTAATTTCTATGTTTATCGATTTGGAATAACTAAATATCTATATCCGTAAAAACTAGATATGGTAACAAATGAATATTACTTTCATTATATGTATCCGTAACACAAGTAAATTCCATATTCCCTTCCGCATTTGTGCCTGCCAAAAATTCCATATCCGCAAAAAATCGGATAGAGAACTGACATATGTCGGTATGTCTATACTCGATTTCATCCCAATGATATGTACATATCCATATTTATTCCAAAATCTGCATTAAAATCCATATAGAAACATAATGCACACATAGATTCAATGTAATAGATATCCATGTCAAAAAAATGAATTATACTCGATGTCAGCATCCACGTATCATATTGATACCTATGTCGGCAAAAAAATGGAATGCATTTCCACATCCTTTATTTATATACATCAAAATTAATACATATCCAGCAATGATACTAATTTATGTTTCATTTGAATTATAAACATAAATACGTTAAAATGTACTTTTTTGATGTAATAAATACTGAAATAGATATATGTGCAAAATTGTTGGACATATTCCCAAATCGACACCTCGAGTGCCATTTTGAGTTTTCTCCCTAAGATGCCGATATATGCTTATATTATTAATTAATTGTTTGTCATACCTATTTAATTAATTAGAATTAAACTCGTAATTATTTAAAGGAGTCCTTTAGTACAAGTGAGGAAATTCACCACAAAACGACATAACATAGCTCTTAAACATACAAAGGTGTAGAAAAGGACAAGGATATGGAGACAAAAATAAAGCCTTGGTTAGTTATTGCAAGTCATTTGATCTGTTTCTTGGTAGGGGCATGTTGTTTTTTTATAAGAAAGAGGGTGACCGTTCGAGATGGGAGTCACCGCAAAACCATTAATTTATTAAAACACAGTTTACATGATTAGTTACCTTGATTCCCAAAGATTTAATAAAGCCTTACAATGAGCAACAACATTCTCTTCCAATCTAGGGAGGGGCATGTTGTTGATAGGTGCGGACGTTTCTTTTTGGGTAGGTTTTCACAGATCCAGATCAGAGAGGCCATTCTACAGGTTTCACTTCCAATCTAGGATAGCAAATAGTAGAGGGGTGAGCACAAACAATTATCTTAGTGATGAAGGCAAAACGTGATCAATGGAGCTTAAAGTGCTTGATAAAACAATGAAGGTTATCTTAAATGATGATACGAAAAATTTGAATCATCAGAAATTCTCTGTGGAGGATGGGTGTTACCCTAAAATTTTTTCGAAAAGTACGCAAATAGGATGAGGAGTTCGAACAACAGTTTGAAGGATAGAAGAAATGTTGTTGCAGATGCTTCGTAAATCAGGTTTAAGTATATATAATACGTGTTTAGTATACTTGCAAAAACGTTTAAGTATGGAAAGCTTACGATCAAAATTTATAGGGTCTCTTTTTGTTAGCTTTGAAATATATGCGGAGCCATGGATGCATGTGTTGTTTTATTCTCCTTGATAATTGGAGTTTGCTCCTCATTTCCACTTCTACATTTATTTTGATTTTTAAATTTTAATTACTTATGACTTTTTTTAAGCATTCTAATTTGATTTTAAGAATTTTTACAGAGTATGTTAATTCTTTTTATTATTTAAGGTTTTTGGATGTCTAAAATTTACGAATAATATAATTTGTTTTATAAATTAGTTTTAATGTTTTTGCAATTGTACTGTACTTTTTGTTTTCTTGTTTTTTAGTAATAGAAAAATAGGATTCCAATTTATTTAAAAGGGAAAATAGTTTATCTATACTAATATAGAATATATATACACACACATATCATTTTATTTGTCAAGTGAACTAAGTTTAATCTACTGTACACATGAATTTAGTTTATCTTTTTTATTTTTTAATAATATTTTTAGTAAAACTTTCTAGCTTTTCAAGTGCTCTATGTATTTAAGATTGAATTTGAAATGGTGAGTACTGTGATTTATAACTTAGGGCTTTATATCTTAGCCAATAGTTGTTGTCCATTTACTTGTTGTGCTTCCGGGAAAAAGGAAATGGAGAAAAAATTTTAACAATGGAAATGTGCTTGCAATGTAATGCAAATTTTAGAGGAGCAAGTTAATGATGCGTTATGGAACTTGAGAGGAATATTGTTATACTTGAGAGTGATAGTGTTTTGTTTGATTACCATTAATTGTAGTTTTGATGATATAGAACATGGCTGTGAAATGGAAGACATGTTGTACGTGAGATAGAATCAACCATTTCTTGTTTGCATTTGTTAGGAAATCTGGTAGCAGCCATCCATTAGTATCTAATAGGAGAATCTCTATCTATAAACCACGTTTTTATTAATTTCCAACAGACTAATAACGCATTAACAATTACTGCTACCAACCATCTACATTTTTCCAAACAAAGTAGTCTGCATATTACATACGCAAAAAATGGCATGATGCTAATACCTTTTCATAATCCACATCCTTGTTAGTTACCTATCAAGCATATGGGTATTGAATGACATTAAAGCATAACCAAATGTGAAGCAATCACATGAGCTTCATGTCCATGATAGAACTTCTTTAATCAGACTTCAAAAAGCATCATTACACATGTAATATGAAGAATATTAAGCGAAACATAGCTTCAATATGTATGTTCCAAATTGACATTCCACATTTATATTGTCAACCCTCATCACAGTGAAACACTTGTAATCCCTTGTTATTGACCTCACATAAGAGAAGTCCGATGGTATCGCATTCTCTTTCCAAGCTTTTGGCTTTCGAAGCCCATCCTATGTGGTTGTCATCATTTTTTGCCTTATCCAATCGACAAGGTGATAAATAGGGAGGTGTCCTGTTGGGGATATTCATGCATTGAGGGACTCGCTCAGATTGTTTGTTAGATAATGACACTTTGCTCCTTCATTGAATTGGTGGTGGCTCCACTTCTCCTTTAAGTTGGTCAAGTATTCATATGTACCCATGTTGTGTTTCTGTATCTCAGAGAACTAGTGATTATAATGCTTATTGTTAAATGCTCATGCAATAGACCTCACCATAACCTCCAAGTCCTCCCTTGGGAACTTTTTCTTGATATTCTTATGAATGTGGTGCATGCAGGTCCTATGCTTTGGCTCCTGGGAAGATGGTCTTCGCTGCTAATTCTAGACCCTTTTGCACATCCGGGATGAAGTTTAGTCTAGCTCCTCTTCCAAATTCGATTGCATCATCCAAATATGACATGAACAAATTCCATATCACATTTATTTAACTTCCCACGACTGTGAATGCTACAAGAAGCAAGGAATTGAATCCATTTAATGATGTGGCTAATATCAAGATTCTTAAGTACTTCCCCTTCAAATGGTAGCCATCAAGACCTATGATAGGTCTACATCCCTCCGCAAAACTCTACCTTTGCGCTTTCTGTGATACGAAGACATGAAAGGAGTCATCCTTCTCAAATTCATAATGAACTACACTAGTCGAGTTCCAACTCTTCATTTCATATATCAATGATGGTAGAAACTTGTATGACTCATCCACTTTGCCAAAGATCTTGTCCAATGTAAGTCTTCGTTACATGCATAGACTCATTATGAATATGGAATTGCTCTGATAACCATTGAGATAGTGCACAAACGTTCATCCCTGGATTGTCTCGGATCCAAGGGTCAATGTCTTTCACCATCCAATCTTGTGTTGCTAACGAGTCACCAAATCTACTAACAGAAGATTATACATTAGAAACAAACGAGACATGGACCTTGACGTTAAATAAACTCAGTGCTCCCAATAATTGGTTGTCCAGATTATGCTCTTGAGTGCCTCGAAGACTGTGGAATCAAATGTCCCACTTAGGGTGTGTTCGGTTGGGAAATAAGTAGGAATAAGGAGAATAAGGGTCTATTCTCCGTTCGGCTGGAGGATAGAAATAAAGAGAATAAGTTGAAATAAAGGTAGGTAAAGTGGGATAAAGATAGGAATAAGAGTGAAATAAGATGGAATAATGTGGAATAGTCGTACCACTAGGAACTGTGTCGGGAGGAGAATTAGCCCCTTATCTCAGGGCCTATTCTCCAACCAAATAGGGCCTTAGAGAATTGGTGCTACATATCCATTGAATAAGCAGGGACGATAATATTGTCTTCATGAAAAAATCGAGAAAGCACTCGAACAAACAATTATACAACCTCTTTACCCACGGAAGTATTACCTCATCTTTTAATAGTTTATTATAAAAAAAACTCATCCACTCGAGAGTCTCATATTTTATTGGGCATATCTATCATAACTGTAGAAAATCGGAAGCGGAAGCGGAAACATAGATAAAATATAAAGAACGAAAAGAACACGGGATTTTTACGTGGAACCCTACTCCAGAAGGAGCGGGATGAAACCACGGGAGAAGCCCCTGAATTGGGCGTTTCTTCTATTGAAGTTCTCAATGAGTACAGGAGGTCTGGGGCTCCTTATATAGCCTTCCCAGAGCCTCCAAGTCCCACCACTGGTCCATGTGGGACTAAACACTGGATGGGGTAAATGGATCTTCTCCAGGATCCATTTACCCTGCTACAACTCAACATGGCGCACTACCAAATACTCTAACACTCCCCCTCAAGCTGGAGCATGCAATGCTCAGCTTGGACAAACAGAAATAAACTCAACTCAACGCTACAGGACACTACGGACAATATCAACCCAACGCGCACATGCTGCAGTCGAGGACGTTGCTTCTCATGTCGAGCAGGTGAGGAGGACGAACGGGCTGGAGTGTGAGTCAACTAAAGACTCGTAACCTGACCATCGAGTCTGAACTTGCGCCTGGAGTCTCCTCGTCGGAGAACTGGGTCTCTCCCATCTGGCTCAGAGAACGGTGCACTGCTCTGATGTACCTATGATACCACATGAAAACCCTTGCCCTCAATGGCATAGGGAATGGTCCTCTGCTCTGGAGTCCCTATGGCTCACATGAGAACTCTGGCCTGACAACTAGAAGAATGATGGGGACCTCTGACAATGATGATGGCAACATATGCACATCTGACAATGACCGCACACTTGTGTGTGTCTGAAACTGGAGACTCGGAAGACAATCATCGAGTCTGAACAACTGCGCATCAAACTGGGAACCGGAATCTGAACGTCGAGTCTGGAAACTTGCGCATGAAATCTTCATCTGAAAACCGTAGAGTCTGAAAATCGGCTGGTCTGGAGAATCTGCAATCTTGGAACTGGAGAAGATATCTGAGATGACATGTGACTCTACATATACTCCCCCTTTCTCCCATACTTGTCGGAAAACATGGATGTCGACCAAGTTGGGAGAAGACAAGATAAATAGGGGTAAATAACAAGAACATGGAACTTGCGGCTTTGTCATCATTTTTTAAATAGTCGCCATTTTTTTTGCATTTTTTTTAAGCCGTTCATGCCTTTTTTTTCGGCTTTCGTATATTTTTTTTTGGAACTTGCGTACGACTCTTTAATTTGTACGCGCCTTTTTTTTCGAAACAATATACGGCTCGCATGGGCCCAACGATATCGCAGCCCGGCACTCCTCTTTTTTTTGTACTGGACTTCTCTTGCTCTTTTGGGCTTTTCAAGTAAATAGCTCCCTTTTTTTTACATAAAACTCGGTGCTTCTCTCTCTCACTCTCTCTTTGTTTTTTTTCTAATGAGCCCCCCTTTTGCCAAATACACGGTTCCCCTTTTTTTAAAAAATAAAAACAACCGAAGCCCAACATCACTTCCCCTCAGTTTTTTTAATAGACGCCGAATCCCTTTTAGGGTTCCCACTCACGGGAACCCATCAAACAAATGGAAGGAGCGCCGCCGCCCAACTCGCTGGGCTCACGCGCTGCCTGTGCGTGTGCGGCAGGGCCTTGAGCAGGGAAGGCTGGAGGGCGAGGTGCTGCTGTTGCACCGCACGGGGAGGCGCCGCCGCCTCGAAGTTGTGTGGCTGGAGATTGATGGAGCCGCCGCCCCTGGGATCGAAGATAAAGCTGCAGGTGCGCGTTGTGCGCGTGAAGGTTTTACCGCCGCAACGAGATGCGGCTAGGGCTGGAGGGCAGATGCCGCCTGGGCCGATGCCGCGAGATGGGGCTCTGCCTGGTGCGCGTGAGGAGTGCGCGTAGGGAGTACCAAGCTGCCGCTTGGATAAGAGGAATCGCCAGGAGCTGGAGAAGAGGATTGGTGGCGCTTGCGTGTTTGGGCGATCGCCTGGTGCTCGTGCCTTGCTGCAGCGCCTGCGTGGTTGAGGAGATCTCGTGTGGCTGATTGCAGCGAGAGCATGAGCTTCCAAAGCCCGGGGCTACCAAAGCCCGGGGCTACCAAAGCCCTAACTTTGAATCACGACAAGTCCAGAGGGTGCTCGCCTGCAACCTATTGCGGGAGTTTCCTGACGAAGAAGAAGAAGCAATCTTTGCCTGGGGATTCGGCTGCTACCGCCAAATGGAAATCAGATCTTCAGATCTAGGGTTCGAAAGAACCCTAAAAAACAAAAACTCTTGAACAGCATATAAACTTGAACAGTACAATAATCTTCATAAATACATCTTCAACATCAACCTCGACTCTCGAAAAATAAAGAACATAAAACCCCGAGAATCGAACCCGCTCTGATACCATGTAGAAAATCGGAAGCGGAAGCGGAAACATAGATAAAATATAAAGAACGAAAAGAACACGGGATTTTTACGTGGAACCCTACTCCAGAAGGAGCGGGATGAAACCACGGGAGAAGCCCCTGAATTGGGCGTTTCTTCTATTGAAGTTCTCAATGAGTACAGGAGGTCTGGGGCTCCTTATATAGCCTTCCCAGAGCCTCCAAGTCCCACCACTGGTCCATGTGGGACTAAACACTGGATGGGGTAAATGGATCTTCTCCAGGATCCATTTACCCTGCTACAACTCAACATGGCGCACTACCAAATACTCTAACAATAACGAGCATGAGAAAAGTGTTCTTTCTTGGGCCAATAGATGCCATCTTTGTAAGAGGGATGAAGAAAGCATGAATCAAATCCTATGTAAATGCACCGCTCTAAATTCATTTTTGAAACAATAGTGATACCATTGATTGTTTGCCATTATATTTTTTTCAATTAATGTAGTCACGCTAAATAAGCTACAAACCACTCTCTTTTGCCATTATATGGTGGTTCATTTGGGAAAAGAAATGCTGTCGTGCTTTTAAGGGCAAGGAATTCTCTCCTCCGTGGCTTAAATTATTTCCTATGGATGCAGGTATCTTTAGTCTTTTCCACAAACTTGAAGACTCCACCTGATTTTGATCGATTGCTAGAGCCTTTGAACCCGTATGAGGAAGTCTGCTCCTCGACTGAGCACCATCTTCCGAAGTAACGCATTGGTGCTTCCTGCGCCACCTTCAGTTTGGACTAACAAAAAAGTATGGATTGCTATTAGATTACCTTGGTCTTCGATGAATAAGAAAATAAAATAATAAAATCAAATATACAAAATAAAAATAAAATACTCTAAAACATATATAAATATACCTATAATTAAACCCTAAAAAATAACTTTTAATTAAGTACCTCCAAAAAATAAATAAAAATCATGATAAAATTCTTTAAAAAATAACAAATAACTTTTATTTTATAACTTAAAATTAATAAATTATTTATTATTTTTATCGATTTTATAAATATTTTGGCCAGGTTTTTTTATTGGTCCACATGGACCAACCAGACTCCTCCACCCGTTGACCTCGGTCAACTCTCTGATCGAGGCCCCCTTGTCTGTCAGATATAGCTTCTGACCCACTTTCTCGAATTTTTCCTCTAAAGATTTACTCGTCTTTTTGGGATGATTTCTTCTGCAGTATTTTCCTCAATCTTTGATGATTCACATCGGGTATTAAACTTGTGTTGTAAATCACTATATCGAGTTGACTCCTTGTTCTTTGGTCCCATGTCACCACCTGTACAAAACACCATCGCCATCTTATTTGATTCTTGGAACCTCCTTTGACCGAGTTTTAGCCTCCCTCTGGTGCTTCGGATCGAAGCCCGTGACAGGGGCTTCTTTGACCATCTCGAGCGGACCCAGACGAGGTCTTTGGTGGCTTCCCCTCTCATCGCCGACGAGCTCGCCGTTGAGGTCATGCTTCATGGTCTTCTGGCCATTAGAGGTACCTTTTCTTGCATTTTCTATCTTATATTTAGCCCTTGATTTAATTCATGCATTTTTTTATGTTTTGATTACATGTTTTAGCTAGTTTAATGCATTCGTAGTTCGCCAGAGGCTAGCTCCGGCGAACCCATTCCACCATGATTCCTTTGTTAATCGACTCTCCAGCCACCACTATTTCCTTCCCCTGACATTTCCGTACGCCCCTTGCCTCTCCATCCAACCTGCTCCTTACAGGAGCAGAATCGAGGTTCTCCAACTCTGTTGCCTCGCTGGAAGCACCTCCGCCGCTCTCCACTTCGCTCGTTGCCACCCAGTAAAGCCCCAGGACACCCCTTTTTGCGTGCTCATGCTTACTTGCAAGTTTTGGAGGTCAAGGGCCCATCTGGGCTAATTTTGCACCATGCCGGAGATACATGGAGTACCTCTTCTTCTCCACCCTCGTGGATGAGATTCAGTGCCCCTCTGGCCATTCTGAAGCCCCTAGCTAATAAAGGGACCATCCAGGAGCGTTTTGGGACATATTACACCAAAAAAGACTGCTGAAACAGGTGATTCTGGCCGAAGGAAGCTTGCTCAAGCAAGGCTTCTTCCCAATTTCTCCTCAGTCCTCCTCCGTCGTCGATTTTGGTTGTGTTCATCATGAGCTCTAGCTACCATCAGATCGAGCTTCGTCAGTATTGTCTGATCCTCATGCAAGATCTAATCCCAGCCATTCGGGCACGGACCAGTATAGTGAGGCATGGAAGCGACACGTGGCATAAATGATCGATCCAGATCGTCCGCTCACACCTTAGGTGTGGGGATTTTGCGACTTTAGTCCATTTTTTTATATTTAATTATTAGAACTCAAACCTTCCTATGAGGTTTAATATTTCTGTATAGTTTGCAATTAGGCTCCCGACTTCTAATATTTGCACTTCAGTCCATGCCAGCTCAACTCACATGACCACCCACATGAGGTGGGCATTTTGCAGGCGTGCCCTTGAAGTTTTGTGTAAATCATCTTGGCCTGTAACTCTTTAATTACGTTATATTTTTAAATTGCAAAAAGTCCCTCGTGTTTTATTTTAATTGCATATATGCTCTTGCCAGGATGTAGTTTATTTTTATTTTCTCTATTTTTTAATATAGTTATTATAATCAGAAAAATACCAAAAAATAGCCTTAGTTTCATGGATGCTTGTAGTTTCACGCCATAAATATATTTTAGCATTTTAGGATCTATTAATATTTATTAAAAATCATTTACAGCACTTTTATTCCATGTTTAGCTTATAAAATACCGAAAATATAAAAATGTGTTGAATAATTCCCAAAAAATATATTGTGTTTAATAAAAGTGTTCTTATCCTATAGAAAAAATCACTAAAAATAGAAAAATAGAATGCCTAAAAATTAAAAAGCCCCAAAATCCTTGAAAAAAATATATAAATTTACTAAAAATTCTAAAAATATTGTTTACTATTTTAAAATTTTCCTATATATTTATAAATAAAATTGATTTGGAAAATTTTGGAAATTATTTACTATTTTTTATTTGCATTTCAATTCTATCTATTTAGTAAATCCATGTTTAAAGGTATTTTTTACTTTAAAAATCCATAAAAATTAGCAAAATTTCCTAAAAATCATAAAAAGGTAGAAAATATTTAAAATCCAAAAATATTTTATTTTATTTATTTTAATATCTTTATTATCATTTATATCTATATTATCTTACTTGTATATATACTCTATATATAGCTATATTGTATTTCAAAAGAAAAATAAATATAAAAATATGAAAGTATAAAAAGAAAATACAAAATATAAAATTATAAACAAAATCCAAAAATATAAACATAAATTAAAAAATTAAAAATTAAAAACCCACAAAAACATATAGACAAAGAACCACAATCACATTTTTTGCATTCCACTTGCACAATCTATCTAGTTTACTCCCTAAGTTTGACTTCTACATACTTGCACATATATGCATCCTTGTTGTAGAGTTATAATAAATTTTAACTCCACGTATTCATTTATATTACTTAATTTTTTGAATTAATTGTTGCTTGAAGTTGGGTTTCGTGAGAGGTCAGCACATCGAATTGGATCTCTCGCCTTGTGAGATTTCTAGACCCTTGCAAAACCCACTTCAACAATGGGTCCTGAGAAGAAATTATGTTTGGGAAATATATTCTTACCAACAATGGTCTAAGAAGGTAAGGGTATCTAAAAGAATGTTAAATCTTATTTCATAAGACACCTATTAGAATTCCAAACAAACAAACCATAGATAATGGATATTCGTACAATGTGATAGAAAATTATTAGCTCGTTATCCATATGGAGGATACCAAATGTGGAGATATTATGCTAGTAAACAACCAATGATGCCCTGTCATAAGAAAATATGCAATTAGTTGCTCAAAAAGAAAATATGCAATGTGTTAATGATATGAGGCTCGAAGCACATCTTTCTAGGGTCAGCCAAATATATAATAGAGTTATTTGTTATTGTTTTTAAAGGTTCAATAGAAATTTGTTAAGAAAGATCAGGAAATTACTTTTTAAAGGAGATAGAAGTAAAGAAATTTACTCATAAGATTTTAAGAAAAAAATCCATTAAGTTGCATACTTGTTACAAATGAAGAAATCACATTTTGGCATAAGAGATTCAGACACATTAACCTAAGACTAGTAAACAAGTTTAACAAGTTTAAATACACAAAGATGTGTATGACCTAGCTTTTAAAAAGTCTTCACTTGTTCTTCTTGTAAACTAAGTAAGATATTTATAACATCTTTTACATAAACAAGGTTGGCTTCAGTTAAAATGTTCTAAGATTTTGCACCTAAATCTTTTTTGTTCTGCTTAGAGAAAGAATATGTCCATATTGTAGTTTTATTTTTTAATAGGTGATTATTTCTCGTGATTTACTTGGGTGGTATTTTATGCTTTAAAAGTCAAGATTTCGAAGAATTCTCAAAACTCCATAAACAAATTCAAACATAAAAGGGTTGTTATATCTCTATGATTCATAGTTGTCACGAAGGCAGATTTCAAATAAATTATTTAATGAGTTTTGTATCTCATTAGGAATTCATCATGAGTATTCATTCACAAGAGTCACATAATAAAATATGGTCATTAAGTAAAAAATGATAAGCTACAAAAATGTGCAAGAATGGTGCTTATTAAATCAGTCTTGCCAAGGCACATGTGGAATGAAGTTGTTGGCACACTTATATTTAGTTTTGAATATGGTTCTTCTATCGTCGATTTTACAGAAATCCCTTTTGAACTCTATTGTAGAAGAGTACCTAGATTTTGTTTTTTAAATTTTTTGGATGCAATTGCTTTGTTTTGATAAAAGAAGGTACTAAATATAGGTTTCATTCAAAAACTTCAAAGTTGTTATTATTGTCTATTTAAACCACTTTAAAATTGATTGCATTTTCAACAAGATAACATCAACCGTAAAAGACACTATCCATGTCTCGTTAGATGAAATCTTTGGAAATGAGCATGATGCTTTCACATAGAAGATTCTGAAAATTATTTATAATCTACGAAAGATTAGACATTTGTGTGTGATCATCCGTAGGAAGTTATTTTAAGCGATAACTCTAGAGCTGTACAAACTCACTCTAGTTTTCATTCAGACTTCGCTTAAAGAATTTGTTGCTCGGTTTGAATCAAAGTCGGTTAAAGAGGCTTACAAGGGTCTTAGGTCATAACAATGTAAGAGGAATTCAATCATTTTATATAGAAGATGCTTTGGACTTGGCTCCTAGACCAAAGACTATTTTATTATTGAAATTAGATAGGTAATCTATAAATCTCGATTAGTACAACAATGTTACTTAGCACAAAGCTAGACTAGTTGTCCAAGGATATAATTAGTAAGATCGTATCGACTTTGATGAAACCTATATACTTGGTGCTAGACTTAAAACATGATTTATCTTATTCCTATTTTATGTGATTTCAAACGTTTACACATGGATCTTAAAAGTATATTTTTAAATTATTTTATCAAAGATGAAGTCTTTGTAAGACAACTTCTTGGCTTTTCTTCTTTGTTTTTTAGGTCATGCCTTTCATTTGAAAAGGTTCCATGTTGCCTAAGATAAATACCTAGCATAAAGCTTTCTTATAGCTTATGGTTTTAAGGTTGGATTAGTCGATACAAGCTCCTTATTACAAAGAAATAAAAAGATTTATTGAGTGCACAATTTATTTGACAATATTTTTATTTCTTCTCACTAAATTCTCTATAAAAAAATCTACGCAAATGTTAGATGAATTTGAGATGATTGTGATTGAAGAATTCAATTGTTTCCTTGAAGTCAAAATCCATCAACTAGAAAATGGAACATTCATCGATCAACAAATATATATAGGTATTTTTGAAGAAATTTGGACCAACACAAAATATTCAATCTTGTTAAAGCAGTTATAGTATTTTTATACTATAACTCAATAATTGTTATAACCAATATGTAATTACTACTATCCTTATTAGAATGCCCTTATTCCCGGAGATATCTATCTCTTAAGACTAAGACATGGTCTTAAGTCTAATAAAGCATCTATACTTAAGATCTTTTAGATCACTATATATAAAGTCTTAAGTTCTTGATGATAAGACTTTGATATCACTATCTCAAAATTATTGTCCTCTTTGAAGGTGTTTTTATTATTGCAATTGAGTGGTTTATCTTCATAGTAAGATTAGTAACAGTTTACTACTCCTACTACATGGCAGACATCTGATTTTATACGCATCTAGCATACATTGAGCTTCTCAAAGCTGATGCATTATGACATGCCGCCTTAGTATTCACATTCTCAACTCTTTGAGGTGTCATCCCTTTAGATAGGTCAGTACCATATATTAAGGAAAGAAGTCTTCCTTGGAATTTTCCAAAAATGGAGCATGTCCAATGTCTACCATTAATGTGACGGTCTCAATAACTAGGTATGAGCATTGGGCAGGGTCGGGTCCGACCCCACCTAGCTCGAGATCGGTTCCAATTTTCGGGCCCTCAGGCCAGACCTAAGCCTGCCAAATTTTTGAAATTGCAGCCCAAGCTCAAGCCCGACCTACAAGTACATGGGTCGAGCTGGGTGGGGCCGGCCCACGATACTTTAAAAGAAAAAAACTTTAAGCATGATTTGCTTGACCATTAGACTAGAGTTATACTTTCCAACATTGTTCACTTTTGTGAAAATTAGAAACACCTAAATTGACCATATAATCCAGGCTTTCAACTCTAAGTATTCTAATATGGAATCACCAGCATATCCTACTTGTCTAATGCATAGGAAATGCAGTAGAACACCAGTACTACATATCAACACCATTAAATCCATCAATATTTCTCAAATCATGATGCTGCAACTAGCTATATCTTAATCATTCCACTTGTTGCACGTTCCAGCATCGTAATTGGAGCAGCCACGAATCCTATTTCCATGAAGATATAGAAAATACACATAAAAAAGAACCAATGATCAATACCATTTAAACCTGCAAATCGTGGAGGTGACAATCTCCTTCATACGAGCCTTTGTACACCTCCTCAGTCTTGCATTGCTCCCCAAAAATCCTATATATGGGACCAAAAAATCAGCATTCAGAAATACACTAAATTTCATGCCTCCAAGCAAATCCAAAAAAAGAGAATGGTACTAAATTCAATCTTGGTGGATTGGTTGACAAGGGAGATGGAGTTGTCGGACATGCACCACGGAGCAGATTTGGCATCTTCAAGGGAGAGATGTTTGGCTTGGACAGTAACGTAGATCCTCTCCATTGGAGATGAGTGGAAGGGAGCAGAGCAGATAGGGGATTTATGGTGTCAAGTGGAGGAGGAGATGTAGTGGGAAGGAGAGAGTAAGGGGCGACGCCGCGTCCAGCGGGAGAGGTGCTGGGGCTAGGGCTAGGGACATGACTCATGAGGATGGTTATGGGTGGTGTTGTGGCCAACGAGAGAGAGAGAGAGGGGGGGTTTGAGGGTGAGAATGAGGGTTGAGGATAGTCTAGGCGGTGTCGTGGCGCAAGGGGTGGTCGACTGGTCGGGTCGAGATGGGAGAGGGGGCACTAAGGTTGTGCGGTTGTGTGCATGTGCAGCTCGGCACACGCACCCCATCCACTTAGGTCTAGACTCGGGCCTATAATTGGTCCTACATTCAGGCCTACACTCAAGCTGGCCCACGGGTTCAGGCTCGAGCCCGTTATACCATGGACCCGGCCTGAAATCAGAATTGGACCTAAATTGAAGCCCAAGCCCGTCTGTTTATTGCTCAGGATTGGGCTTGGGTCGGGCCGGTCCTAAAAATGCTCATCCCTACCAATACCCTATACTCTTTGCTTCTGAACATCTTCAAAACTAAGATCTAAGAGGTATCCTTTAGATTATATCATCTCTAAGTATAGAACAACCATATTATAAAACACTTATTATCATCATTATATCATTCCAAATGATTAGGATATTTTTACATTTAATATGATGAACATAATGGCACTCCCACTAAGCTTCACATGGTTTATTAAGATTCTATCTGAAATCATAACATTTATAATTTCATCCAATCTAATGTTCCAACTACAAGAATCCTATTTGAGTACATTGATGGAGTTTCATTGCTTGTACACCATGAATTCCTCATCCATGAAGCCAAGGGACTACTTCATATGAATCTTCTCAGAGAGGTACTCATAGAGGAATGCAATCTTGACTTCCATCATTTAGATGTCATAGTCAAGTTGTGTAGCTACAGTTAGCAATATTCCGATGGGTTTAAGCACGGCTACTAAAGAATAAATATTATCGCAAGTGATGTATTCTCTTCATGTGTATTTTGTGGATACAAGTCATACTTTGAAGGTCTCTATCTTCTCATCGGGTTCCCTCTTTCTCTTGAATATCCATTTACACTCAATGGGTTTGACCCCTATAGGTGGATCCTCGAGGGTTCGCATACAACACTTGTATATGAAGTCTACTTTAGACTTTATTGCTAACATCCATCTCTCCATGTCATGATCCTTGGAAGCTTCATTATAGAAGTCAGATTATTGTCAAACTTAACTGACACATGGAATACATCATCAAACTAATTTGAAGAGGTACGGGTGTTTCATCTTTAAACGCCCTTTTATTTTCTAGTTTCAGAAGCCTCATTATCTTTTCAAGATTAAATGAGTTCTTTCACTTCATTTTTATCTTGATTCTCAAGAGAGTCATTCTCTGAAAATTATATCCTTAAAATGAAATATTGTAAGAATCTCAAGGTCATAAAGTAGGTATCTAATACCATCCTTCATTTTTCTAATGAAGTAGCACTCTCTGGTGCTTGACTTCATCTTACTTGCATGGAATCTTATTAAGGACATATATTGTAGTCTCTGCTACATATATATCTTGAAACTAAGAGGCAATTATGCTATGATTCATCATTGATCAAATCATGTCACGCATGATCCAATTTTATGTCCCTACAACTCTATTGAGTTTAGGTATACTAGGAGGAGTGAGATAGGAATGTCATTCCTTTCTCCATAATGTATTCGATGAATTCACCTAATAGGTACTGACTACCTAGGTTAGATCAAATTCATTTCATCTTCCTTTAAACTTTTGGTTCTAAACCAAAGTGTGAAATCTTTGAACATTTCAAAGGTTTCTAAGGCGAGGGAAGAAGTCTCGTATTACAAATAATCATCAATCGATATCTCATATCATTAATGTTTATTATGATACAGATGATCAATATATATGAGATCTTGAATATCGGGGCATCTTATACCATTCTCTAAGGAGGACGTATTGGATATTTTACTTTGATTATAATATTCACAAGTATGTAAGATTTGAAATTTCAAACATTCTAAAGTTTCATCTCTTACTAGTATATTAATCTCATCAACAGACAAAAGTCCAAGGTTTGATGCCAGATCATTATCAAATAATCTTCATTCTCCTATTCTTTTAAGGTTTAATTTCCAGTATTTAGAATTGTTGATGAATCATTCATTAATTTTCTAATTTAGTAGAGTCCTATAGATGTTAGATTACTATTTGAAATATATTCATCATAACCTTTATGATAGATCTATTCAGAATACATGTTTATTTCAAACATCTAGAAATAAACAGTGAATGTATTCTAATATCTAGGTCATAGATATATTCTCTAAGACCAAGGGCTCTCTCGTTGAAATATGAAGTCTATCTATGCAATAGAGATTGTTGCAACAATTGCATCAATATCCATGCGGATAACTATTAAACCTTAAGATCAATTTTTCTAATCTTCAAAAACATAGGCAACATATTGCAAGTGTTATTAAAGAATGAGATACGATTATTAGATTTTGAACTTATATAATAAGCAAATCAATTTCAATGACTATATAGATGTAGATTATTCCAATGTACTATTCGAGTCTTCTCTAAGGATCCTAGATAGTCCATATAGTCATATTATTAACACATCAGCTTATTACAGTATTGGCATTTATCCAACTCTTTGGATGTCAAATGGAAGTCATAAAAGTACAGTCAACTCTTTGACTTTCCTTCTTGTTTGGGTCAGAACCATGCTTCCACTGCGCTTCCTTCATCTACAAACAACCATTGCTTAAGACAAATGATCTCTTATGCTGAACTCAAAATATTTCAATATACGAGTATTTCAATATAAGAGTATTTCAACATGTATACATGCTTCATTCAATTCATACAATATAAATATTATCAAGCTTCATAAATGGCTAGAGTATAGATAGCATAATGATGGAACTCATCATATCTACATCCATCTTAACTCTTAAATATTTTTCGTTCATGTAGGTACTCAAACATTTTGAGTGCATCTTATATTATCGAGCCACAATTCTGCATAATGTAGTGAACCACGTCATTCATGATTAAATGTCGAGAGCATATATGTATGAAAAAGCATCTTATTATATTTTATAAGGAATTTTTATAATTACGATCATCATTGACATGATACGTCCAAATCACATTCGATGCGAGATCAAGACTATAGAGATACACAAACCCTAGGTTGTCATATTGTCATTCCTCGTTATTATGAGAAAACGTGTACATTGTAACCACATACATCAATGTGTTCAACTGTAAGTACAATATCTTGATCATGAATCCAATCCATGATAATCTTATTGGTTAGTATTGAGTATAGTTTCGAGTGGGTTCAGTGAAGATTATCTGAAATAAGAAATTTACATATATATATATATGAGGTAAATGGGGCTGCCCCCAGGGAGTAGCCAACTTGGCTACTCCCACCCATATTTTTCCCTCATTTTTTTATTTTTTTGGAAAATAAAAATTTGTATATTCATCATTATATCCCTCTCACATTCTATTAAAATTTCGTCAGAAACAGAGACTCCTACGGCCTCCATCCAAACATGGTCGATTTAAAAAATCATGCGACCGTTAAAAAAATGACGTCCGGATGGAGCGCTTAGGAGTCTCTGTCTCTGACGAAATTTTAATAGAATGTGAGAGGGATATAATGATGAATATACAAATTTTTATTTTCCAAAAAAATAAAAAAATGAGGGGAAATAGGGGTGGGCAACTCCCTGGGGGCAGCTCCATTTTACCCTATATATTTATTTATTTATTTATTTACATATTTTACTTTGATTTAGGAATTTTTATATCAAATTTGTCTTGTCTTGTCAACACTGAAAGTTCATTCCCTTAATCACTTTCAATATAAGAGATATACTTACCATTATATCTCAAGCAAGATCTAGGATCTCCTTCCTTATCTTTCTTACTTCCCAATAATATGTGAAATTGCAACTTGGATAAAAAGAAGCATAAACTCATTTTGCCTTGCAAGTCCAACTTGCATTTCCCAATTCGGTCTTTAACACCTGGATCCAGCAACCCTATGGTGATATTGACACATCGTTAATTGAACCAACCATCAAAAGGAGTAGAACTCGCTACGTGCAATCAATATCACCCCAATAATATGAGGAACAGATATTGGGTCACTATTTATATGGTCTTACTCTTTCAAAAAGCAAAGAGCCCGATCCAGATGCACTTATATGTAGGAGCTATCACTTCGGACATGCATCTCCTGCATACAATCCATAGCTTCAGAATCCTTCACCTTGACGGAAGACCATGGATGTCACTTATGTGATCATCCGTATCATGTATAAATTCTAATTAATTATTATGAATCATATTCACATAGTTATTCTTCCAAGGGAATAATATCTCTATTCATAATAGAGTCTTTAAATTGGATATAATTAATTCAATCACATTAAATCAATTATCAATCTAATTTATCAACCAACAAATAATTTTGATTGTTACTTGAATGATAGTATAATCTCAAAATACATATTATTCGAATTTTAATAATTAGAAAATGCATCATTATCGCTTCAAACATTATCTTTCATTACATGTTGTCATGGCCAGTACGTACAGGATGTGGAACAAACCGTTCACGGAGCAACCTGCTCCATCGATCCCCGACTAGACACCATATCCTCCTCAGATCAGGATAATGCGATTTGATCATTTTGTATTTGAGATGATAATCGGTCTTTCAATCGAAGTTATACCATATAATATTTATAAAAATCATTTTGATTAATATTATAAGGAGATTTTCTAAATAAATCTCCAATCCTATTCAAGTATCGATGTTTGTTGGAAAGTTCCTTATAACCAAATTAATCAAGATACATTATCTTATCAAGTTGGTTATGATCATTCAAATAATTATCATTATTAAATATTTTACAAATATTTAACAACTAATTATTCCAGGAGATTAACCATTAATTTCCATGAGAATCACAAAGTTCATGATCAAGTATGTAATTTCCAGCAGTGACTCATACTTACTAAAATTAGCATAACTCAATCAAACAAAATCCAAATCACGCAAATCATGTTTATCTGATTTATCAATTTGATTTATAAAAGAACGAAGCGATAAATGTGCATTTATAGATGTTTTAAAACAGTGGTTATCTCTTGATTACTATCTAAAAAATCAATCCCACAACAGTGGATACATGTCCACTAAAACAATCATAACTTGAGAAAACGGATCCAAATCACGCAAACTCAAGTCCTATGAAGCCCTTTTCTTTCCAAAGACGGAACACATAGAGGTCTTCCTCATTGCTTTTGCTTTTGTCTCACCCCACGGCTGATAGTACGACATGGAGGAGGATAGTCCGGCTAAAGTTAGGAGGTTGAAGAACTACAGCAACGAAGTGAGAAGAAAAGTTCAAGCGGGGCGAAAAATACTCAATCAATTTTAATTAAATGGGCATAATCCAAGTGATAAACTCACATTTTAAGGTATTTAAACTGGGCAAAATTCGCATGAAACTGGGTTGTGTGAATACAACTTAAAATGCACATGTCTTCTTAGGTTTATGGATCATATCATAAACCTCCAACCTATGGATATAATACCACTTGAATGATATGGAAAAATCCTTAAGCACATCATGGAAGCATGATGATCGCATCCTATGCAATTGGGAGCGACTAGTCATGCTCAGAGCAGTAGAATTTAATAATTTTAAACGATGAAATCACATGGTCCAAGAACATTTCTCAGATCATTTTATCTAAACCACAAACAAGTATTAGATTTATCTCTTCAAGCGTGGTTGCGATAGAGTCTCTAAACGAAGAGACCTCATGTCTCAATTCGGATCCAACAGAGGAGACGCTTGCGAGCGTGTTGATGAAACGTGTGCTCCTCACAATCCATGTTGATGATCCAAGCGACAAATATCCTAATCTCGTCTCATGAGATACGATGTCTTCTTCACGAGCGAGGTGCGCCAAAGGAGACAGAGATCCATGAGCAGTCGAAGCGGTGGCACAATGGCATGGCAACGATGATGACCCTCTCTAGGGTTTATGGTGGACGATCACTTTAAGGAGGAGAGAGAGAGAGACTTGTCATATATAGAGTGATATTGAGAGAGTTTAATTCCTCTTGAAATTATGTGTGTAGTCAAAAAGGCAAGTATTACCCTTCCTTTTATACTAGTTGGATGTATATGGGTCTCAATTCATGTACCCTCTTAATCCAATGGTTTAGATTAAGAGGTTATTAATCAATGTTCATGATTTGTTGATACAAATTTGCAACAACTAATTTAATTAAAATAAATTATTATATCTCTTTATCAAGATACAAATTAATTCATTTTAATTTCAACTATAATAAATAGATAATTAAGAAGGCAATCACCACTCCAAAAAAAGGGTGTCCATCCCCCCATGACTTGGTCAACGTGGACGTCCACCTTTGTTGGTGGTTTTACCTTACTTAATATATATTTAGTATATATATTAAAATAAAACACCTATTATTGTATTTATCTTCACATAAATAATTCTAAATTAAATTAGTGAAAATATCAATCATGCCATTGATAAATATAGATCATATTCATATATCCAACATAATATGTAAATTATATTTACAATTAATTGTTTATTGTGAATCCAATTCACAACAACATATAATTTGTAATTCTATATATAATCTAATCTCTCCAACATCATATAAATCATATTTATAATATCCATGATTTTATGGATAGAGATATCCACATTAATCATATCTTTGATAATTAAATCACAGTTAATTATCCAAGATGACTTTTCTCATGTGCCCAAATAACATGAATCACATTCACATTATCTGCATCTTCAATAATTAAATCAAATTTAATTATCATATATAACTCTCCTTATATGGCCAAATAGTATGAATCAAATTCATATTGTCTGTGATAATTAAATTACATTTAACTATCAATTTTGCTCAATGTTCAGATACATGTCAATAATGAAATTTTCCTTAAATTCTTTTCAGGAATAATGTGCTTTCTCCGTGGATACTAGGAGATAACGACGGAACGATTGTACATTCCATGTACAATGACTTGGATATTGAGATTACACCTCAAATCTAGATCTCGGGGACCTCTCATAGATATTTTATTAAATCAAAACTATAAATCTAATCTTCTTATTGTATCTGAATCACATTTAGATCACTGTTCAACATTTGGACCAAGATTAGATTACTTCTCTAGTGAGAGGAGTCACTACAATCTAGACATGTTTCATCACTCCCTCGGAATGGAAGCGTCATGATTATACAATCATTTATGATCACATAACCCTCAGGTATTTTTAATACATGTACATCCTGCGTACTGGAAGCTCTAGAATAAACCTGAAGTTTTAGATCTATTTAGACAGTCTCCTTCAATTTTTTATCATTAAGTTTCTCATTTGATCATTGGGAGTCAGTATCGATCATATATTTTTCAAAAGCATATATCATACCTAGGTATTGATCACATACTTTTCAACAGCCTATATCAAACCTACGAATTCAGTTAAGCTTCCAAAGCAAGACGGTAGTGCATGGAATTTGATTCCCAATATCTCATGAGTGAGCTCATGTCTTCTGATTCAGTAAATGAACATGTATGATCCCTTTGAGAGATTGTATTGCCCATATGACCTTGTATGCACATCAGTATGTCGGTGTATAGACCTTGATTAGGCCATTAACCAATCGGTCTGCCAAATGTACATGCTTAGACATATAGTAATACATATGTCTCCGGTCAGAGGATGTGTGCCTATATCATGACAGCATACGACATAGGTCTTTGGTTATCTCGATCTCGTTAAGTCAACTCTTTGACCTAACTTATCTAACACCTCTGAATCTCTATTCATATGCAGAGGACATGCACCAAGAGGTTGGTTAGATATCAGCCCATGAGATAAAAGATTGCCATCTCCTACTCGGGATGGAGATCATCTCTTAATAATCATTTGATGGTGCTTGATGAGTCCTCAATCTAACTATTTAGATGTCGCCCAAGCACCAGTATCTATGGTTCAACAATTGAATCAACAGTTGTATGATCATCAAGATGACCATGGTACATAAGCCTAATTGTACTAAGGGTCCTATTATGCAAATTAGTTATTCTTCATTTCAGATCAGGGAATGATATTTGCAATAACATTTATTGCATAATGGCTCGCCATGGGCTCGCATGTCTAACATTTCGTTGGTCATCTGTTTGCAAATTGAGTTGACTCCTTCTATTCTTATGCCTCCTCTAAGCTTGTAAAAGGACCCCTTATGTGCCCCCATTTTAACATGCATGGCATAACATTTCACCACTTACTCGTACTTGAATATTCTTTAGTGAGTTTTGTCTAGCTTCTCCTCTGATTCTCAAGGTTTGCATTATTCATTTTCATTTCATCTATTGAAAATATTTATTTTGAGATAATTATTTAATGTTAGTCTTTACTAATAAGCTCTTATGTGAAGGTCTTTCTTCTCAAATAGAAGATAAATCTTTGATAAATTTGCGACATAGAGACGTCCTTCATGTCGTAATCTATGTACTTTGTAAATTCTTTGGACTACATTAGAGTTAGTTTGTATAGTAAATGTTCAAAATCCTTAGGTTTGCCAAGTTCATGCATGAGACATAGGCCTAGTGTTTGGTTAACCTATTCAAATCTATAAACATTGTGAATTGCTTTATCCATTGTCTATTGGCCTATTTAATTATTTGAGCTAAATATTCTATTTGATCCTATTTTTGACAAGAGCTCTATTCATACCCTCCCCCACACCCCCACTAATTCATCTTTATTTGATATCATAATAAAGGATTGGTGATTTTAACATTAATTACGTACATCATGAATCATGAGCTCAAGTGATGCAAACAACCATGGTGAGGGTCAATCAACCAACGAAATCCATGCTTCAAGGAAATCAATTACACTCACTAAAATGAGTAAATTGAAATCTATCTGAAGTCATCCACAAGATATAGTTCACTATGGAAGATCACAAAGAAGGAATCAAAATTATAAAGATCAACAAAGAGCTAGAAGACAACACTCTGCAGAAATAAAATGTTCTTGAACAATTTTAAGGCTAATGGTATTCTTTAATATAAGTTATCATCTAAAATCTTCTGTAGGGTAACTCAACCTGAGACAACATGTGATATTTAGATATATCTTGCAGTTACTCAAGAAGGTAAAAATCAAATCAAGAGATTCAAGATCTCTATGCTCCAAAATGGATTTGAAATCTTCTAAATGAAGCATTGGTGAAACTTCCAAAGAATATAAGATTTATAAATATCGTAAATCCACGTAAAAGTCACATTATGGAATATTAAACTAAAAGCAAAGTTTAACAAAATCATGTGAACTCTCACCAAGCAATGACGATCAAAGATCGCAATTGTTGAAGAAGTTAAGGATCTGAGAGAGACAACTCTTGAAGAGCTAATAGAAAATCTCAGATTACATGAAATTAGCATTAAAAATATGAGAAAAACAATATAAAAAACAAACAAAGTTAATAATCTTACTTTTAAAGCTTATTTAATTGACTCTTAACTTGGAATCAAAGATGAAGAACCTATCATATTCAACTATGAACAATTATGAAAGTATGTAAATAGAAGAGAAAAATCTTTACAATAAGAATGATGATCAAATCATATGTTACAATTAGAAGAAGAGAAAGAGGAGGAAGAAATATCATATATGTGTATGTGTGTGTGCATGCTAGAAGAAGAGAAAGATGAGGAGGAAGAAATATCATATGTGTGTGTGTGTGTGTGTGTGTGTGTGTGTGTACATGTGTGTGCGCATGCATGCACGTGTGGGTGTGGTTGTGTGGGTGTGGAAAGACATATCCACTTTAAAAAGAATATAAGGAAAAAAAGGAGGGAAGCAAGAAGAAGAAGACCTTAAAGTAAAACACATGCATAGTAAAATGAGATGATTCAGATAGTAACTAAGTAAAAAATGAACAATATGAAGAGTCTAATTTTGAGACAGTGTGACTTTAACTCATGAAAAATGAAACTGAGGTAAATTCACCTATTGCTGAACTTTTCTGTGCATATAACGACATTTTTTAGAATGCATGAAAATAAAAATGGAGTGTAAGCTCATCTTAAAGGAAAAATCATTAGGTGTCAAAAAGGAAATAATAGAATAACTCACCACTGCTACTAGTAAGTAGAATGGATAATTACTTGTTAAAAAATCTTAATAAATAAAACTAGTAGACTTCAAAACAATATTAGGGAACTTGAAAAGGAGACCAAGACCTTGAGAATAAACACTAATATACAAGTTGGCTAAATTCACTAAGGTAACAAAGAACTTAGAAAGTTGTATTTCTACTCAACAAACAAAAACTATATGATATAATTTGTATTATGAATCATAAAAATAAAAAAGAAAAGAAAATTGCTCATACTCATGCTTTTCTTTTAAAAAAAGAATATCAGCCTTTATAAGCCAAAGAATAAAAGGGTTCTGAGAAGAAATAATGTTTGGGAAATATATTCTTACCAACAATGGTCTAAGAAGGTAAGGGTATCTAAAAAATGTTAAATTATATTTCATAAGATACCTATAAGAATTCCAACAAACCATAGATGATGGATATTCGTGCAATATGATAGAAAACTCGCATCTCGTTATCCAATTGGAGGATACCAAATGTGGAGATATTATGCTAGGAAACAACCAATGATGCCCTATTTATGAATCTCCATTTCATCACCATTATTCTATCATTTTGACCTTAAAAACCTTAGCTAATGCATGTAAATAGCCCTAACGTGCACAAATTAACATCCGTTCTTTGTTGTATAAATACTGTATAAAATACTATTTTAAATGCCAAAACTATAGAATAAAGAAAAGAATAAAAATGAGAATAAAATGTCAAGGTATTTTATGACCCTAAACTCCGACACCTAAGTATCTTGATGACTAGGTCGACAAGGAATAAAGTATGGGGAGATAATGGCCGAAAATCATCAATACATTCCATTTATTTATTCATCGTTACTTCATTTTTGGGACCTATTTTATTTTCTACTTTTATACCTCAAATAAAGAAACCATGTACATGAAAGTTGTAGATAATAATAAATAGAAAAATACAAAATCATTTCATATAAAAACAATATACAGTGTTCTTTTTATACACTAAATAAGATTCTAAAATCTCAACTTCCCAGACCCATATCTCTCAAATAAAAACTCAAAATGTATCAAAATCATATTTAATTATATCTAAATTTTAATAATCTATTTAATGAAGATGGTTTCATATTTTTTGAAGTTAGTATGTGAAAGTTAGGTTTTGGACCCCTATTGTATAGTTTACATGCATAAAATATTCATTTTATTTATTCTTTATTATTTTTATAATTTCATAATTTTATAAATATTATTTGTAATATATGTCCATATTAAAAATAGATTAAAATCATTAATAAAATATTAAAATAAAATAAGTATATAAAATACATAAATAAAATGCCTATACTTATACAAATATAATACATATACTTATTTATTTAAGTGTATATTACATTATAAAATATAATAAAAATATATTTAAGTATATAAAAATAAGATGTAAATAAATAAAATAATAAAATCAAAATTACAAAATAAAATACTCAAAACATAGGGAAATATACCTATAAATAAAACCCTAAAAACTAACTTGTAATTAATAAATTCTAAAAAATAAATAAATATCAGAATAAAATACTTTAAAAAATAAGAAACAACTTTTATTTTATAAATTTATTTTAATATAATTATTTAGTAATTATTATCTATTTTATAATAATTTCATAGTTAGGTTTTTCCTAGTTGGTCCACGTGGACCGACCAGGTTGCATCTTGAGTTGACTAACGGTCAACTCTTCTTACGCGCATGTAGCCTCTGACACGCCTAAGTTTTGACATCCTTTCACCCTTTTTCCCTGATCGATGCAGTCATCGATTGGGTTGGATCTCTTCTACACTTTTTCACCTCAATCTATGGTGATTCATGCAGCTATGATTTCTTGGCCAATGGGACACTGAATCACTGCCTACACCTCGATCTTCATCCCCTGTCAACTACCATGTACAAAACCCCACACCCGATCTTCTCTCCATTTTGAATCCCCTTTTGGTGTGCTTTGGCCCTCTCCCTGTGAGCTATGGATCGAGGGATGTGACATGTCCCTCTCTAGCTCTTCGGAGGCAAAGTCAAATAGCTTTGAGGCCAGTTCCACTATCTATGATGGCTCACCGCCGTCGAGGTCTGACCTTGCATCTCTGGTTGCCAAAGGTACTCCTTTTAGCGTTTGTATCTTAGTTTTAGTCGTAGGATTTAGTGTGTGCATTTATTTTGGCGTTTGATTACTCGTGTTAGTGTTAAAAACCATATGTGTCGCTCTGGCGAAACACACCACCGCATTCCCAACCGTGTCTGACCCACCTATCACCTCCAGAACCTTACCCTCTCACTTCCATACACCTCGCCCCACTCTTCTCCCTCTCCTCACCAGAGCAACCGCTGCCTCAAACCCCCTTCGCTTCCATTCGCCCCTCTGACGGTCGAGGCAATTTACCCTCAACTTTTCTTTGCGTCCTATGCAGGTTTGGACACCAAAGAATAGCTGACGGAAATTTTGACCCCCATCAGATATACATGGACCTGCTTGGCTACTCCGACCTCGTTGGAGAGCTCCGACGGCCCCCCATCTCGTTTTGACTCCTCAGTTGATAGATGAAGCCTCCAAGAGCCTTTTTGGACCTTTTACAGCGATGGAGAAGGTCGGAGGGAGGTGCTACGTCAAATCCAAACTCACCATCGGCGAGTTCCTCCTCTGTTCTTCCACCATCGTCAAGAACCGTCCGATTCTCCGCTATTCGTTGTGCGCTCCAACTGTCGTCAGATCCTATCGAGCCTCCACTGTTGATCTCCCGTAGGAGATCTAATCTTGGACGTATATCGGTGAATCAACATCACGACTTGTGGAGACGACATGTGGATTAGTGAAGCCGATCGAACCGTCTGTCTCCGCACGTTGTTGGGTATTTTGCACTTCTGCCCAGCTCAGTTTTTGTATTTAATATTTAGTGCATGAACTTTCCTCTAATGTTATATAATTTTGTAATATTTACAAACAAGCCCCTGAACTAATGTTATTTGCATTCGAGTTCAGTCCACGTCACCTCACATGTCGTCCCACGTAAGGGGAGTTTTGATTATTTTGTATGATAAGCCCCTGCAGTTTATTTTGGGGTTCGATATTATTCCAGGAACTTTGTTTCTCTTACATATATATACCTCTGCTAGTATGCATTTTTCGATTGTTGTCTTTATTTTGTGAATAATATCTCCAAGTGCCTAAAAATCTTAATAAAGTTTACTTAAATGCACTACCACTTAATTAGTCATATATATTTTTTGTGGAGTAATTTAAATTAGTTTCCTATTTTTAAAAAATCAAAAACATAATTATTTTTCATTGTCTGCCTTAGAAAAATCCAAAAAATATAAAATCATCTTGAAAAATTGTAAAAAAATTAGCTTCTTTGTGCTTTACTCTATTTTATCATCTGACCAAAATCAAAAAATATATAATAGAAAAAAATCCTAAAAATCTCAAAATAGGCAAAACCGTATAAAAATTATCAAAAATTTATAAAATATCCAAAAAAAATTTATTCTGTATTTTGCATTTGGGGTGTATTTTAATTAAAATAATGATTTGATATTTTAAAATAAAAATACTCCTATTTGTTTGTTTTTTATTGGTTTGACCTTGTATTGCCATTAAAAATACATAAAATTAGCCAAATTCCTTAAAAAATAAAAAATAGTAGAAAATATCTAAAACCAAAAATTATTTTTTCCAGTATTTTGAATATTTTTTATTAGTATTTATAATTACATTAGCCTATATTTTATTAAAAGAAAAACAAATTAAAAATCATAAAATATAAAAGAAAATACAAAAATAGAAAATTAAAACCAAAATACAAAAAATACAAAAAATAAATTTAAAATATAAAATTTTAAATTCACATAAAAAATAGACAAGGAGATCATACAATCACTTGTGTGCTTCCATTGCCCGATCTACCTGTTTTTCTCCCTGAGTTCGACCTTTACACAATGCTTACACCTATATACATCTTTTTCTAGAGTTATAATAAATTTTAACTCCACATCTATTTTGCTTTTCACTGCTTAATTTTTATTATGGATTAATTGTTGAATTAGTCTGAGGTTCTCGTCAGTCACTTCGACGATTGTGCTCCCACCTTGTGTGGAACACACAACCGATAGATTTTTTGGCTTTTCACCCATCATAAGCAAAGATACAATTAGTTGCTCAAAAAAGAAAATATGCAAGGAGTCAATGATATGAGGCTTGAAGCACATCTCTCTAGGGTCAGCCAAATATATGATAGAGCTATTAGGTAATGTTTTTGAAAGGCTCAGTAGAAATTTGTTCATAAAAGTCAAAAAATAATTTTTTAAAGGAGATAGAAGTAAAGGAATTTACTCATAAGATTCTAATAAAAATTCCATTAAGTTCCATACTTATTACAAATGAAGAAATCATACTTTGGCATAAGAGATTCAGATACATTAACCTAAGACTAGTAAACAAGTTTAACAAGTTTAAAATAAATAAGGACTTGTATGACCTAGCTAAAAATTCTTCACTTTTTCTTCTTGTAAACTAAATAAGATAGGTATACCATCTTTTACACAAACATGGTTTGTTTCAATTAAAATGTCCTCAATATTTTGCACCTAAATCTTTTTTGTTCTACTTAGAACAAGACTATGTTCATATTATAGTTTTACTTTTTTTAATAATTGATGATTTCTCGTGATTTACTCGGACGGTATTTTTATGCTTTAAAAGTCAAGCTTTCGAAGAATTCTCAAAACTCTATAAACAAATTCAAACATAAAAGGTTTGTTATATCTCTATGATTTGTAGTGGTCACGAAGGTGAATTTGAAAATAAATTATTTAGTTGGGAATTCATCACGAGTATTCGTTAACAAGAGTTGCATAATAAAATATGGTCATTAAGTAAAAAACCATATGCTACAAAATGTGCAGGAATGGTGCTTATTAAATCAGCTTTGCCAAGGCACATGTGGAATGAAGTTGTTGGCACATTTATGTAGTTTTGAATCTGGTTCTTCTATGGTCGATTTTACTGAAAATCTTTGAACTTTACTGTTAAAGAGTACTTAGATTTTTTATTTTAGGATGCAATTGCTTTGTTTTCATAACAAAAGGTACTAAATATAGATTTCGTGCAAAATCTTTAAAGTTGTTATTATTGGTTATTTAAACCACTTTAAAATTTATCACATTTTCAGCAAGATAACATCAACCGTAAAAGGCACTATCCATGTCTCGTTAGATGAAATCATTGGAAATGAGCATGATGTTTTTACACAGAAGATTATGAAAAATATTTATAATCTACCCAAAGATTGGACATTTGTGTGTGATCATCCGTCGGAACTTCTTTTAAGCGATAACTCTAGAGGTGTACAAACTCACTCTAGTTTTCAGTCAGACTTCGCTTAAAGAATTTGTTGCTCGGTTTGAAACAAAGTCGGTTAAAGAGGCTTGCAAGGGTCTTAGATCATAACAATCCAAGAGAAATTCAATCATTTTAGATAGAAGATGTTTTGGACTTAACTCCTAAACCAAAGACTATTTTATTATTGAAATTATATAGGTAATCTATAATAAACTCGATTAGTAATGTTACTTAGCACAAAGCTAGACTAGTTGTCCAAGGATATAATTAGTAAGATCGTATCAACTTTGATGAAACCTATATACTTGGTGCTAGACTTAAAACATGATTTAGCTTATTCCTATTTTATGTGATTTCAAACGTTTACACATGGATCTTAAAAGTATATTTTTAAATGATTTTATCGAAGATGAAGTATTTGTAAGACAACTTCTCGGCTTTTCTTCTTTATTTTTTAGGACATGCCTTTCATTTGAAAAAGGCTCCATGTGGCCTGAGATAAATACCTTGTGTATAATACCATTACCATAAAGCTTTCTTATAGCTTACGGTTTTAAGGTTGGATTAGTCAATACAAGCTCTTTATTACAAAGAAATAAAAAAGGTTTATTGAGTGTACAATTTATTTGATGATATTTTTCTTTCTTCTCACTAAATTTTCTATAAAAAAATTTCTGCGTAAATGTAAGATGAATTTGAGGTGATTGTGATTGTAGAATTCAAATGTTTTCCTTGAAGTCAAAATCCATCAACTAGAAAATGGAACATTCATCAATCAACAAATATATATAGGTATTTTTGAGGAAATGTGGACCAACACAACGAGTAAAAGGGAAAAGCATTATTATAAGCAAAATAATATATCTAGACATAAATGAATCAGGTACAGGTGTTGACATAAAAATTTATCGAGATATGATAAGCTCTCTCCGACCTGATATATTATTTGCTAATGGTTTATGTGATGGATGTCAAGTTGCTCCTACAGAATCTCATTTACTCGTTATAAAAAGGATCTTTAAATATACGCATGATATTATTGATTAGGAATTGTTTTGTCCAAAAAGTAGTGCTTTTGATTTGAATTATGGTCAAACAACAAGAGAACAAGCGAAACTTGTCATTTCATGGATCATGCATTAATTTTGGCAGTCCTCAAAAAATCAAAATTGTGTCCTTATCAACTATGGAATTTAAGTATATACAAGTTGCTTTAACATCTGCTTATGTTAATTTGAATATTTATATAAGAGAATGCGGAGTATGCACCAAGGTCCATGTAAGTGTACTTCTACCGATGCGACAAATACCTATTTTTCGATTTTTTTTTTGAAATGAAACCTTGTGAGATTTACTTAGAATGATAAATGGAATATGCATTTCAAATTTAATGCAAAACAAACATGCGTATCATATTCATATAGAATTACCATTTCATCAATTGTAAGACCGTTAAAATTTGATGATCTTGAAAAATAGGATAGAAGTTTGAATTAAGTTAAATTTAGAATGAGACTAGGGTGATAAAGGGTGATATTTGATGATTTAAATCTCACAATATTTCATTTAAAAAAATAATATTTTTGGCACCAGTACAAATAAACTTGCATGCATTTTGATATATACTTCTCATCCCCATTTGCATGGTTACATAACATATGAACAAGTTATAATATGTACATATAATAGAGAGGTGCAATGTTTTACAAGGGACATGCAACATTTTATGTGATATTATGTTAAAATCTTGGTTGTAAACATATTCGATTTTATTCGCAGACTATAAACTACGCGTTACTTATTCTTGATGTATACGTAATACTGTGTATAACGATATGTTATAATCAACATAAACATAAAAGTGGTAGATTTTAACTTAGAATGTATCTCAACTCGTCTTGATACATGACTTTAACAGCAATGGCCCAAAGTCGAGTCTCATAATTGTATTATCTGGAATTCTAGAGTGTGGACTTGCCCCAAAGTTCACCAAAAGTTCGATAGATAAGTGGACATTTGTGCAATAGTTTCCAATACCAACCTGGAACGTATAATGTATTTTATGTATCCTGTAAACTACCTTAACAAATTTGCTGTAATCATACAAGGGGTGCATTCAGGGGTAACTAAGTTGCATGTAATCTACATGATAACAATATATATAAAAAGACAAAGGGATATATGTGATATCAAATATTTATATGGGTATCTCTGCTATTATCTACAACATCTATGTAAAAATCTAATAGATGAACATAAGGGATACTGACAATTTGCAAAAAGGTAGTTATGGAACTTTAGAAAGTTAAAATGGAAAAGATTTATGAAACTGCCAACCATAGACCTTTTAGAAACCCCTATTATAATTTATATTACATATTCACACAAACCAAACTTGCTTGTGCACTTCTCTCTCACTTGGACTATCCTTACAAGATCTCTAAAGAGACGATTCAGAAACTTCTCCAACTATCTCCACTCTCATAGCCATTAAATGATTGTGACATATCTCCTTGGACAGTTTTGCAGAATCATTGAGGGCAGGTCACTACTGCAAATTACTCTAGTTGCAATGATGTACAACATAAAATTTTAGCAATGTATTCATTTTTTCCAGTGAATTTAGGGTTGTCAATGTAAGATACATTTTAATTATAAATTCATTAGGTATTTCATGCATCGAATTTTTCCTCCTCGAGTGCGGCAACAAACATATTGTGTCTACAATTCTCAGACTGCCCTACTGTTGGCAACGAATTTAGAGCGGTGATTATACCATCATCACATAAACAAGCAACAAACTAAAGTGAAGAAAAAATTCATTGCATCTGCAAAGACACGATCCTCATTCAGAATTAATTTTCCTGAATAACATGATGACGATGAACAGTGTAAACGGTGCCCTAAAATTCAACGGAATTATTACTTACAGCCTCTGGACAGGCCCCTCACCTTGAAACGAAGCATCGAAAAGTGCAAAAAGAGACCCTCCAACTAAAGATGAAGAGCCTTACAGTTCAAAATGAATGTCACTTTTCCTTCAAGGTTTGAGAACCAGGGCAAGACCAACCTTGGAGCTCTTCTCAATCGCTTTGGTGTCGACCTCACCAGACAAGGTAATGAGGGATTTGGGCCTCCACTCGTGCTGGATGAGAGCGCTGACTTTGCCATAATTATTGACACGAGCCTTCACGCTTGTAAGGGGGTCCAGTGCATGCTGGGTACCAAAAGTAAGGGTGTTGTTGTTGTTTGAAATGCTGTGGGTCAGCTCTGCTCCGACAGCAGTGTTAGTGAGCGGGTTCACTAGATGATAGTACGAAGCAACTAGAGTATCACCCTTATCATTGCTGCATTTAAAGAAGAAACGTCACACATAAAAGTCCAGGATCCACATCACTCTTGACTTCTAAAATGGAATAAGACTGAGCCTACAGAATAGGGAAAACTCACAGGTTCAGGGCGGCAGTGAAATCGGAGCTCTTGTAGCTCACGCCCGCATTATACCTGGATAAAAGCCCGTTTCCAGTGTCGAAACCAACATCGGCTCCAAGTGCCAAAACATTTGTGCCAAAAACTCCAGCTAAGTTCAGAATGGGATTGGCAGTCAAACCAACACTAGAGTTGATCCCCAAATTCTCGTTGATGTATTGGAAATCAAGCTACAATACCAAACAAGGAAGAACGATTAATTCTACCCACTACGTCGTGTGAGATTAAATGAAAGATGCACAAACATATAATCAAATGTGGAATCATCACCTTGCCAGACCTCTGGTCTGGAACAACAACATTCAAGGACAACTTTAATCCAGGAGTGATCTCATCTGCCGTGATGGTTGCAGACAGCTGATCAAAACGCCAAAAGACCAAATGGATCAGATGGTTAAAAGTATTCACAGCATTCCACAATAAGCAGATGCACAATGCAAAAAGTCATCTCCTAATATAAAAATCAATCGACAGACGATCGAGTCTAATTTTCACTAAAGAACGACTTACAGTTGAGTCTGAATTGACTTTCACATCAGTGATGACCCCTTTGTTCCTAATCTGAGTGAGTATATCACCAGAAATCAGGTCATTCTTCTTTGTGGCAGAAGATGTGATTGCCTGCATTAAACAGGGTGGCAGTTTACGTTTAATAAACAACTCTCCACAAATAAAATGTGATAGTGATACACATGAAAAAGATGAAAGAAAAGAAGCAACTTCAAATACAATCAAGAAAGGACAGATCGATCAGATAGAAATAACAGAGAAGATGGTAGCATCTCTAACAATGTTTATCAAATTCTGCTGTTGAGAAGCGAATATCCCACCAAGTTACGGCTGTGGTGGGTTTGAAGTAACTATTCCCCTCAAGCCAAAGAAAAGAAGACAATGCTCATTGAAGTAATAATATTAATATGAAACAGCGGCTGCTTCCTGATTTGGTGGTCAAAGCTTAATATGATTAAAAGAATCAATGAGTCTTTATCCTGAGCAAAGTTACAATAGAGGCCGATTATCAGACCAACTATTATACTCGATGGGCTGACTGAATAGAGTTTACTCTATTCAGTCCAACCGTATACTCTATATTCAGTCCAAGCGTATAATATGTCTGATTAATCGGCCAACTTACGGAAAGAATATTTTAAACTTTTTTTAGAATGGTTTTATTGTAAAGTGAAAATCACGCTATTTTTAAATTAAAATTAAATTGTCATTTTTATCTTGTTAATTAATGACCCTATTTTTTATAAACCATTGGATGACTGTCCAAAAGACTAACTCATATACTTAAAAGAAAAATATAATGAGATTTACATGATCAAACCGCATAGAGTCCTAACATGCTCAAATACATTATCAGAATAGAATGACTCATTTTTAAGAATACTCCATTCCTCGTTGTCTATATAGACTACAGTTGAGCTAAAACCTTTATCCTTCCTTCACAAGAGCCATTGAATACTGTTATAAAATAGAAAGCGAAAGCAAAACATGGAATAAAGATAAAGAACAAAGAAAGAACGCGGGATTTTATCGTGGAACCCTACTCCGTGAGGAGCGGGATGAAACCACGGGAGAAGCCCTCAAAGGGGCATATGCTTCATTGCTTTTTCTCAATGAGTACAGGAGGTCTGTGGCTCCTTATATAGCCTCTCCAGAGCCTCCAAGTCCCACCACTGGTCCATGTGGGACTAAACACTGGATGGGGTAAATGGATCTTCTCCAGGATCCATTTACCCTGCTACAACACAATAGGTGCACTACCAAATACTCCAACACTCCCCCTCAAGCTGGAGCATGCAATGCTCAGCTTGGACAAACAAACAGAGAGAAACTCAACTCACGCTACAGGACACTACGGACAATATCAACCCAACGCGCACATGCTGCAGTCGAGGACGTTGCTTCTCATGCCGTGCAGGTGAGGAGGACGAACGGGCTGGAGTGTGAGTCAACTGAAGACTCGGAATCTGACCATCGAGTCTGAAACTGCACCTGAAGTCTCCTCGTCGGAGAACTGGGTCTCTCCCATCTGGCTCAGAGAATGGTGCACTGCTCTGGTGTACCTGTGATACCACATGAAAACCCTTGCCCTCAATGGCATAGGGAATGGTCCTCTGCTCTGGAGTCCCTATGGCTCACATGAAAACTCTGGCCGAACAACAACAAGAATGATGGGGACCTCGAAACAAACGATGGCAACTTATGCTCATCTGACAATGACCGCATACTCGTGCGTGTCTGAAAAACTGGACTCGGAATCATGATCGTCGAGTCTGAAACCGAACTGTAGAGTCTGGACAACTGATTGGCCTGGAATATCTGCATCTGAATCTGGAATACAAGACCTGTGACTCTACATGTACTCCCCCTTTCTCCCATACTTGTCGGAAACATGAACATCGACAAAGTTGGGAGAAGACAAGATAAATAGGAGGTAAACAAGAATAACCAAAAACTTGCGGCTTTTCATTTTTTTTAAGCCGTCTTTTTTTTAAAGCCGTTGTAAGCATTTTTTTTTCTTTCGGCTTTTGACAAACTTTTTTTTTAAAACCGTTTCACATCAATTTTTCGGTTTTTTTAACAACAATTTTTTTTTAAATTGCATACGGCTCTTCTTTGTATGCGACCTTTTTTTTCAAAGATTTTTTTTTAACCATGCGTACGGCTTTTTCTTGTACGCGCCTTTTTTTTCTTCTCAACTCTCTTTTTTTCTTTTTTTTTCTTCTTTTTTTTCTTCTTTTTTTTCTTTCCTTTTAAAAAAAACTGGCACTCACCTTCTTTTTTTTCTTTTTTTTACAACTCTCGGCCCAACAAGACAGCCCCCCCCCCTTTTTTTGTTGTGTTTAACCTCACAGGCCCAGGCCGAAAAAAAAGGCAACAGAATTTTTTTTATAAAGAGCCGTAGGCTCTAGGGTTCCCTTCGAGAAACCCCTCTTTCAGACTCGTTAGGGTTCCCACCTTCCACGCAGGATATGCCGCCGCCGCCCACTGGATTTCCGATCGCCGATGCCTGGGAGCGCGCGCGGTGGGCTTCTGGTCACGCGCGAGTTGCTGAGGAGGCGCAGGGCCGCCTGAAGTTACGTGGACCACCGCTGGGGAGAGAAGACGCAGACGGGGCTCGTCGCCGGGATCGTCTGGGTGTTGCCGATGGGGCGCGCGCGAAGCATACCGCCTGGAGTTGATGTCGCGACATGCATGGGGTTCGCACGCACGATCTGAAGATGCGCATGGATCGAGGCGCGCGAGGGCGATCTGGACCGGGGGGAGGGGTGCGCGCCTTGGGGCTTGCGGGCTCTGATCGCAAGGGATGCTTGGAGGAGGTGCACCGCATCGCCTGGGGAGGCCTGGTGGGATTTGCGGCGGCGCTTGGGGAGACCTGGAACGGCATCGATCTGGAACGGCGCCGCCTGGAGGGGTTGGATCTGGAACATGAACATCGATCTGTGGTTGCCGTGTGCCGCCACCGAATGGACCTTCACGTAGAACTAGATCTAGGGTTTGACAAGTAAACCCTATCTGGAAATCCTCTGATCACTGCAACTTGATGACGATCTTAAGAAAATTTTGAACAAGAGAATAATCTTCAAACTCAGATCTTCGAGAACTTGCACAATCGTATCTCGAATAAAAATAATAAATCATGAAATTCCCGAGAAACGAACCCGCTCTGATACCATGTTATAAAATAGAAAGCGGAAGCAAAACATGGAATAAAGATAAAGAACAAAGAAAGAACGCGGGATTTTAACGTGGAACCCTACTCCGTGAGGAGCGGGATGAAACCACGGGAGAAGCCCTCAAAGGGGCATATGCTTCATTGCTTTTTCTCAATGAGTACAGGAGGTCTGTGGCTCCTTATATAGCCTCTCCAGAGCCTCCAAGTCCCACCACTGGTCCATGTGGGACTAAACACTGGATGGGGTAAATGGATCTTCTCCAGGATCCATTTACCCTGCTACAACACAATAGGTGCACTACCAAATACTCCAACAAATACCTTTAACTAATGCAGGGTACTAGATCTAACAAAATTTCGGCGAAATTTCGCCGAAATTTCGGTTTCAATGGACTCGGTATATCGAAACCCATACATGATTTCTCATATTTCAACCGAAATCTCGCGAAATATCGGCGATATTTCGTGTCATCTCGTCATCTCATCCAAAAAAGCGAATCTTATATTAAAAAATCCGCATGTTGACAAGATGGACCGAAATGTTGGTTGAAATTTGCCCATTTCAATAGACACTGGGCTGCTTTAATTCTCCAAGGTTCTCCAAGTTCTTGTTTCATTCTTTTCTTCAAGGTAAGCCAAAATTAATCAAATCTTCGTCAATTTCTTCAAATTTTTTATGACTTTTGGTCCTAAGATGTCGTTTTTTCTTGGTGTAGTATTTTTTTGAGAGATTTTGAATATGTAGTTTGATTTTTTGAGACAAAAATTAGGGATTTTGTGTTTTAATGCACAATAAATATGCGTTATGAATGTATTTACTTGGATCTCGTGTATAGCATGTAGTAAACGTACTTTGGAAATGATTTGTGAGATCTATATAAGAGAAAATTGGAGCTTACGTGTTTTAATGTGGAATCATGATGAGTTCTTTTCTTAAAGGATAAACTCGGATATTAAGTTTTGGACGTAGAAAACATGTTTCGAATTTTTTTAGTAAATGAAATTTTAAAATTAAGCCATTCCGAAAAATCAAACCTTAGATTTATGTGTTATTTACATGTTTTATGTCTCTTAAATGATTTTTTCTTGAAAATAGTTGTTAGATCTAAGACTCTAATGTATAGATGTAAGGTTTTTTTTGTGAAAATCTGAATATTAAGAGTATATTTTCAATTTCAAACACCAAGATTTTACGACTTTGTGAATATTGGGTATTAGAAAAAATAAAGATATTAATTACGAAAATTAAAACATAAAAGAATTAAATAATTCTTAATTGTTCGCATTATATGGCTCATGAATGATTATTCTCCAATTTTCTCGCAGGTTTTGGTGATCATCATAATGGCACATTCCAGATCAGGATCTGACAGTCCTGAGGATCAGAGGGGGATTTCAGTGGGGACATTGGTTGGAGGTATGCATTCGTTTCTGATAGCAACAAAGCGAAACCACAATGCAATTTCTGTGGGAAGAAGTAGGGGGGAGGGGGGATCACGAGGAAGAAGCATCTTGTTGGCAACAACATAAATGTTGCCAAGTGCACGCATTGTCCCAAAGATGTGAGGAACAAGGTAAAAGCCGACTTGGAAGGGAAGGATAGGGAAACAGTGAGGTAAGGAAGGATGAACAATTTAAAGAGTTCATGTTTGAGAAAAAATTCAACATCCTCTCAGATTCAGACGACGATGACTTTGTCTACCCCTCTAGCATTCAGACTACAACAAAGAGGATGGCATATATGAGGAAAACAAAAGAATCAATGAGGAAAGTGTTCGAGAGGAGAGAACTCTATGGTGTACGAGGCAGCTTATATGGTGCAGGGGGCAGTAGCAGTGGGTCTGGAGGTGCACCAGTACCACCACCCACCAAAAAACATAAGGGGGAGGGAATTGAGCCCTTCTTGACAAGGAACAAATCCATGCAATACAAACGACGCAAGGATCCAAGGCAGAAGATGGTAAAGGGCATGTTCAACAATGCACGGAAGAGGGTGGGAAAGGCCATCAACAAGCTCTTCTTTGGTGAGAGCATTCATGCTGTCACACCCCCAAATTCCGTGATCGAGAATGATCGTGCAGACACGGTAGCTGGATGCTCGAGAATGATCGATGAAGCTGGACTTCAGAAGGAGTCCGAAAATGCGTGGATATCACAGAGGTTATTCACGAGAGTCTGGAGGCTCTACCGTACGTGACAATGGAGAAGCGTCACACAGGACACTGGCTCGGTAGCAGAGTGTCGTGGTGCTTGTAGCAGTGCGAGCAACGAGTACAGACAGCAGTGCAAGACATGACGGTGGATGCACGCAGCGGTACGTACGCGAGCGCAGACGGGCGGTACGTAGTGAAGCAGTACGCATCGAGGAGAAATGCGGTACGGTCACATAGGCGTACGCACGAAGGCGCACGGTATCGGTATTGATGCGTGGCGATCCAAGGAGGCATGGAGCGTTGCAGGTGCTGAGTACGAGCATTGTCGAGCATGCTCGGTATTACGCGTACGACAGTGGTCTGGAGGCCACGATAGCGAAGTTCTGGAGGACTTCCCCTTAGCATGCAGAACGCTAAGGAAGGGTTTACCGCACGAGGGTCTGGAGGCCGCGGGTTCCCTTATGGCACAAGACCAAGTGTTTGGTGGCACTTGGTGAATTATGGCAAAGCTACATCAGCAGGGCGTTGGAGCGCATGCGTGCTGGTGACTGGGCGGTTGACTGGACGTCGACCGTGCGGGAAGATGAAAGGACAACAAGGGAGTCGAAGAGACGAGCAGACGAAGAGTTGCTGAGGAACGCGAAGGGTTGCCAAAGAACTCGAAGGGTCTCTTGTGTCTTTATGTGTCATTATTGTAAATGTAATAATGAGTGTCCCTTGGGTTGCCTTGAGTCTTGTATAAAAGGAGAGGTGGTGGCTCATTTGTAGACACCCACTCCAGAGAGAGAGTTCCCCTTCTAATAAGAGAAGAGCTTTGTGCCCGTGCTTGTGTGATCGTGTGGTCGTGTTCTTGAGCGTTCTTGAGCGTGTTCGTGAGAGTGTTCTTGAGCGATCCGGAGTTCGTGCTCGTGCTTGTGTTGAAAGCGTCGGTGCGCTAGCAAGCAGGAGTACGAGAAGAGTTGAAGCGCGTCCGTGACCGTTCTACTCGGGAAGGCTGGTTAGCTACGGGTTAGCTAACGCCGCACAGGATCGGTCGAAATCGGTAGCGGGATTTTGACCCTGTGACAATTGGTATCAGAGCTTGGTTGGTGCCAAGAAGCGGGCAAAGCTACGAACGACTGTCGGTGCAGTCGATCGCGGGAACTAAGGATACTTGTTGGTGCAAGTACATCTTCAATCAGCGGAGCGAAGATGGTGGGCGTTACCGATCGCGTAGCAGCATTGGAGCAGGCGATGGCAGAAGTGGAGTCCACCATTGGGACTCATGCCCATCGCATCGCCGTCTTGGAGGATCGTTCTTCACAAGGATCGGATGTTGGGGACGAGTCCCAACGCTCAGCGGAGCAGATCAAGTCCTTGGAGGACAAACTGGAGGCGTTCAACACGATGATGGAGGATCTTCGGAGAGAGATCTCCCTCATCAAGAAGGCATTGGCGAACAGCGGGAGCTCCACGGAGGTGCAGCGACGCAAGGTACCCGAACCCAAACCCTTCACAGGTACGCGGAGTGCCAAGGATTTGGAGAACTTCCTATGGGATATGGAAGTTTACTTCGAGGCGACCAAGACGACGGAAGCCGAGAAGGTCGGCTTGGCATCAATGTATATGTCAAGCGACGCCAAGCTATGGTAGAGGAGTCGTGCAGCAGAGGAGGCAAGACCGAAGATATCCAGATGGGATGATCTAGTCGCGGAACTGAAGGCGCAGTTCCTGCCGAAGAACACTGCGTGGATTGCACGGGAGGCACTTCGACGCCTAAAGCAGACAGGCACAGTTCGTGAATACGTGAAGCAGTTCACGTCCTTGCTGCTGGACATCAAGGGGATGTCCGATGAGGACAAGCTGTTCAACTTCACGATCGGGTTGCAAAGCTGGGCGCAAGCCGAACTGCGGAGGCAGGGCGTGAAGGACCTGAATTCAGCGATCGTGGTGGCAGATGCGTTAGTCGATTATGGGGCGACCCAACCAAGTCACAATGCTGAAGAGAAGGAGTTCACCGGCAAGCAGAAGGCACGGTCGAAGGACAAGGGCAAAGGCGTTGCCTATGATCCACCAACGGAGGAACGAGAGTACTCCAAGAAGAGGGAGCAACCCAAGAGCAAGGGGTGCTTCATATGCGACGGACCGCATAGGGCGCGGGAGTGCCCAAAGAAGGAGAAGCTGAACTCTCTTCGTGGGGACGAGGAGGAGGAAGAAGAACGTGAGGTACGCTTGGGAGCCATCGGTGCTATGCGCAAGGTACGCCTCACGACACTTCGAGTCGGAGCTTCGAATTCGGTGGAGCGAGGGAACTCCACAACAAAGAGCTTTGAAGGCGCCAAGGCTCGATCGAGGATGCACAGGAGTGCGCAGGTGCGTGCGGAGCACCAAGGTGTGCAATGGAGGCACACAACCGAAGCCGCGGATAGGAGAACATCCGTGCACGAGGAGCCGATGCAGAGCTCAGGAGGGCGATGCAGCATGGACAAGAGGCCACACGTCCATGGAGGTGGAGTGGTGACGAACCACACTACCAACGATCTTGCAGGAGGCAAGATATCAAAGATGCTCGGAGCGCAGGAGGTGCTCACTTCCCAGGACACAGGTACGTCCACAGGGAACGATAGAGATCGTCAACGAGCAAGCGTGGAGATGAGTACTCCACATGTGGAGCTGGAGTTGCCACACACCAGCGATGGAGCTGCTGTATCCAGGAGGGATACATCGAGAACAGGAGCTGACGAGGAAGCTCCATTTCTCACGACGAAGACCAAGTCATGGAGGGACGCGGTTCGTGGGAAGAACAAGTGCGGGAAGGGCGGCGGTGCACTCTTGCACCATCCTTCCAATTGAGCAGCATCAGGAGGTGCGTAGCGGATGGAGGATCGTGACGGGACGCCAGCTGAAGAGGGAATACTCGGTTGAGGACAACCGATTCTTCAGGTGGGGGAGGCTTGTCACACCCCCAAATTCCGTGATCGAGAATGATCGTGCAGACACGGTAGCTGGATGCTCGAGAATGATCGATGAAGCTGGACTTCAGAAGGAGTCCGAAAATGCGTGGATATCACAGAGGTTATTCACGAGAGTCTGGAGGCTCTACCGTACGTGACAATGGAGAAGCGTCACACAGGACACTGGCTCGGTAGCAGAGTGTCGTGGTGCTTGTAGCAGTGCGAGCAACGAGTACAGACAGCAGTGCAAGACATGACGGTGGATGCACGCAGCGGTACGTACGCGAGCGCAGACGGGCGGTACGTAGTGAAGCAGTACGCATCGAGGAGAAATGCGGTACGGTCACATAGGCGTACGCACGAAGGCGCACGGTATCGGTATTGATGCGTGGCGATCCAAGGAGGCATGGAGCGTTGCAGGTGCTGAGTACGAGCATTGTCGAGCATGCTCGGTATTACGCGTACGACAGTGGTCTGGAGGCCACGATAGCGAAGTTCTGGAGGACTTCCCCTTAGCATGCAGAACGCTAAGGAAGGGTTTACCGCACGAGGGTCTGGAGGCCGCGGGTTCCCTTATGGCACAAGACCAAGTGTTTGGTGGCACTTGGTGAATTATGGCAAAGCTACATCAGCAGGGCGTTGGAGCGCATGCGTGCTGGTGACTGGGCGGTTGACTGGACGTCGACCGTGCGGGAAGATGAAAGGACAACAAGGGAGTCGAAGAGACGAGCAGACGAAGAGTTGCTGAGGAACGCGAAGGGTTGCCAAAGAACTCGAAGGGTCTCTTGTGTCTTTATGTGTCATTATTGTAAATGTAATAATGAGTGTCCCTTGGGTTGCCTTGAGTCTTGTATAAAAGGAGAGGTGGTGGCTCATTTGTAGACACACACTCCAGAGAGAGAGTTCCCCTTCTAATAAGAGAAGAGCTTTGTGCCCGTGCTTGTGTGATCGTGTGGTCGTGTTCTTGAGCGTTCTTGAGCGTGTTCTTGAGAGTGTTCTTGAGCGATCCGGAGTTCGTGCTCGTGCTTGTGTTGAAAGCGTCGGTGCGCTAGCAAGCAGGAGTACGAGAAGAGTTGGAGCGCGTCCGTGACCGTTCTACTCGGGAAGGCTGGTTAGCTACGGGTTAGCTAACGCCGCACAGGATCGGTCGAAATCGGTAGCGGGATTTTGACCCTGTGACACCTGCCAATGTTGTTGAAGGGTCATTTCTCCAACATGCCATTGATGAGATCGTTGCAGCAAGAATGGGGGTGAAGGCTCATACATCCTACGAGATAATGAACAAATATCTTAGGATGGAGAAGGAGGAGATGGATGAGTACATCGTCGAGCTGGGGAGGAGATGGCTAGAGTATGGGGTGACGTTAATGTGTGATGGGTTGACGAGCTACACGAGGAAGCAAATCATCAATGTCCTTGTTACTGTGATGGAAAGACAATTTTTTTTGAAATCTGTTGATGCATCCGAACATGTGAAGGACTACAAGTACATGTTGAAGTTGATGAAGGACATCATCAAAGATATTGGGAAAGAGAACATTGTCTAGATTTTCACGGATAATGACAGCAACTTCAAGAAAACATGTGAAACAATAATGAAGTCTAGTAGCTACGATATTGTTCGGACATTGTGTGCTACATACTCTATTGATTTAATTCTGTTATAAAATATGAAGAATGCGGAAGCGATTGATAAACAGAGCATAAAACAAAAAGATCAAACATGAAACACCATGATTTTACGTGGAACCCTACTCCATGAGGAGCGGGATGAAACCACGGGAGAAGCCCTCTAAGGGGTGTGTTTTTCTATTGCTTTTCTCAATGAGCATAGGGGGTGTGGGGCTCCTTATATAGCCCCACGGACAGACCCAACAGTGATCGCTCCCCCATGTGGTACTAAACACATGGGTGGGTTCTTTTCTTTTCCAACACTCCTCCTCAAGTTGGTAGCTGGGACAGCTGCAACTTGCAACAATAGAGAAAAATATACATCATTACATCTTCACTTGAAATCGCCACAATAAACGTATGTATCCGCAACTGGTAGACAAACCCGCTTGCTTACGGGTATATCAGGTCACCGGAACGTATCTCTGTCGTGCCTGGAAGGTCACCGGACTGTCTCTGTCGTGCCTGCATGGTCACCGGATCTCTGTCTCAGTCGTGCATGCGGGTCACCGGACTTTGTCTCCGTCGTGCCTTGAAGAAAACAAAACCAGTGCGGAGTCGATGTCGAGGATAGAGACACCACGACGAAGATCGATGCACAGTGAAGATGGCTTGATATTCTGTGAAATCTGGAGTGTTTGGTCTGTCAGTCAATGATGTAGGATGCATATGGCTTTTACTCCCCCTTTCTCCCAAACTTGTGAGAATAATGAAAATAATAGACAAGTTGGGAGAAGCAAACATGAATCACATTTTTTTATGCGTACGATTTTTTCCTTGTACGCGACTCTTTTTCTTTTTTTCGATTTTTTTCAATTTTTTTGTTAGCATATGCGTACGGCTTTTTCTTGTACGCGACTCTTTTTCTCTTTTTTTCGATTTTTTTCAATTTTTTTGTTAGCATATGCGTACGGCTTTTTCTTGTACGCGCCTTTTTTCTCTTTTTCCTTTTTTTCTCTGTTTTTTTTACAAAACGACCCACTTGGGCCAAATTGACCAACTCTCTCATTTTTTTATAATCATGCTGGGCCCCTTTTTTTTTAATACATCACGTGCCCAAGAAGACCTCCCTCTTTTTTTTTCATATACGGCCAACTTTTTTTAAAAAAAAATTGGGCTTAATCAAATCTCCCTTAATCAAATCTCCCCTCTTTTTTCTTTGATAAGTCACGGCCCGTTAGGGTTCCCCACGTGGGAACCCCCTTAAATATTTTTTATCGCCAGCGCCTCCCGATGGGGGAGTCCTGCACCGCCTCATGGGGGTGTTTCAAGCGCGCCGCCCCTGGGCATCGCAGGCAGAGCTGCGATGGGACGTCGCCCCTTGGAGAAAGATCTTCAGCCGCCACCGCTACCTGCAGGGGGGGATCTCCATGGAGGAGCTCCATCTCTGGGAGTACAGAGCACGCTAGGGAGATGCAGGGGTTCCCACCTACGATCTTGATGCCTAAAGGAGAAGGCTAGGGCATGCCGCCTATGCTGATGCCATCGCCTGAAGATCGAAACACGCGTACTTCGCGTGGAGGCCGCCTGGAGAACGTCGTTCCACACGCGCACCGTTTGCATAGGAGGCTGCTGGGTTTCACGAAGGAGGGTCGTCGTCCGCTGTTTGCGCCGTGTTGCGCCATGGTACGGCTGCTACTAGCAGGAGGAGATCACGATGGCCTGCGCGTCTGTGCGCTTTGGAGGAGTTGCGGGCCTACTCCCGCGATAGATCTCCGCCTGCCGATGAGAGATGTCGCGCTTGTATCTTCGGCCAGTGAGCGGAAGGCTCTTTAACATCTAGATGGCTTCATGGCCAGCGGCTAAATCTGGTCCCAAACTGAAGATGTGATTCGCAGCAGAAACGAAGATCTGAAGAGCAGCCAATCGAGATTAGGGTTTCAAAAAGAAACCCTAAAAACTCAAACTTGAATCATACATCGAATCTTCAAAGAATACATTTTCAAGACCGTAAAAAGAATTTTCGAATACAAACAAAGAACTTCAATTCCTTGAGAATCAAACCCGCTCGGATACCATGTTATAAAATATGAAGAATGCGGAAGCGATTGATAAACAGAGCATAAAACAAAAAGATCAAACATGAAACACCATGATTTTACGTGGAACCCTACTCCATGAGGAGCGGGATGAAACCACGGGAGAAGCCCTCTAAGGGGTGTGTTTTTCTATTGCTTTTCTCAATGAGTATAGGGGGTGCGGGGCTCCTTATATAGCCCCACGGACAGACCCAACAGTGATCGCTCCCCCATGTGGTACTAAACACATGGGTGGGCTCTTTTCTTTTCCAACAAATTCTAAAGGACTTCAAAAAGAGGAAGCTCGTCTCAAGGGTGGTAGAGCAAACATAGACAGTCACCACATTCATTTACAACAATTTCAAAGTGATGGCGTTGATGAGGCGGACGTACAATGGTGAGTTAGTGAGGCCTGGCATCACACGCTTTGCAACCAATTTTATACTGTCGCAAAGCCTGAAACAACACAAGACATGGCTGAAAATCATGTGTTGCTAAGGTGAATGGTTCGAGATACGGGATGAAGGAGGACAAAAAGTGGAGACATTGATCAATGATCTTCACTTTTGGGATGACATGACTCAGGTCACGAAGATCATGGATTCGATTGTTTCTGCACTGCGGATCGTAGACGACGACAAGAAGCCCACCATGGGAGCAATCTACGAGGCAATGCATCGCATGAGAGAAAGGTCAGAGAAGCAGTTGGAAAAGGATTCAAAGCAAGGTTGGACATCATAAACGAGTGATGGTCCAAGATGCTCTCACATCCTCTTCACAAGGCTGGTATGTAATGTAATAACCTAATTTATTTTTCATTTTTTATATCACTTTAGAATCTGAGAATTGAGATTGTTTGTGTCCATCTTATTACTTCAATCCTAAGTACCAGTATAAGAATAGTCTTGGTACAGATGTTGGCCTTCTAATAGTTGTATAAATTGTGGTGGAGAAGCTCGTCAAGGACGAGAAAACACAGATCTTGTGCATGAACAAGGTAATCTTGATTTTGGAGCTAGATTGGGACTGACAAAATATTCTTTAAGAGTATTATATAACAATTTATGACTTTAACCTATGTGCAGGTGAAGTACTTGAAGGATGTGTTGGGTTCCTTTGGTACAATTATTATGGTAAATGGACGGGACAGTACTCTTCCTGGTAAGGATGAAAACAAAAAAGTACATTGAATGTATAGTGATGTATTACTACTATTGATTTATCTTCAACTGAATTTTTCGCAACTGAATGGTGGTTACTGTAAGGGATGGAGGCTCCCCACCTACGAAGTGTGGCAGTGAAAATGTTGTCTCAAATCGCATATGCTGGTTGCTATGATAGGAACTGGAACACATTCAACTTGATCCATTCAAAGAGACGGAACAGGTTGGGAGAACATAGGCTCCATGATCTTGTCTACGTCCACTACAACTTGAGGTTGAAGATGAAGCATGCAAGGGAGGGTTAAGACAAAGAGGACTACACAGATCCTATTGATCTTGCATACATTTTCAAGATACACGATAACGATGCCGATGAAGATGTTCTCCAGAGGTGGATGGATTCCAATGGTGCCCTGACGCTCGACCAATTGGGTGGAAGACCAAATGAGAATATAAGCCAGCAAATGGGAGAAGATGTGGGTGACTATCTGGCAAGATCCGGGCAAATTACAGACCATCTTGGAAGGTTGGAGCCTTGGAGGCCGAGGTTGATGCAGTTGATGAAATTCTCTCCACTATCTCCAAATCCAAATCCAAGTCAAAAGATGACAGATGATGATGATGATGATGTTGGTCGTAGTGGATCCGCTGATGGTGAGGAAACATATTCAAGTGGGTCAGCATGGGATGGTCGTGAACCATAAAATACAAGATTCAAGGAAGGGCTCCACGCAGGGTGTGAATATATGGAGCGACAGAGGAACACACATGGACAAATTATTCCAAGTCCAAGTCCGAGACCTATGGATTACGAGTATGGTCGTGGTCATCATCCAACCGACAACTACATGGACGATTTGATATCATATGTAGGTTCCTTAAGCTGCAAGGACATTAATAGCCCATATCGTGGAAGAACACCAAGCCCCATGGACGGATATAGATCATCGCACGATGAGAGACCATTTGGCGTCTTCCTGGAATTCTTTCATGCTCCTCCTCCTCATCAAGTGTATGCATCTCCATCATATTCATATGGTTTCAGTGGATATGGGGGATATAGTAGCTATAGCGGTGAGAACTACCAAGATACCCAACCTGAGCAGAGCCAGTGTAACTTCTTTGGTGGTGACAGTTATGGTTTCTTCCCTGAGCACATGCCAATGCCTCCTCCTCCGCAGAGATCTTCTTCTACTTTGTCTTCGTCGTCCTGAGAATCTGAAGCCAGTACTTCGCAGCCTTATCGTGCCACTCATGCATAGGCATAGATGACCACCAATACATACAGTATGTGATGGATTACAAGTCCATGTACTCGTACATGACATGGGAGAACTACTATGAGTTCATTGAATTTGTGTTGCATTATGAAAGACAACAACGAATTCGAGGCGCTTCAGATCCACCACAGAACTCTTGGTTCTGAAACGAACACATCACCAGGTAATATATTTAATCTTTATTGCATTAATCATTAATGTGCATGTTCTTATTTAGTCTACGTGAATGTCTTTTCACTTGTTGTAAGATTGTTACTCAGTTATCAAGTATTAAGTATTAACAACGATATGTTCAATATGGTATGTGACATACCGTCATAGTCATAGATGATAAGATGATTGATATGTATGTTATAAACATATAAGTGTATATCTATTGTTTCATTGTTTGAAGTACTCGGATTAACTCCATTTGCAATATCTAACATACTGTACAATATAACCGATATGGCCGATATGACCAATATATACAATATAAGGGGTATAGATGAGCAATATGTGTGAAGTAATTGTGCATTTATAAGCTATTTATTGTTCTAATAACCTGAAAGATCTTAATTACAACAAAATTGAAGAAAATTGACTTTTTGAGCCATTTCCGACATTTCCACCAAAATCATCGAAATTTCCCGAAATATCGATGAATTTCGGTATACATGGTCACCGAAAGGAAATCGAAATCGAGATTTCAAACCTTGAACTAATGACCCTATAGGTGTGTGAGTATATCTATCAAAAATACCTAACTGAATATTTTCAATTTGTCACTTGAAAATTGTTTGATGTTAATGATCCTTTCGATCAAGGTTTTTAAAATATGAAGCGGAATGAGACATTTTTTTCATTTTCAATGCAAGGAGAAAGCCTCAAGGCGATCGAATCGTACGCATCACTTTTAGAAAAAAATGAAATAACTAAAATTAAGTTAAAAAATATATGGAAATAAGATGAGACAGAAAACACGACATACATATCAATATTAACATCAACTTATGGTATTATAATTAAACATTGTTTTATAGGACATAATGACTCCTGAGTCCTAACTTCTTTAATAGCAAAGATATTGCATCTCATATTTTCTATGGATGTATCAACAAGTAAACTTCTATTTAGTATCTAGCACATATTAAAAGATTTATTTCGTATTACTGTCAAACTCGTAGAAAATCAATTTGTGGGATAAGATCAAAGAATATCAAGGTCAAAAATGGTCCAAAGAAGAAAAAGGAGAATAAATTCAGAAGGTCGTATAATAACATCTATATTTCAATAATAGTGCGTACTTATTTTGCTTTTTTATTATAGTCTAGAAAGAGCAGGCTTCATTTATTGATTGCTTATATTTAGGACGATGAGATAAATATCGTGATATGTACTAATGACAGATTGTGTTGATTTCATTCAAAACATATATTAAGTTATTTGATAAAACAATACCTTCACAGTTTCGCTTCTACTACGTAATAGTATAAATATGAAACTAGACTAGGAATCTCTATTAAAGTACAAGGATTAGAAGTTTTGGATTTGAAAAGTTGCATTGAAAAAACTCAAAACATCATGAATTAATTTAGTTTCAGGTAACTGAGGTTGCACAGGTAAAGCGACACCGTCGCTTTACCTGTGCACTGAGGTGCATGCCTCACATATCTGTGTGAGGCTTAAGCCTCTCGAGGCACGAATTTTTACAAAAATACTTCCAACTGCTCGAATACTGAGTTTTGCAACATTGATTCAACAAATCCAAAATATATTCAAAAAAAGATGAATTGGACAACAGGTATAGTTACCATGGCCTAACAGTCAGGTAGCATGGCCTCTTCCACGATAATTTAAAGTGTGGTAAGATATTAACATGTCATTCACACAAAGTTTAAGAAGAGATGAAAAATGCAACAAAAACATAAACTCTTGACACCAAGCCACATTCTGATCGTAACATATCTAGTCATCCATGTGTCACTGGTTATGAACCTCTATTTCACCACAACACATTCAAAATCGCTCAACATGCATTGACAAACAAGTCAACCACAAATATAAAAGAAAAAATAATTAAGCATTTTCTACGTGCAAAACCTACTGCACTAAATCCAACAAACAGATTTAGAAATACAGAGACATAACCCAAACCTTTGCAGGCTAAGAAAATTCAAATATCTGAATGGTTGCCGCATGTTAGAGTTCCTCCTAGTATGAAACACACACCCTGACTAATGTTCAACATAATTAACAATCCCAGCACTAAAACTGTACAACCATCACACCCCTAACCTACTGCAAACCATTGAAAGAGATATGAAAGAAGAAATATGCAGCCAGTGTTCCTTCAGGCAAGGATGGTGCCCTTCAGGTGAAGAATCATGCATTTTAGATGGTATTGGCTATTGGATCTCTATATAAAGCTACCAGCATATGTAATAAAGGGATCATGTTGAACACCGTAACTGATCATGGTATTCAACCAGTGTCTACATTATGAGACTCACTTAGCTCTAGCCCCTCCCAATCTACTCTCCAGACAAGAAATTCACGAGCCACGAGCACAAACATTCGGAAGTCCACCTCATCCAAATCATTTGAGCTCTGCCATTCGTACCAACCCACCACTACTTTAACAAAGCGTTTGAGCCTGATCAAATCAGGAAAAAAGTTAATACACACTTACAGGCAACACGATTCCGACTCCGATTTCCTTCACATAGAAGGTAAGATCATGAACAAGAGGAACACATAAAAACAACATCGACGGATTCCATGGAAACTAACAAGCGGGGTATTTAGAGAGATAAATAAAAGGAGGGAGGGATGTGTCTCACGACTCCATTGGGAGTGTAGGTGGTGATGGTGAACTTCTGATCCGTCAGGTAATCCTTGTACAGAAGATCTGCAGAGATTCCACCAAAGAGATCAACAAAAGGCGAGATACCGATGAGATGAGGAGGAGATTGGGATCTATCTACCTCTGGCCTTCTTGCCAATGTCGGAGTAGAGTCCGGGACCCATGGCAGAGGATACTGGGAGTGGTCGAGTATGGGAACGGACGACGGAAACTCCAAGTCGAATGGAGCCCTAACCCTAAATATAGGCCGAGGAAGAGGGCTTCTTTTGCCTTCCGGATATTATCATGCCTTGCTCCCCCCCCCCCCCCCCCCCCCAACTGTCGTGTACCACGTGATGGGGTGTTCTGCCTGCTCACCGTGTAAAGCTTCGACCCACTTGTAAAATTGTACTAGGATGCAACCCGCAGGGATTTTTTTAAATAATTATTAAAAAAATCATAATTAATTAAATAAACATGAAGAAAAAAAATTTAAAAAAATAGGCATCGATCGGCACCTGAGGTGCCGATTTGGGGCGCCCCCTCCAAATCGGCACCTGAGGTGCCGATTTGGGCGATGCCCGTTGGCCTCAACTCCAAATCGGCACCTCAGGTGCCGATTTGGGAGGGGCGCCAACGGCTATGGCCCAAATCGGCACCTCAGGTGCCGATTTGGGAGAGGGCCGTTGGAAATTTGCTAACGGTCCCCTCCTCCCCCATTTGTTATATATACCCCCCCCCCATTCCTTTCTTCTCACAATTTCCTCCTCTCCTTCTTCATCATCTCCTCTTCTTCATCCTCTCTTATTTCACTCATTCTGATTTCTGAAGTGGGATTGCTTCTCTCGATCGCCTAATCTTATTCAAGTAAGAATAAGATATTTTTTTGTAGATTTTGTTGTGCGTTTTTTGCAGGGTTTTATCAGTGAGGACGATATATACATCAGATACCGGATTATATTATTATCTTTTGGATAACATTTCTTTTATAAGACACGCATCTTTCAGGTAATTTTACTTAGGATTTTTTAAAATTTAACAAGTAATTAGATGCAAAATTGATACTTAGTTTAAAAATAGTAATTTTAAATGTAATATTGTTTTTGTTAATGTCACTCAGATTAGACATTTTAAGAACAGATTTTTGTAACAGTTATTAAAAAAATCGAAATCAATTAAGTAGGGGACAGTAGACATTTTATTAGGAGATTTTTGTTGTAATTATTAAATAATTGAAATTAATTAAGTAGTGGACAGTAGACATTTTATTAGGATATTTTTGTAATAATTATTAAAAAAATCGAAATTAATTAAATATGGGACAGTAGACATTACATTAGCATTTCATTCATTTAGATTTAAAAGTGCACATATTCATGTTGAAATTACTATCATTTTGATTTGGAATCGAGCGCCGAGAGGGTCTCTATACAGCGCTGGCAGGACTCACTGTGGTGAGCACCGATGAGCCCCCAAGACCGGAATTTTGGATTCCATTTCTGAGTGATTAGTATATCAATTAAATTATCGATTATTAAAGATAACATATGACTGAAATGTTAATTAATCTAATTGTTACAGCCGATTATTAAGTAATTGTTTTGTGTAATTAAGTCATTATTTTATTCGTATAGATGGCCTCCAACACCGCTCATGTCTTAATATATTGGGGAAGATCGATTGATGTATCTGATGATCACGTAGAATATGTTGGGGGCAAGAAACGGATGGTTACATTACCATGCCAATTAACATACATTGGCTTACTGTCTCGAGTCTCTGAAGACACTAATCTCCCGCTCGACCAGTATATACTTACATTAACTTTTAAGTGGTTGTATGAGGGATCCACTTTCTTTGCAGTACCGATTGACGATGATGAATCAACATTAGCAATGTTGAGTTCAATCGTCGATGTGAGATTTATCCATCTTTTTGTACAAGCTACTCCCTTTAGTATGGAAAATATGCCGTCATCTTCGAGGTAAAATTAATTACATTCAAATTATAGAATAATTTCACCATTTATATTTAAACTAACAAAGATTTAAATTAATCAGGCCAACAAATGAGACCATTTTTGAGGATATCGAAGGGTCATCACAAGTAAATGTAGAAGATGATTTACTGACAGAAATATCCGAAGAAAATGAGGAGTCCGAAAATGACGAGCCAGAAAATGATACTCAAACATTAGAAGAAAATATTGGTGGTAATATTTGTCATGATTTTGGATATGGTTCGCTAGTTCTGGCCGTAGGTAATGAGGAAAGGGGGAACTAATATTCTGCTAATAACGATGATGCTGAAGAAGAACCGATGGAGGAGTTGCCTCACGTTTTCGATCATGAAATTGCAGAGGCAGAAGATGTAGTATTTGTAGAGAGTCAATCAGAATCTACCGATGATTCCGGACTAAGTTATTGGTTAGGTAGGAGTTATAAGTCGAAAAGAGATCTACAATACGATTTACAGAAATGGAGCATGAAAAATCATGTGCAATATAAACCCAAAGCATCAAACAAGCAGATTTTCACTGTTGTTTGTATTTATGAAAACTGTGGATGGCGTTTGCATGCATCAGAGAGGAAATCTCGAGGAGATTGGTATGTTTCAGGATATAGGGGAAAGCATACATGCAAAAATCCAGTCCTTTTAGTGAAACATCGCCAGTGCACTTCTGTTTTTGTAGCGCGGTATATTTTATCTTCCTTTAAAGCAAAAGTTAGTATGACCCCAGGAGCAATAATGTACAAGATAAAGGAGGAGTTGAAAACTGAAATCAACTACATGACAGCTTGGAATACTAGACGTCGTGCAATGGATGTGGTTTATGGAAATGAGGTTGAGTCATATCGTGATCTCCGGAGATTCATTCGTGCTTTAGAACGACATAACCCTGGCACATATACGTGGTTCAAGACAGTAGAAGGCCAAAACGACAGCATTATACATTTTCAGAGAGTGTTTGTAGCGTTTGCAGCGTGTCGTAGAGCGTTTAGATTTTGTCGACATGTTTTGTCTATTGACGGAACCCATCTATACGGGAGATACGCTGGTCACATGTACATTGCCACAGCAATTGACGCCAATAATGGCCTTTTTCCGTTGGCACTTGCCGTTGCTGAAAAGAACGAGAATATTTCGGCATGGGGCTGGTTTTTGAATTTATTAAAACAAATTATCCATCGTCGGGACATTTGTTTTATAAGTGATCGATTTCCTGGTCTGCAGAATACTGTACGTAGTTTATTTCTACCGGAAGAGGGATTCACACATCGTCATTGTCTCAGACACATGCGTGCAAACATGCAGAGAGCTGGTCATAGAAATCGTACAGTTCTAAGTTGATTCTACGCTGCTGGACAAGAATCATGTCAGAACAAGTTCAACAGCATGATGCGTGAAATTTTCATTCTAGATAGAATTGTTTTCGAGTGGATCGTATCTCAGGATAATGGCGATCAGAGATATTGGGCATTAAGTTTAGATGATGGACATCGTTATGGACATATGACAACCAACTTATCTGAAAGTTTTAACGGAGCCTTTAGAGGAGCACGTGGTTTGCCAATTATTTCTCTCATCCTAACAGTATTCCTTAGAATAAATGGCTATTTCAATGATCGTCGTGAGGAGTCAGAAGGAATGACTACATATTTGACTAAGAAATATGAAGAGTTGTTAGAGAAACAAACCAGGGAGGCAAGAGCATGTCACGTTGAAGGATTTTCGTTAACTCAGTTTCAAGTCCGCGATCGTGATGGATTTGCACATGAAGTCAATCTAAATGGCCGAGAAAGTGAGTGCATGTGCGGGTTTATGCAGATGAAACACTTCGTATGTCCACATGTTATTGTCGCAGCTTCAAATACTCGTACTCATGTAGATAACTACGATTTATGTTCGCAGTACTTCTCCAGCGATTATTACCGTCAGGCATACAACTTCTACTTTCATCCCATACCTGATAGACGTTATTGGGGAGAAGAAGATACTACTGTTATGTTACCTCCAAAAATGAGAAAGAGAAATGTCGAAAGACCTGTGCAGGGAAGAATTAGAAATGAAATGGACGAAGTGTGCGTCCGACCGAAATTATGTAAAATCTGCAAGCAACCAGGACATAATAGATTAAGTTGTCCACGCAAAACATAGGCACACTTGCATTTATAAGGGTAATTTAATTTCATTGTTAATATATCATTTTATTTACATATTTATAGTTATTTTTTCATGACATTTGTATTTATTACTGTAGATGGCACAGATGGATAGGCTTCCTGGACCAGTAGATACCTCAGTATTGTATATGCGAATGACCATCGTTCAGCCCAACCCACTAGTTCGGTAAGTATTTTTTATAATTTTTAAAATTTACTAGTTCGGTAATACTGTTACTTATTTTTTATTCAATATATTTTACAGATTCGATTTGTAGAACATAATGAGTTATTGAACTCTATTTCTGACAAGAAGAGTGGCGTAGTAGAACAATTAATAGAAGCGTCGGGTTTTTCATGTGTGGTGAACATGAGAAGAGTGCAAATGGACCCATCATTATTGACCAGCTTACTGGAGAGATGGAGACCTGAGACACACACATTTCACCTACGCTTAGGAGAGGCTACTATTACTCTTCAAGATATGGGATTAATTAGTGGTTTAAGAGTTGATGGTTTACCTGTAACTGGTCCGGATTCTCCACCTGGTGGATGGGATGCAGAGTGCATGAGTTTGTTAGGAGTAGTACCCACTCGGATAAAGAGTGGAAAGGTGAAGTTGTCTTGGATACGCGACGTCTTCTTTAAGACAGAACATCCGTTGCAAGGTATTGATGACGAACAACAAGCGACCCGTGTGGTTAGAGCACTAATTTTTTTATCATATAGGATGTAGTGTACTTACAGACAGCAGCGGGGATATGGTGCCTCTAAGGTATGCGTTAATGATTGACTGTATTACATTATTAACTGTTTTTGTATTCTTAGGTTTAATTAATTTTTTAGGTTTAATTAATTTTTTAAGTACCTATTACAATTACATTATTAATTGTTTTTGTATTCTTAGGTTCATGTATAAATATATTATAGAATATACGAACTCATTTCAATACTTACGTTTAAATTTTGTGATACTTATAACAATGTAAATGTCTCAATCTTGTAGGACCATCGCTTGTGGGACCTTCGAGTCAATTTGACTCTGGACCCTCTCAGCTCATACCATCTACCCAATATAGTTTAGGAGATTTGCAGTCGCAGATATTTGATAGTGTTCGGCAAATGGAGGTAACTGATTTTGATAGACAGTTGTTTGGTATATCCACGATACCACAACAACGTCCGGAGCTGCCTCGAAGACCTTCTCCCGGAGTAAGGATCACTGAGCCTCCTCCATCAGAGCCACCTCGCCATTCAACAAGCGTACGAACCGCCACGGAATCACAAACAATCGGACCGCCATGGAAGTCATCAGCTAGACCGCATCCTCCAGGGCACGTTCCAAGGCATTCAGAACAAATGTCCAAGCAGAAGAAGAAGAAGAAGACAACACATGAGGAGACTCACAAAAAATTGGGAGATGGAGGGAAAGGAAACGACAAGGGAGGTGGAGCAGGAGGTGGAGGAGGAGGTCTGAAGGGGTTTTATGAAGATATGGAAACTTTAAGTTTTTGTATTTTTTTTTCTTATTATTTATAAACTCATATTTCTTCTCTTATGATTTTAATAAAATACTTGTAATTTTTTTAAATTAATTCATGTCAAGTTGTACCTTGTTGAGTTCATCTATATCAATGGTAAATGATGTTGTTCAAACTCTCAATTTTTTCATATTTACTATAATATTGTTGATATGTCAATCATAAATATTCTAAGTATGTATCAATAATGAAGAATATAATAAAAAAATAGAGATATACTTAACATTTTACAATAACGTTATCGGGAAGAAGATGAGACCACGAAGCTCTACTGATAGATCAAAAATATTGTGATGAAGGAAAATATTGATAGTCAATAAAATTTATTTTCTTTTTTATAATTATTTACATAGTTCCTCAAATGTCCTCAAAGGAACAAAAATATAATTCTAGAATATTACTTTGTAAAATTATTTACATAATTCTTCAAAATATTTTTAAATTATTCACATGTAATGAACATAATAATAATTTGTAGTATTCTGAAATTGAATTACAGTGATAAGGGGTTGTGTTTTTAAAATGCCCATCCCAAATCGGCACCTCAGGTGCCGATTTGGCGCCTCTGCCCAAATCGGCACCTCAGGTGCCGATTTGGAGGGGGCGCCCCAAATCGGCACCTCAGGTGCCGATCAATGCCTATTTTTTTAATTTTTTTTCTTTGTGTTTATTTAATTAATTACGATTTTTTTAATAATTATTTAAAAAAATCCCGCAACCCGCACTTCATGGCGGTGGGAAATAAATTGACTTCTAATGTAAATTTAAATATTAATTTGTAATGTTTTAATTAAATAAAAAGTGATAGACATGAAAAAAGTGAAAGGAAAATAATCAAGATAATTGAACTTAGGTCAAATTTTCAGTAATTTCCATTTAAAAAACTATGTACATACCTAAAGATGACATACCTATAATAAAGATCAGGCTAGAGCAGTACACGATTATACAAAAAGATGGATTCCATGGATATTAGTCACATTGTGTATTTGATCAATAATGTAATTCTTTTGTTATGAATTAAATGAACTATATGGTAATTTTTCAAAATGTATCTTCCAATTATAGTCTTTCAAATTATATGGTTGTATCACATATGTGCATCCAAAGGTGCAAACTACGTATAGAAAACATATATTAAGACACACATATGTTGTTCCTAAATCCTAACCTCAAATACAAAATGTAAAATCAATAGATTTTAAATAAAAAAATCTAAAGATATTAGGTGAAATTTGCAAATGCTATGGAAAGGAAACATCTGGATTTCTGAGATGTTGGTATGTGTTGAATTATATTTATTTTTTAAAAAAATGAAAATTTCTTACCATTTAATTGGAATTTATTTAATAATAAAATTAAAAAACTCCACATCTAGAAATGAAGATGCATTTTTTTGATGTTTATTGACAAATAGAAATCTTGTGCAGGAATCTAACATAATATTAAGTTGAATCGATTTGTCATTTTAACAAATTATAATTAGATCATAAAGTTCAAATATGTAAAATAACGGGCTGGGTCAAACAATTGTCAAAGTATATAAGGCCATGCGTATATTGCATTTACGTATGATTTTTTTAAATGTGACGTGTCGTTTAATATATTTGTATGTGATACCTTGGATTAGTTTTAAAAAAAGTGAAAGAGGTAAAATACTAAAATTGATAACTCTTTTTCTTATTCCACTATATATATATTTTGTCCACGATCACTTTACTCATGTTTTTTTATTGTTATTTTAAAATACTACAACTCATTAGGGATGAAAAAAAAGATGAATTTAGGATAAAAATATAAAAATATACACCTATTTTAACAAAATTTCCTTTCTCCACATCTATCTTAATGATCAAACTATAATATAAAAATGTGTACTTGAGATTATGTTATTTATTTTTGGAATATGTAAGTATTATAAATTTAATAGAATCTAAAATGCAGTGAGATATGTGGAGATCAATGCAAATGTTTAATAGATTGGATTGAAAGATAACATCCACTAAAATTGGATAGGACACAACTAAGGCAAAATCTGATTACTGCGAGCTCATGTTTATTAGAATTTGCATAAACATCACATGTTATTACTGTATGTTGTTCGAACATTGGTTAACATTTTAAATAACAATTCTTCTTAAATGGTGAATTGTGGGGGCCATCGAGAGCTCCTTTCGCGAGATCGTGATTCCCACTTACTCAACTTAGTGTTTTTAATTATAATATTTTGTATATACACATGCAAATACATGCATGTATACATCCATATATATATATATAGTTATAATACTTTGAGTTGATTTTCTAATAAAATATTGTAACATGTATAATTAAAATATCAAAAGGCACGTGTGATTATTATTATCGTTACAATGTATCTTAAAAATATTTATCAAAAAATACAGTAATTTACCTTATAGATAATGGGTGGGAAGTGTAGTTTTTGATAATTTATATTTTATATTTCCAAAATAGTAGTTTTACAAAGAAAAATCTAAAATACAATTTTCAAATTTTATAATTGATATTAATAATATATGTTTTTTATATTACTTATATGATTCTAAATTTAAAAATAAAGAAGGAATAGTGAAAATGAGGTATTAATTAAGGAGAGAGAGGATGTGGAAGTAGAGAATTTAATGGGAGAGAGAGATAATTTAAGGGGCCGTAGAAGGGAGAAAGCAAGAGGATAGAGAGACACGATGGGAGAAAGAGAGAAGTTATTAGGAGAGAGAGAGAAGTTAGAGAAGAGACGTCTTGGGAGAGAGAAGAGAGAGACGTGTGAGGGAAGAGAAACTGTGTGTGGCATAAGAAGACACGTGTTAAGAAGGATGAAGAAGTCCTAATGCAGAGAAAGAGATAGGAGAGAGATGAAGAGAAATGTTATAAAGCTGGAGGAGGGGGTACCGCACAAAACCACGTGTCAACCAGTCCGTGAAAAACCCACCTTTAAAATATGTATATAGATATTTTACATGCACACTTTTTCAAAGGTTAGTAATTCGTATATTAGAAACTATACGGGAAAATGGGTTATGGTAGGAAAATCGTGTTTCACGTTCACGAGGTGTCAACATTTGAATTCATGTAATGATAAATGATGATAGAGCAATCATGTGTATTTTGGCATACTTAGCAGAGCAGTTGTTGGATGAAGGTTGTGAAGGATATATAACATACATCACATCAGCTGATGAGAAGGTGGAGAAGACTACTACAGAGGTGACACTTGTCAATGTCTTTACGAATGTCTTTCCAAAGAAATTAAGTAGTTTGCCTCCAATTCATGACACTAAGTTCGAGATCTTGTTGGTGTTAGGCACTCCCCATCCATTTTAATGACCATGTACTGAATGGCACCTATAGAGTTCGAGAGTTGAGGATTCGACTCCAAGAGCTGCTAGAGAATGAGTACATCAAACCCAGTACCTCCCCCTATAGAGTCCCAGTGCTTTTGTGAAGAAAAAGGACAGGTCAATGCGCATGTGTATTGGTTACCGACATCTTAATAAGGTGATGATAAAGAACAAGTATATGTCACTACGATTGATGATCATTTTTACCAACTTCAAGAGGTCAAAGTCTTTTCTAAGAATGATTTGAGGTATGGTTACCATCAACTTCGAAATGAGGATATTCTGAAGAGCGCATTCAGGATGAGAAAAGGTCACTGTGAGTTCTTAGTGATGCCTTTTGGATTGATAAGTGTACATGCAACTTTTATGAACTTGATAAAACCTTTCGATCCTTTTTAGATCATTTCATTGTAGTATTCATCGATTACGTATCTTGATTTTATTTTTCAAGATGTAACTCAACATGAGAAGCATCTCAATATGAAAAGTATCTGAAGAACACAAGCTCTTCGCCAAGTTTAGCAAATGGCGAGTTTTGTTGGAGCGTACCTCATTTATTAACCATGTCATTTATGGTGAGGGAATATTTGTAAATCCAATAGAGGTGGAAGCCATTCTAAGATGAAGCCGCTCAAGATCGTTCTGATATAGGGAGTTTTCTCAAACTTACTGGTTTTTATCCTCATTTTGAGGAGAGTTTCTCTAAGATATCCTTACCACTCACTCGTCTCATCATGAATGATGTCCTTAGGAATGGACTGAGGAGTGCAAGCAGAGCTTTAGACTTCTTAAGCAAAAGTTGACCTCTACACCAATGTTGGTGATTCCTTGTGGATCTAAAGGATTTTGTGGTCTACTACGATGCATCCCACAAGGGACTTGGATCTGTTCTGATGTAGAAAGGGCATGTGATTGCCTATGCTCCTCGACAGTTGAGGTCTCGTGAGAAAAACTATCTCATCCGTGATCTAGAGCTTGTTGTGGTAGTTGATGGTACACTCATAATCCTTCATAGTTTCTAGCCATCGCCTTTGACTCATGTTCAACTCCTGGTCAAACAAATACTTCAAACTTTTACGGTTCATCTCAAACTTCTTGCTATAAAGATAGTGTTGCTAAGTCTTCAAGGAAAACATTATCACAACAAGCTCTCGACCATGGATGGGATAGTTTTTTTCATGAGACCTCAACTATTGAGGAGTGTGAGAAGAACTTTAGACTTCTTAAACAAAAGTTGACCTCTACACCAATGTTGGTGATTCCTTGTGGATCTAAAGGATTTTGTGGTCTACTACGATGCGTCCTACAAGGGACTTGGATTTGTTTTGATGTAGAAAGGATATGTGATTGCCTATGCTCCTTGACAGTTGAGGTCTCATGAGAAAAACTATCCCATCCATGATCGAGAGCTTGTTGTGATAGTATTTTCCTTGAAGACTTAGCAACACTATCTTTATTGCAAGAAGTTTGAGAAGAAACATAAAAGTTTGAAGTATTTGTTTGACTAGGAGTTGAACATGAGTCAAAGGCGATGGCTAGAAACTATGAAGGATTATGATTGTACGGTCAACTACCATCCCGGGAAATCTAATGTTGTTGTTGATGCGTTGAGTTGTGCAACTTTTGTCGAGCGCATGTCAGTTATTAGAACTTGATGATTGACTCATCAAGTGGAGACTATTTCAACCAGGTTTGAATGTGATCAATGCTTTGAGTACATATATACTAGAGTTGCTAGTAAAGATTCATAGAGTATAGATGGGTGGTCAAGAGCTATGCTACATTGGCGATCTAGTATTGGATGGTCAGGGAGATTGTTTACTTTCACTGATGAAGTCCCGAGACATGACAATGTTGGACTTGTAAGCCCTTGATGACCAATTAATGCAATAAAAAATATTGTTTTATGAAATGAATAGTTGTGAATGCACTTTACATTAAGGTCCCGTTGTATAACTGTATAATTAAGGTAATGTATCGTGGTCATATTGAATACCATGCAGTTGGGAGGACACAACTGACTTAACATGGAGTCTTCAATAGACATCTCCACTCTGAGAAAGAGAAGTCAATCTTTCTCTAAATACTGAATTCCGACCGATTTCTCAACGCAGTTCATCTGCATATGAATAGTCATTCAAAAATGTTGGAATAATCAAGTCGATGAGGTCGAGATTAACTAAGATCAGAATCATAACTGCCATGATCAGGCACACATCTTGTGATCAGATAAATATATACATATGTATGCCTAAGTATGCGCATTTGACAGACCAATAAATTGATGACTAACCAAGGTCCATATACCAACGAGTTGATGTGCGTATGAAGACATATGAGAAGTATGATCTCTCAAAGGAATCATATAGGTTCATAGTGAAGGAAGTAAATAAACTACATATGAACTTCGCATCATGAAAATGCGAAAAATTAGAAAATTATTTGCATAAAGCGTTGTATGTTCATTGTATGAGCAAGAAATTTCAGCACAACGATTTGTACTTTGCGAAACCATTAAATCAGGGAAGTTGTTTTCCTAACAAGGTTTCTAATATTATAATGAATATTAAGATGACATCATGGTCACCTCTTGAAGCATGAGTCTCTAAAGCAAGAGACCTCTTGAATCAAGTATGATCTGCAGTGTATCTCTTGTGGGCGTGGAGATGAATCGTATTTCTTCCCACAAACTTAGATGTCATCTTCACGAACAAGGCTTCAAGAAGAGACGTGTATGAGTTGTATACACTGAATACTTTTCTCTTTCTCTAAGGCAGACATTCTTAAGGGACTAGGCATTGTATACACCTATTGAATGGTCTTCTCTTTAAGTAGACTTGTGCAATGACGGCCCTTGGATTATTGATGAAGGGATCAACACGAAGTTCTTATTCAATAATACAATTATATCCTTATTTATTTCCAATTAATTTAATTAATAAATCAAGCAACAAATCAACAAAGAGTTCAATTCAACAACTCTTTATAGTGGCACCATGTTTCAACGTACACACCCAACTAATTTCATACATGGAATGAGATTATTGCTAATTTATTAATTGATTAATCAATAAATAATACAACAATATTAAGAACTTTAATCTCAATGGAACTCAATATAATGGTATCATGTGTGCAACCATTATACATGCCCCATCTTGACTAAATATAGTCATAGTTGTTGCCTTTTATTTTTCAACCAACTTCTTGATAATCGCATTATCATTATTAGAGAAATGATAGAAAAACCCTATATCTTATGAATAATATTCACAAGCACAAAAAATGTAAATCAAATGTACATCTATAAAATTATTGTGAATCGAATTCACACATAATTTCATGTCTTGGAAATATTATGCAAATCATATTGACATATATTATTTACATGAATCATATTGATATAAATATTAATTATTGTGAATATCATTCACATTAATTAATGAATTATATTTTCTGAATCAAGCACAAAAATACCCTTATGAAAAAAGTAATAATAATTGTTATTACAACATTGACATCTTAAGAATGAGTCATAATCCAACTAGAATTCATGAGATACAAATGCAGATACTTGGAGATGATGTCAGGGAGATCGTACTATCCATGTATAGTGACTTGATAGATATCAATCCAATTTTAGGGTTTATACCATTTTTAGCTTGAAATCGATACACTCTTATCAATTGAGCTCGAGTAGAATACTCTACACTCTAAATGAGGTCAACGAAACGCAAGCCACTCTATGTGAGATCGAGAAAGTATTGATGAGTTGAACCTGGCTTCCTTGACCATTTCTAATCAAAGTCTAAACCATTTGGAGCTTAGAAATGAGCTCAATGAGCTTATATGTTTCCATTTCTATGTCCAACATTTGGACATTAAAATTGGAGCTGGAATTGAAAATAGAAATTGGATTCCAATGAATTGAGATTTAATCCAATTATTTTTCAAATAGTCAAGCTAAATGGAGCCACTAAGATCGACCATGTTTAATTACTCCCTCGGAATTGAAATGTCAGGGTAGATGGTCTATTATGATAGAGTTAACCCTGAGTATTCCTAATACTCATTCATCCTTCACACTATAAAATTTTGATATATTTGAATTTCAAATCCTAGTTTGACCTTCTTCTTCAGAATAAATCGATATATTTCTCATTTGATATTTGGGTGACAATAGTAATCACATACATTCCAAAAAATATTAACATATTGAATTTATGTCTTCTTTCATAAACAAGATGATCATGCGTGGAATTCATTTTAACACCAAAATTATCTCATAAGTGAGCTCTGTCTCTCAGTTCATCAATTATGAACATGTATGATTCCTTTGAGAGATCATTCATCTCATATGTCTTAATATGCACATCAACATGCTGGTAAATGGACCTTGGATAGGTCACCAACCTGTTGGTTTGTCAAATGTGCATACCCAGGCATATAGATGCATGTATATCTTAGTCAAAGGATGTGTTCTTGGCAGTGACAGTTATGATTCAAGTATTTGTTTATCTTGACCTCATCAAGTTAACTCTTTAACTTGATTATTTTAGCACTTTTGGATCTCTATTCCTATGCAGAGGACCTGCATCAAGAAATCGATTGGAAATCAGACTATAGAGAAAGATAAGCATCTCTTTCTCAGACTGGAGATCTTTATTGAATATCACATGTTTGAAGTCAGTTGTGTCCTCCTAGTTGCATGGTATTCAATATGGCAATGGTACATAACCCTAATTGTACAAAGGGACCTTAATAGAAAAGTGCATTCATATTTATTTATTCATTTCATATCAAATGGATATGATAAAATAATAACTTTATTACATTATTGGATCACCAAGGGCTTACAAGTCCAACAGTCTCCCACTAGCCCTCAGAGCCATTCATGCATGGTGAATCTCTAATTTATAATCGCAATCTCCATCTATTATCATCCTAGCTTGAACTTCTCAATAAAATTCATCACTAATTCACTAAATTTAGTAATCAACCCCTTGTTAATAACCAACCCTAATTATTGTTCATAATCGACATTTTTTTATTTTCCCTTATTTTATTTTTATTAAAAATCCCAAAAAATAGATAATTATTATTGATATTTATTTTGACATTAAAAACAAATTTAAAATACAAAAAGTTGCAAAAGAATTAAAAGAGATGTCTTTAATTCATTAAAAATGCTTGCAAAAATTCTACTTTATACACATGACTTATTTTGGTTTTGTTTCTTTATTCTCATTGGGCCATGTGGCACTCCGACAACCGCCCACGTGGTCGCCTCTACTCTCACCTCCCACTCCCTACATCGTCCGACCCTTCTGATCAATTGCATCTCCACCACTCCTCTCTGCCAGATCCTCGACCCTTAGATCAGATCCTGATGGATCTGATCAGACTGTCCATGTCTGCTCTTCTTTCGGTCGCGTGATGAGATCCTTGATCTCATCAAGACCGCTCCTTCGTGCCCCATTTTCAATTGTTGGACCTCCAAGATCCAACAACCCTCAATCCATCTTCCTCCTCAGTAACGCCCCTTCCACACACGTTCCCTCACCACAACCCTCTCTTCTCCCAACTACCATGACCATTACCCATGCCGTCTCAACCAACCAACAACCCCCCTGATGATCATTCTTCCTCCTTCCACGCCATGCCTTCAATGCCCACGACCGACCTTCTAGGGCCTCCTTTCGGTCATTACCAACCTCATCCGACCACCTTCTGAAACGATTGAAGACTTCCTTCATACACGCCATCTCCGCAACCCATTCCACATCATCCACCTTTTGTGTGAGACTCCACCTTAGCCTTATTCCCCTCCCCGTGGCAGGGGGAGGTGGAAGCGAAGAGCGACCATGGGGTCAAGTCTTTGTAGACTCATGGTCTCAGAACATGTCACGGTTGCCCCTGGCCGTTTGAGCTGCCTAGACTGACTGTCCAGGTTCAGTGAAGACCGAATGCACAAATCGAGCCTCAGCCCAAGCTTCTACTCTGACATGACTTCATATTCAAGCTCCAAGTAAGATCTACCCTCTTTCCCTTGTTTTCTCTTAATTAATTAGGAACACACACGTCACTCTACCTTCAATTCTCTACATCTCTACCTTCATCGAGCTTCCATCACCTTAGTTGGAAGCTCAGTTCACGTCCTTCGATCCTCCATAACCTCCCCTACTCTAGGCCTTCTTCTTCGGTGGAGCTGGGGAAGAACCCAATCAGGGCACCGCCTTATTCCCTCCAACATCATCCATTTCACACGCACACCTAAGTTATATCCCCTTCTAACCTTTTGTAAGTCATAAGCCTTCAATGGTTAGAGCTAACTTTGCTGCTTCGTTCTAGAGCTCCTGCGCTGATAAGGGAGCAGCGCCTCATAGATCACTCGAGGAATATCAGAGAGGAGCATTGGGTGGTCTGTCGGAGCCCCGCCAATCTGCTATAGAGGAGGCAGGGCGGCGGATGAACACAATGTACAGGACCGTCCGATCATCTTGATCGGACGACCCACATCCCACTCTAGCCTCGACACTAGATCGGGAGCCTCGGAGGAACCGTAGCAACGGCGAATCACGAAGGCTACACCATATGGATTCTAAACCTGCAACCAACCAAGCCTCACCCCAAGCCTAGCCTGCGCACATGCCTAGCACGTATGGACTGGGAAAATTGCACCTTAGCCCTGAACTTCTCTGAAATTGTAGATAGTGTACCTCTACATGGAGCATGTTTAATTGATTGATTTGACACTCGAAACAGTTTGCTAAATTCTAAATAATTATTGTGTCATTTTCTCATTGAATTTTTCATGCCATTTACCTATTAATTTATAAAGTCGATGCATTTATTAACAATGAAATTGACATGTTTTGTATTGCGCAATTCCTTAATTATTCTAGGGGCATCTTTGTACTTGTAGATACATGTTGCATTGCATAACATTTTGTTGCATTATGTCACATCTTTTAACCTACATGAAAATCAAATAAAAAATGCATACTTTTTATCCGTGCATCATACATCACAGCACATGCATTGCATAATTTTGTACATCTTTTTAAGCATTGCTTGCATGGTTGACCTAGGTTCAAAATTAATCGCTTAGTTTAAGCATTTAAATTCGATTGATCATCATAGAGGATTGTGTCCTTATGTTCAACCTTAGTAAACTTGCCAAGTAAATTATTCTCCACCAATTCAAAGGGGTGGTGTTTTGCAAGATCTAGTTTTGCCTTCTATGCTACGATAAAATGCGACAATTAATGAGGTGAAAATGAGGTTCATCAGATAGTGCCATTGTCAAAGAAATGACACCTCCTCGTTGATTTCTTCGATTTTAATGTTTTATTTTGAGTTGATTATTTTCACCACTTAGATTTCCATGTTGTGTTTCTTTTTGCATTGTTTTGGTTGTACATATTTTTTTGATGTATATCTAATGTTAGCTTTTGTGGTAGGTCCTGTGGAGATGATGGACACTCGGTCAACATGGAAGCGTGGAGTTGGGAGCTCTCACCGCGAGGAGCCGCAGAAGAAACCCCCAAAGATATCAAGAAATTATTAGCATCATTTCATGCATTTTTGTATATTATTTATAATAATTGCATTTCTAATGATTCTTGTTTGAGAGATCACATGTGTAACATGGACATGGACATTTTTGTTGTGTGTGGAGCATGTTTCACGCCAGTCCGGGCATGACTCCACTTGAGTTCCGAACCTAGGGTTAGACACTAATGAATCTGTGATTCATCACTTTAAAAGTGATTAATCAAGCTCAGTTACTCAAAATTCATCTGTGTTCTATCCATTATCTTACATAATTAACATTCATACATGTATAAATAATAATTGTATTTTATCACTCATAATTACATAAAATAGAAGCCAAAAATCCCATCCCAATTGACATGTAAAATAAGCGAAGTTCCCTACTTTTTAATCAATTCAGGCTAAATCCAAATCACCCGAAACCACTCCATTGTATACATATTACTAACAAGAATAAAATAAAAATACAAAAAAAATCGTTAACTGGAATAATTGAGAGATAAACCCAAACCCTAATTTCAGGATAACAAGACTAAAACATTGATATCTTCCACATACAATGTCTGATTTAATCCTACTAACTTTGGAACTAATATACATCCAATTACCTTCAAACTAAGACCAAGTTCAAATGAATCGGTACTCATATGTGAAAGTTGGATTTTGGGCCTCTTTTGTCCATTGTGTATTTTACCCGATTTTGACCTATGTACATATTTAACTCTTGTTATCTTATTCTTTTTTCATTTATTTTCATTGACTGGAATAATTGAGAGATAAACCCAAACCCTAATTTCAGGATAACAAGACTAAAACATTGATATCTTCCACATACAATGTCTGATTTAATCCTACTAACTTTGGAACTAATATACATCCAATTACCTTCAAACTAAGACCAAGTTCAAATGAATCGGTACTCATATGTGAAAGTTGGATTTTGGGCCTCTTTTGTCCATTGTGTATTTTACCCGATTTTGACCTATGTACATATTTAACTCTTGTTATCTTATTCTTTTTTCATTTATTTTCATTGGCTAAAGTTTTAGTAAATACATAAAAATCTAAATTAAAATAAGATCGAAATCAAAGAAATTGACAGAGTCCGAATGTTCACTAATAGTCTGTACAAAAGTCGTCTTTTTGTACTTTATTTTATTCCTTTATTTCCTAATTATTAAAAATACAAAAATAGATTAATATGTAAATATTTGTTTTTCATTTTATCATTTTTATCAATTTTTATCTTATTTAAAGTGACATAAAATTACAAAACACAAAAATCAAGGTATTTTACACACATAGCGAACCCCAAAAATATCACTTTATGCAAATGACCTATTTTGGTTTTGGTCTCTTCATGAAAGTTGTAGATCTCATCCATATGAGCAACTGTCTTGAAGAAAATTTTTTTGTTAGAGGTAGTTTGTTATTTCTTTACTATTTTTCTTTTTTTTTCAAATTTTCTAGAGCTGACACGTGGTAGCTCCTAGTGTCGCCATGTGTCACTCAATTTTGACTTTTATAAATTCGATTATTATTAAAAAGTAAAAAATAAAAAAATAAATAGTAAATATATAAAAAATAAAAAATGCACACATGTGGCCCCATCATGGTCGCCTGATCTCGGCCTATCGGACAACCCTCCCATGATCCATCTCTTCCATATGATGCTCCTTCCATCTAGGGCATCGTTGCGTCCACTGTGAATATCACAGCTGCCCTCCAATCCCACGAATCTCATGACCGCCACCTCATCCCCGATCTCCCCTCTCCATATTTACAACCACCACTGCCAATTAATCTCCCTCAACGATCGCATACCATCTCCATCGGCAACCTCTTCTCCTATGTAAAACCCAACGCCACTCCTCCTTGATCTTCATCTATCATTTCACATATATCGAAGAGGGTCTCGTCTCTGGTGGTAACAACATCATTGACGATGGCTCCTGAAGGCTGGGTGAGATCCAAAGCCAAGGTACTTCGTTGCAATGCCACGCTTCCCCCACATTTATCGCTTCCCGTTCTGAATTAGCCATCGTCGAGCACGTCATCCATCTCCACCTCGTACCGCCTATCCCTCCTTGCCACCAACCTCTCAAGCCTCTACAAGGAGCTGCACTTAAATCTGCACCGACGGGTCCTTCTTCTTCGATAAGACAATGATCGCCTCCTTCAAATCCTCCCTCGAGTGCTCCCTTTGACTTCCAGATCTCGTGGAACTGCCTCTGCCTCGTCGTACTCTTTATTGACACCGAGGAGTCCGCTACCACATTCTTCATCGACTCCATTCCACTTCCAGTTCAATGCCACGCTAGGAGCCCCATTGTCGAGCCAACGTCCCTCCGCCTTGCTTCATCGACCAGGAGCAGTAGGGCTCCCATCGCCTGAAGCTGCATCGCTTCGCTAAGCTCCCCCCTCTCCAGCCACTTGGCATAGGTCCCAAGACCCTCCCTATGTGTATGGCACGTGCGGGGGAGGGAACGTTGCATTAACACACTCCTCCCATCACCAATTCACTAGAAGACCCCTGCACGTGATACACACATGGGGGGTGGAAATTTTGCAAGAGCCGCCCCCAAAGATCCATCAATTACTAAAGCATCCCACAGACCTGGGAGCACGTGCACATCACATGCTCCCTTGGAAAATTTACAGATGCCCCCGCTAGGGTTTAGGTAATTGCATTATATCCTTGTTTTGTAATTTAATTCATTCTATTTATTGTAATATGCAAGCAGGACCCTAGATTCTTCCTTTATTTTGAACATTATTTTTGCATCATTTTATTATTTAAAAAATTGTATTGTGTTTCTCAATCAATTCTCTACATTATGGCACGATCTTTATGTTTTTATGACGTGGGTTGATTATTAATAATTGTTTCTGTGAGAAATTTCATATTTTGCCCAATTTGTGCTCAATAATTAGTATAAAATCAATCATTGCTCGAAAAATTATCAAAAATTCATGGGAAGGAGAATTAATTGTATTTGACATTGTGCCTAAAAATAATTACATTTGCAAGCATTCTTTGCTCTATAAAATCATTTTTGTGTATTTCAATAATTAATTTTAATATGTATTAATTAACATTTTTAGGGTTTAAGATTTTTCTAGGATAGTTCATTTATTGATCTATCATGGATAATTTTATTTTCTGAAAATAAGTAGGTTCAATATTTATTATAATTAATTATTTTAATTCACCGTGTTTGCATTGATTAATTCATAAAATATTCATACCGCATCTAAAAATAAAAAAAGTTATAGTCATTCATTTCACTATTATTCATATTTCGGCCATGTTTTGCAATTTTTTGGACTTTGTGTAATTTACACTAATTTTCTTATCCTTAAAATTGGCCCACATTTTCAATTTCATTCAAAAATTGCATTAAAAATACCAAAAATATTTCGCCTTGAAAATTGCACATGAACTTTGATAGACATTAACCTATGTTGTTCCTTTGCTCCTCGAGTTCGACCCTAGGGCTTGATCATGCTAAATAAACAAAAAATTACTTCAATTAAATTTAATTAATTAAATTAAGTGGTTATTTATTGATTGATTCCAATTACCCCCCTATGACGAACGACACATATTTATTTTTACACATTTAATTTCACAAATTAACAAGAGGGTATTCTCATACTTGTCATATGGTGTCCTTGCAGGGGAGGCAAACACCTTAGTTTTTTTGTCTAGAGAATTAAGTGCTTGGTTTTCCACATATTCGGGTAGTCTGACCCCCGAACCTCGGTACTGTACATTTTCCAAATTTTATTTTATTTTTTATTCATGTATTTATTTTATTCTATGTTTATTTTCATCATTTATTTTCTTGTTTTATTATTCTATTAGTTTTGTGTCACCCTCTTACACTCTCTCTTATTTTTCGTGCGAGCTACCTGGCGTACGTGGATTGGTTCTCCCAAAATCGACACATCTTCACTGACCACCAAAAAGTCATATAATAAATTAAGATCGAGTCAAGTCATGAGAGAGCATAGACTCGGGGATTTTAATTTCTGCAATTTTAATTATTTGTCATTAATTGCTCATTCACAACGATGTTTGTTTGGACTCTCGTGCATGTAACAAGACTCGAACTCTTTCTATGTAATGTGTCATACATGTTTCACTCTCCGGTGAAGGTGGTGCTCGACTTGAGTGATTTATAGATTAGATTTGCACTACGACTATTAGAGATTCTAGGATTTTGTTGATTGTGCTCGTATAACCTAGGATCACATTGCACTTTAATTGAGAAGCATATTATCTCGTTCAACTTAGTCAAAAATTTAAGTCATTTCTTCTCGACTAATAGAACCATCTGTTAGGCATGGTTTATCGATTTGCATTCCACATAGAATAAATTTTCAATTCTCGTATTGCATCCCACATGGAGATCACGAGGAATCACTGTAAATCTTCTTACTGAGCATTCATCATTGTTTTTTACGTGCATCGGCTTTTCTCAATTTCTCCCTCTTGTTTTGTTATTTAAAATTAAAAGAAAATTAAGACTGGACGATATACATGCACTTGTGCTCACCTAATTTTTATTGACCACCTAATTTAAATTGGGACGACTAAACAATATTGATTTTTATTAAACTCGTAAAATAAAAAAAGTCGAGAGAGCAACCCCATGATTGGATTCATTTATCTTACTGAGTGAGCGAGGGACAAGCACCTAGGATATAACCAAGCTTCAGAATCTTCATTACTATCGATTCTAAAAACGTCTAGCTATGTCTCAGTGAGGGAACTACGATCTCACTTAGCAGAGTGGGTGGTTAAAGGACAAAGCAATCAACACCATCCAGAAATAACACGGGTAGACATTTTACAGTCCGTACTTACACCCATATTGGTTGAAAGTAGATGCAACTAGTCGTACAAATTCGGGTCAGTCTTTAGGTGAATTTTCGGTACCTAACAGCTCACTAATTCTTCTCCAATATTGATTATATCACCAATTAAAACTGACAAGATTGGTCGAAGTCTTGTAGCCATCAATGTGTGAGTTGGTGAACATGGTGTTTGAATTGTGTTTGCATTGGTGTACGTGAACCGGGTTTGAATACCGAAAATCGCACACTTGTGCCATCACTCTCCCTTCGTGATCTATAAAAAATTGAAGTTTTCTTCTTGCGAGTATCTCGTGTATTTGAACACTTTTAACCAAGATCCATTATGTCAGCTCATCCACCTCCTTTGAAATTGATGGGGCATTGGTCTCTAATCCACTAGATTATTTATTTTCGATCAAACCCAAGTCCTCTAAACTCTCTTCTGTCAGGCATTCTCCAATAGTCGTAGGAGACTCTCTCCCACGAATGAATTCGGTCCACTCTACGAATCCGATCTACTCCGTTAAAGACAATCCTTCATATCCGGATCATGAAGACATTCAACCGACCGAGGTCTCCAATTCTTCATTTGATAATCATTTATTCAATCATCTAACCGAAGTTTCCACTCCATATTTTCCACCTCCAGAGACATAAATTCTAACCAACTTCAATCACATATACAATATTTTTATATTCTGATCGTGAAGATCAAATTACTTTTAAGACTGACGACCGACCAAGACACCAATTCCAACCAACTTCATTTTGTCCTCAAAAATATATTTGGAACATTTCAACACTTCACAAATCCACATTCTGATTTAAACTTTGGGAATAATATGGAAACCAGAACAAACCAAGTAGATTGGCCCACACCAAGTTATCTTCCATCATGGATTAATTGTGACAATCCCACCTTCATACGGTACATGCCTGAGTCACTGTATGTTCATTATGAGACCTATAGATTTCCACCATCTGAGTAGAATCCTTCCATGATTTTTCAGGAGAAAATTTCAGAGGATAGCAATCATATACTAGATATTACAAAAGGATCTCCTCCTAGCTCATGGATAAAAATGAAAGAGGAAATGATTGGATCTCATGTTGAAAAACCAGAGAACACTCAGGAACCCACATACTCTGTAAAACCCTAGGGATGATTCTGATAACAATACATATGCATACTACTCCCTTAGGGGTGACTCTAGCTCTGATTCTACATATCGAAGCCCCTACTCAGCTATGGAAAGCATCACATCTACACCTACACCGAAAAGTCCAAAAAAAAATGAAAACGTCAAAAACACCCAAAAAATGGAAAAAAATAAAAACATATAAAAATTTAAAGTGGAGAGCATTTAAAGAATATGGATCCTACTCTAAGGGAAATTTTGGATAAAAGATTGATTTTTGAACTTCCCTTAATATAGGCCATTAAACACTTCCCAAACCTGGAAAGATTTGTAAAGAGTAAATTAATGATGAAAAAGTCGGACATGAAGAAAACAAGGAGATAAACACATATATTGTCAATGGCCACCTCTTTGGTGATGAGAAGAAAGATCAAGAGCCATAGAGTGAAGCGGTTGCCTCGATTGACTTGTGGAATTAAAGACACAACATTCACACGTGCCCGAATCGATGACGACTCAGCAATCAACATCCTTCCGACCTCTGTGTTTGACAAGCTCAAACTCGGACCAATCATGAAATCGAGAGAGATCGTTAAAATGACTGGTCGATCTGTAAAACAACCGAGAGGAATATTTTTTGTCATAATTACATTCAAAGGAGCTCTGCTCAAGGTGGACTTCACGATCATTGATATTAAGCATCGAGGAGAGTTCACCCAATCTCCAATCATTCTCGGAAAGCTATTCTTAGTCCTATCTAAGACAATTATAGAGTGCGAGTCTCAGGAAATCAATTTTACCGCATTGAGAGTACTTCGATCTCATCCCATCTTTGAGGAAACACGATATTCCAAGGCAACCCACAAAGCCGTCAACAACCGTAACCATCAAGCAGTAGAAGATCCCTACCCCGCTGTTACACATGAAATAGCGATTGTTGAGCCGACCAATGAATCAGAGACTCATCCCATCCTCCCATTCCCTACTGCTTGCACCTCAACCACTATCATGACAAATCATACAGAAGATCACCTGATTCAGGACTTTTACCATATATATGATGCTTATGATAAGGACACACAAGCATGAGCTAACCCCGTGCCAGACAAGACCTCCTCTAACAATCTTAATTGAATCGACCCGACACAGGAATGCGTCGATGTCAAGTCAATTGCGAATAAATACGTGGGACGTACACTGACTAGGGAAGAATATTTCAATGGTTATTCATCTGAAGACCCAATTGTCAGCACGTCACTTCAAGGACCTGCACCTTCACAGACAACGCAAACCAAAGTACCCATTCTGGCTGCTCCTTCATCTAGTCAGTTATCTGGTAAACCGACTAAGAAAGTCACCTTTGACATGCCGAAAAAGGAATCTTCTGATGATTCCTCATTAGATCTGGATAATGTTATCTTTATGCGTGAGCCAATTCGAAGGCTTTGACACCCTATCTAAGCAATAGCTAAATATCGACTCTCGTTGGATGATTCCTGCCCCTCACTACTATTCCTCAATAGCCGACTCTCTTGGTCTCATTAAATATATAGGAATAATCTCTTATGACCATACTGAGACTGGAGCTTAAGTATTCATCATCTGATGATGAGGAAATTAACAACAAGACTGAGCACATCTTGATAAAGCAGCTTAAAAAGAAGACTATCTGGAGTGCCTCCGCCTTTCAATCCTATTCTTTTGAGGATAACTCTGATGACGGTTGTGAATCATCTAATTCATATGCTTCATCTTCTTCCCAGCAATACACTCTTCAACATGATTCTTTTGAGGATAACACTAATGATGGTTGGGACTCGTCTGTTCCATCTTCTTTCAATCATTATGACCTCTCGCCACAAGCTCACAAAAAGATCTGCTAAAAACGTCCTTAATCATCGACAACCTCCCCTCCTGACCCCATCGGTTCTCTTGTACTTCTTCTTCCTTTTCTTAGGCCAAGGCCTAAGTATGGGAGGGGGGCGATGCTATCTGCCTATACTCTCCCCATCATCCTCTCCCCTTGTCCACAACATTTTCGCTCTTCTTCTATACTCAGACCGTCCTCAACCTAAGTATAGGGGGTGGGCCGATCTCTATTTTTCTTTTTCTTTTTCACTCTCTTACGCTTAGTCCGAGCTATGTCTTCTCCGCACAGGGACGTCACCATATCATGGATATGTTAAGCATGCTTCAGACAATGCACATGACTAAGATGGAGCAGGTTAACCATCCCATGGATGAGTTAACCATGCCCAAGACCACTCTCCCAGCTTAGACTCATATGAATCCGAACAACAAGAGGAGACTACGGATCAGATAAATGCCACCACATGTAACACCACTTTTTTTGATTTTTTTATCTAACTTCATTAGTCTCAGGAGTGGTAGATATCCATTACCACCGGATCTAGAGGAGGAGAGAGAACATGATGAGAAGTGAGAGCCGATCCATGATGATATTGATGATATACATTCTGATGCTAAGGAGGAGGACACCACGATGAGGACCAACATGATATCCATGATGATACCATTTAGGGGAGAGATGCATAGATTGTTGATATGGATATAGGTGATTTGGTTGATGATACCATGTCACGTCATATAGACACTCCCAATGATTTTACTTCCTTTCATGTATTCAAGAGTTTTATATATACTTATGATATTCTCGATGTACATATCGATTCTACTTTTGTTGATGTAAATAAAAAAAATTGTTGTTCCTAAGATTGTTCCTTTCCCCGATGCTTTGTATGGAAAAGGAAAGAAAATTTCCAAAAAGAATGATGATACTCCATAAACAGGGTGATCATAGAAAGATCACATTTTTCTGAAGATTCCACATCACGATGCCTTGGATCACTTTCGTAAACTTAAGAATCAGTTGAGGAACAAATGTACTGCACATATGAAAAGGAAATCACAAGTTGAGAAGCATGTATTGACCAAGGATACTTCATGTGCTATTCAGAACAAGGTACCCCAATAAAAAGAAAGATTCATGATCTCATTGTGTCACATGTCAGATTTCAGATGCAACACTGCATTGCACTCTCTCAGATAATGGTTCCTCAATCAATTTATTACCATCTTCTTTACTTGATAATCTCAAGTTAGGTTCTCTTTACAAGTCACAAGTGTTACTCCAATTTGCAGATCGATCATCGAAGAGACCTAGAGGCATGTTGTGGAACATTATCATGACTGTCCTAGACATGACGTGCCCTATGCAGTTACACCTTGCTCCAATCATTCTCGGGAGACCTTTCTTACAAATCGTAAAGATCCTCTTTGATTATGATTATGGGAGAGTATCATTTCACACAGACAACAAAGCAGTACACATTGAGATGACGAGAGGATTTAGCAGTCCCAGATCAGTATTGTCATTCACATCAGAAGACACTGGCCTTACAAATGATTGCCAACACACAGATGAGACACAGTCTCCCAATCTTGAGAGTGTTTGTTTTTATACCCATGATATCCTAAACGAGGATGGGGTAGATCATATGGTTCCTAGTTCTTCAAACGAGTATTCACATACAGATGCAGAGATCATATCAGAACTAGATGAGCAGTCAGTTACACCAGAGATATAAGTGCCACAGATTGAGAGTACATATATTCCAGCACGAGAATCAGTTGATTACATTTCAGAGATTAGTCGATCTATTCAATGCAGAGAGTCGGATGGTGTGATGGATACATGTATATTCCAGATTGAGGTGATATACTCTGTACAAGACTTATGTCTACTCTTTCACTTCATTTTGTCCTTTACAAAGACCTATAAGCCTTTCAATTTTTATGTACACCATCACTTGTATATTCTTCTTAGATCCCAATCGTCCTCAGTTTTTTGCTCGTCTTTATACTTAGGATATCGGATCCTAAGTATAAGAGGGGACTGATTACTTATAGATTCTCATTTTTTATTTTATTCTTTTTACTTTTCTTTTGATTTTTCTTCCTTTTACACTAATCATTGGTCCCTAATTTTTAGACACATTCTATTCTATAATTAGGATGTATGATCCTAACATCAGGGGGACCGAGTGATTAGTTTCTTATTTTTCTTTTGTTTCTTCATTTGTATATTCCTTGCCCTTAGTCACCTCATTTTGTCTTCCACTATACTTACGATGACTAGATCGTAAGTATAGGGGGGTCGACCGACTTCTATTCTTCTATTCTTTTTCACCCACTTTTACTTATCACGAGTTATGTCCTCCTTTTTCCATGCTACGAGGACATAGCACAAGCTAAGTATAGGGAGATACATATATATTGTATATACACTTTCATACATAACTCATACTTTTATGTATTGTCTAAATCTATAAAATACATAAAAATGACTAAGGGTTAATTTTATTTAAAATCTATTTATTTATTATAGATAAAAATCCTTGTAAACAAGTAAAATAGGAGTAAACTTTTATTTACAATCCTTAATTTAGAATATGTATTTAATATGTATAATATTTATTTTAAATCCTCTTTATTAAAACATATGTAAATAACTTAATATTTAAAATCTTTGTATATAAATTTGTAAAATACATCAGTTATTTATCTAAATAAAATATTGGTAATTTATTTTGTAAAATTGTTGTAAATATGCTTGTTTATAAAATCGAAAAATCTATAAAAAAATATAAAGTTTTAAAATTCATAAAAATTACAAAATATTTAAAAACCATAAAAATGAATAAAATTCAGGAAAATATACTTCACAAAACATGGTTGCATTTGTATAAGCATTTTTAGAATAAGTTTAATTTCTCTAGCTAAAGATTGAGAATAGTCTAAAGGATGGAACTTGATTATGGCCTTTGACTTTCATTGAGCCTAGTTAGGAATTGGAATTTAGACTCTTCAGGTCTTTGACTTAAATCTTTGGGTTCCACGAGACCATGTTTGGGGAATCAACTTAAAGTTGCCTGAGTAGAACACTTGGTGTCATCCATTTAACTCTCCAACAGTGAACCAATTTTGGACACATGCACTTTGCACTTAGCTCGACTTACACGGGGTTGCGAAGGAAAGTTCATTTTAGTGATGCATTTTCATCCTTGTCTAGTGATGCGGTCGTATAAAGACATGAGTTGTGGGGTTGAAATAATTCTTCGGATGAGGGAAGGATCTGCTGGCACAATTTTTCCAAGACATCAAAAAACAGACGCAACAAACGATGATATATCTATCGAGGCATAAAAAGATTGATGCAGTGCAAGCAACGTTACAAAATCTAACAAAAAGAAGCAAACCATCAAATACAAATATGATCACAATGGTCCAAGCTTCCAAAAAGCATGCACATCTTAGTGAAGACTTAAGACTTAGCTACAACGGTCGGGCTTCACAAGGAGATGCGACTACACTGGTCACAAGGAGATGGACACAACACGACTTGACCTTATAAGAAATACGCCCCTCCTTGAGGAAAGAGTATCTAGATAAGGAACCAACGGGGGTGTATTGTTAGGATGGGTGGTTTCTTTGCTTCTTTAAGTAGGAAGGGCTAACACAATTCATAAACCGTACAAATTGAATTCAAAGTTGATAGAGTTCACGATAGAATAAGCGGATCTAAGCTGGTTGTTTAGGTGAAACTGAATAAGGATTTGTGAAACTTGAGGACTGATTCAAATTCTAATCCTAGTTAAGGCTCTAATAAAATGTGTGTTTAAGGCCTGACTGTTGATGCAATTTTACACGGTTTAAAAAGTTGTTTTTACCACGTCGTTGTTGTTTCACGCAAAACCGCAATCAAACAAATAATATTACAACTACAAGCATGTTGGAAAAAATATGAGTTGTATAGTGCAAGTAGAGGTTCATATCCGCAAGGACTAAGCAAACTTGAAATTTTAATTCGACATTTTAACACGTAGAATGATAAGTGAAATGGATGAAATGCAACTTGGAAAGGAAATACTTCAAACAAATGCAATCTAATCAATATGGAAAATAAAGGATAAGCATGAAATACTTTAGAATCAAAGATGGTTCAAGAGTTTAGATGCAAATGACATATAAATAAACAAGAGAGAAAGAAAGAGTGTTTCTCATTCACGCATGAAGCCGTTGCACTTTGTTGTTCCCCATGACACAGACGATGGCTGCTAGATGCGGAGTGGGATGGAGCGACAAACGTCCGAGTACGGGCTGGAGGTAATCGCTGGAGTGTCGGGGAAGAAGGGGCCGCGGTCAGTGGCTGCTATGCGCACGAGAAGAACACCAGTGCTCCCAATGGCAGAGCTGCACTGGAGAGGATAGCTGATGTGCGCAATTGGACAACAAAGAAGGAGGTTGCGCGAGGTATGGAGACTGCTGGGCTTGCGGGATGTGCGTAAGGGGGAGAATAGCCGGAGGTGCACGCGGGGGTGTTGGACGCTTGGGAAAGCTGTCGGGGGCTGGAGCACACTGCGAGGAATAAGAAGGTGTGTGCACGGCTGTGCGAGCTAGAGGGTAGTGCTGATGTTGCTGGATGCTCCTTGGAGAATGGCTGAGGATATGCAGCTGTTGGAGCACCTCGAGGAGGAGGGAATGCGCGGGTATGTGCTTCAGTCCTGCGCCTGCATGAGGAACAAATGAGAGGGGAGAGAGTATGGGGCGAGAGATAGAACAAACGAGAGGGAGGGTATGCTGTGCGTGAATGAAAATGGATGGGGGAAGAGTATGCGTGAATGGCAAGTGGGGAGAGAGGGGCCATCATTTTATAATGGTATTTGCTTGGAGACATCCCATGCAAGTCAAGATAAAATACCATTATTAGTGTAGGGAGAGAGTTTTTTTTGCATGGGGAAGGCATATGTGTAGACGGCTAGAATAAATGGGAATGGGAGAGGTATTTTTATTATTTGCATGGGGAAAGCATATGTTGGTGGCTCTATTTACGAGAATAAAGAATGAGACTTTTACACTATCACCCCTCCCCATTTCTTTCCAACAAAATGTAAAGTGAAATGTGTTGGATGTTGTTACATTTAATGTTATATAAGTATACCCAATAATTCTTCATTCTCTCTGGTAACAATAAGTCTAAATTTTATAGATGATAAATAATCTCAGTACAGAATAGATTTTAAATGTGAATGATGATTTTATCTGCTCTGTGTATAGGATGCAATTTATGTGAATTTGGAGTTTATACATCAAAGATTAATATTGTACTTCACATAATTTAAGCATTTTATACTAGTATATAATGTAATCATCACACCCTCATACTGAAGTCTTACTAGTCCCGAGCAAGAATAAGATAAGCAATAGTGAAGGGTAAGGAGAATAGCCAAGATAGATCTGGTGAGGGTTTGTAGCAGACATACCCACAAAGTCTCGAGTTTTCAGATCCTAACGACACAAATACACGAACTTCAGTAGAGTTGACCCATGGATTAATGATTTGTTTGAGTTATCGACTTGACTCGAGTTTTGTAGTTTCAACAGCCTCTCAGTTCCAACAAAATTAGACATGGTTTCAGAAGGTCGATCATGTCAGCTCATCCCTAAGATACAAGCATTCTCTTTGACTTTGAATGGATATAAACAGTGTTATTGATATTTTAGCTTTCGCGAGTCAAGAGAAACGAGCTAACAACACAATCTATCAAGGTACCGAATGATTCCCTACTCATATAGCCTCGGTCCTCACCTGAATTCAGGCATATTCTCTTTTCACCCAAGTATGTCAGCATAAAAATAGGTCATAATTCTTTGGATAATGGGACTTAACTTTCGGGGTTTTCCGTAGACCACTTTAGTCCGTTGCTCTCATTCTTTTCCTTTTGCAGAGCATAACCCTGGGCCTCTTTGGGCCACTTTTAAAAATTTAGGTAGCATCATTGGGCTGCTACCACGGCTTTTTGGTGGAGAAGGGTTATTTGGTGGTCTTCTTTCCTTGCTTTTGCTTCGCACATCTTTGCATGATTGGTGGTTTTTGGCATTTGTATCGAGATATGCCTTTTTGTGGTGTTTTTGTTTTGGGTTTGGCATCAAAAGGTAGTATCGGCTAAATATTGACTTTGGAGGCACGATACTGGCTTATTTGCTGACATACTTAGACTAGAGAGATCATGTTACTCCTGAGTCAAGTTCCTTCATTAGCTATAGATAAGGTTCAGGCATTGGCACAACCAAGAGGACAACTCCTCACCTCAACTAGATTATAATTGTATCTCGTAAAATAAACTCAATCAAGCTAAGTGCAATGTGCAATTGCTTAATATCCACTGAAGAGTTTAAGAGTGCTATTAGTTTCTCTGGTGATCTAGTTAGATATAGAAGTTCATTCACCGTAGAGTGAGTGGAACTGAGAGAATAAAATCCATATGGACCTGAAGAAAGCTTAAGAACTCATGCCTAGTGAAATTCTGATGAAGTTAAGTGGATTAGGATCACTCAACCTTAGTTTATGATTTATGCAGTGAAGACCTGATTTCTCAAAATAGGATAAAACTAGGAAGGATGTATTTTTGGTGGTTTTCTTGGTTTTGAAAATATTTTTAGGGGAATTTTTGCAAAAGAGTTTTTTTTTGTTTTTTGAAAGAGTATGCAATTTTGAAAAACTATGCAGACACACCCATACTTATCAGAAACCATGTCCTCATGGTGAAACCTAGGTATAAAAGGAGGATCAGAAGGGGTGAGTGATTGTGAAAAGTATTTTTGTTTTTTTTTGTTTTTTTGAAGTGCGGAGGTGGACCCCCATACTTATCTAATGCAATGCAGTAAAGAGAAGGATACAAAGAAAGGAAAATATACCTATGGGTGTGGACCCACAAAATGTTGTTGATTAACGTCCCAACTCGACGATTCATCTTATCAAGAGTATCCAGTGTTGCGTGTGAGTGCAGAAGCTGTATTCAGAAAATCCTAACGAAACTCTTGATATGATACGGCTATCCTGACCCAGATGTGAGAGTGTGGTTGATGAATTTGATAAATATGTGCTCTCATTAATATGGTGAAGACATTAATTGGTTGATGAATCGAAATGAGAGAAGAATCAGTTTGATCTTGGATTGGATGTGATGGGAGGGAAATGTGTGGACTACTGAAAGGCACATGAACCAAATATGATGTATTGAAGTTGATCTCTACATGATCAAGAATTGATTCCTCCATGAGGTCATCTGTATATTGTGATAAATCATTATTTTCCCTCAAATAATCATCATGGCTATCCTCGGTGGCATCTATTGTGAATTTCATTTCAGTTCTCTTCTTGAGCCACAAAGATGATTCTTTCCAAGATATATGATTAGGAGATTCAGAGGCCAGGAGCGAGGGAATATTGTCTAATGGATGATTTTCTTTAATTATTTTGAGTAGTTCCTCGGTATCATCCCGAAAAGGATCAGAGAATAGAAAATCACTCTGATTAGACTCGGTAGTAGAAGATGTATTCATATAATCATCGACTGAATTGATTTCATCTTCTTTCCTTGTGGTGGGGGTAATGGTGGAATTTTCATCTTTGAACGAGTCATCACAAAAAATCTTCATCATATCATCATGTTTTGGATGGAAGGGAGTTTTGGTGCATGAAGACGTCAACTCATTGTCTGATATGTCCTTAGATTTCAACTCTAAATCTGTACTTTCCATAATTGAAAAATCACATCGGGAATCAACATAAAATGGTATATCTCCTTCTGTTTCTTATTCCCACTCAACGTAAGTGCCATCCTCAATTTCAACTTTTGTTTCAGACCAATCGATATCATTAATACACCGAGGTTCATAATTTTCAAAATCGTCTGAGGAAGGATCGATGCTATCATCAAAACATGTCTTCATCTTTGGCATACCCAGGGCTGAAGTTAATTTGAGATCAGTATTTAGTGTTTCCCAGGCTTCATCTAATTCAAAAATTTCCCGATCAGTGAGAGGACATGGTGGGGCTTCAAGTGCAGAGTCTAGATGAGACATGTCCTTATGAGTGAGTTGTGAGGTGTTCAGACTAACCTCCAGAGGATCTTTGCTGAGATGGATGGGGTCAAAATCATCAAGAATAACACAGTTCTCTATCCATCCACATTCCTCAATTTCAGAGTTACCAGAAGTAGGGGTGACATGATCCACAGGAATATTTTCATCATTGATTTTCAATTCCACTTTCTCATCTTCACAGTCAAAATGTGCCTTGGCAGTGGTCAAGAACGGTCGTTCAAGTATGTTGGGTCTCTCACTTGGTGTATTGGCTTGATTGGACTTTTGTTGTGTTGCAGCCAATTGCTGAATGGTCTGGGTCAAAGCATCAAAATCCACAGCTGAGGTTGGTTGTGTTAGTGAGGGCTTAATCAGCTGTTTGGGTTGGGTGTGATTTTGGACCCAATGGACTGTGTCCTCTGTTGCAGAGAAATAACGCGTGCTGATGGGTGGTGGTCGGATGAGAGGAGCTATGGTATGTCGGATTGTTGCATTCTCTTCTCTCAAAAGTTGTAGCTGTTGGAAGATGAGGTCTGTGGTGTTCGGTTTCTCTACTCCCATGTCTCCTGGGTCAGGTGAATTCTCAGTTGAAGGAGATGGGCAGGGTTTTCTTCTATAAATCGGGTCGTATTCTAATGGTGGTTGCACTAGATTTTTCAGAGATCTACGACATAGCATACACAACACAATACACCAGACAATTTGTTGATTCACCAACTCACACAAAAATTGTCGCGGAAGCGGTTATCTTTTCGATTTTAATTTAGTGATTCAACAAAAGTTTTCAGAGAATTTAGAGTCCTTAAGGATGAGGTGGGTGTGGAAGATTGTGAGAAATCGATGTCCTAATCCGGCTGGGGGATCCATGGTTGGCACTCAAATCGTTAGATCTGCTCTTCCCACAAGAACCTGTGCCCAACGTGTCGAGCAGTTACGATTTCTCGCTGCAATCCCACGTAGCACCAGGGATTTTTGTCACTATCCAAGGGTTCTATGTGCTCGTGATTTTTGTGTCATACACGTGCACCAAATCAAGCAATCAGAATTTTCCCGCTTTCTACTCGGGCCACTGCGGTGGCCTTTCAAGGTTATCTTCTTAAATGATCAGTACATGATTTGGTGGTCTTTGAATTAGATTATCAGAGGGAGAAGATCACAGAGATGATGCAATCAAGAACTCTTTTTTTAATTTTTTTCGATTTAATTCGATGCGCAAACAAATGCAAGAAATGTAAAAACCTAAGATGCCTAAGAGAAAGAAAAGCTCACAGTGCATGTACTTCTGGCGCTAATCCGTAATATTTTATCCTCCTGATGGCGAGCTTTTCCGAGAATATGGGAGAAATTAAGATTACAATTTTTTTTACTTAAAACAAATTACAAGTTCGCTAAAAATGCACATGAAATTTTTTTTCTTTTAGAAGCATAAGTACATGCAAAACAAGAAAATGCACGGATTAAATAATTGAAACTAAGTTAAATGAAGAAGAAAAATTGCAAATGTTGCCTAATCCCCGGCAACGACGCCAAAATGTTGATGCGATTTTACACGGTTTAAAAAGTTATTTTTACCACGTCGTTGTTGTTTCACGCAAAACCGCAATCAAACAAATAATATTACAACTACAAGCATGTTGGAAAAAATATGATTTGTATAGTGCAAGTAGAGGTTCATATCCGCAGGGACTAAGCAAACTTGAAATTTTAATTCGACATTTTAACACGTAGAATGATAAGTGAAATGGATGAAATGCAACTTGGAAAGGAAATACTTCAAACAAATGCAATCTAATCAATATGGAAAATAAAGGATAAGCATGAAATACTTTAGAATCAAAGATGGTTCAAGAGTTTAGATGCAAATGACATATAAATAAATAAGAGAGAAAGAAAGAGTGTTTCTCATTCATGCATGAAGCCGTTGCACTTTGTTGTTCCCCACGACACGGACGATGGCTGCTAGACGCAGAGTGGGATGGAGCGACAAACGCTCTGAGTACAGGCTGGAGGTAATCGCTGGAGTGTCGGGGAAGAAGGGGCCGCGGTCAGTGGCTGTTATGCGCACGAGAAGAACACCGGTGCACAATGGCAGAGCTGCACTGGAGAGGACAGCTGCTGTGCGCAATAGGACTGCAAAGAAGGAGGTTGCGCGAGGTATGGAGACTGCTGGGCTTGCGGCCTTGTCAGCGATTGTACCCGCGGATGTGCGCAAGGGGGAGCATAGCCGGAGGTGCACGTGGGGGTGCTGGACGCTTGGGAAAGCCGCAGGGGGCTGGAGCACACTGCGAGGAATAAGAAGGTGCGCGCACGGCTGTGCGAGCTAGAGGGTAGTGCTGATGTTGCTGGATGCTCCTTGGAGAATGGCCGGGGATATGCAGTTGTTGGAGCACCGCGAGGAGGAGGGAATGCGCGGGTATGTGCTTCAGTCCTACGCCTCGCATGAGGAACAAATGAGAGGGGAGAGAGTATGGGGCGAGAGATAGAACAAACGAGAGGGAGGGTATGTTGTGTGCGTGAATGAAAATGGATGGGGGAAGAGTATGCGTGAATGGCAAGTGGGGAGAGAGGGGGCATCATTTTATAATGGTATTTGCTTGGAGACATCCCATGCAAGTCAAGACAAAATACCATTATTAGTGTAGGGAGAGTTAATTTTTTTTGCATGGGGAAGGCATATGTGTAGACGGCTAGAATAAATGGAAATGGGAGAGGTATTTTTATTATTTGCATGGGAAAGCATATGTTGGTGGCTCTATTTACGAGAATAAAGAACGAGACTTTTACACTATCACCCCTCCCCATTTCTTTCCAACAAAATGTAAAGTGAAATGTGTTGGATGTTGTTATGTTTAATGTTATATAAGTATATCCAATAATTCTTCATTCTCTCTGGTAACAATAAGTCTAAATTTTATAGATGATAATTAATCTCAGTACAAAATATGATTTTAAATGTGAATGATGATTTTATCTGCTCTGTGTATAGGATGCAATTTATGTGAATTTGGAGTTTATACATCAAAGACTAATATTGTACTTCACATAATTTAAGCATTTTATACTAGTATATAATGTAATCATCACCGACCAAGCTTTGTCCTTTATCTGTTCTCATGAATTGGTTTAGAAAAATGAATTCAGTCTAACTTTCTTTCTTTTTATCTTATTTTTCAAATAAGTGTTTGCTAAGGGACTAGCAGAATTTAAGTATAGGGGGTTGATGAATCCTTGATTCATTAACTTTTCTTTCATATTTTGTCTTAAAACCCTTAATAAATACATGTAAATACACATTAATTCTCATTTCGTCTAAAAATACCATTCAAGAGTAAAAAAACTTTTTTATGTATTAAAAAACATGTAAATAAATAAATGAATGAAAAGGAAAAAAATAAAAAGAGACATATTGTACATATGTATATATTGTACATTATGATTATAAAATATAAATACAATTGAAAGATATATTTATATAACCTAACCTCCGAGACCAAGTCAAAATGGATTGATCGACAAACAATAAAGTAGGGGGGATAAGGAAGAAAATAACAAAAAGAATTAATTATGCGTTCCACGTATTATTCATTATTTATCAAAACTTCAATGATTTTTAATTAATTTATTTGCTCATATTTTCCACCAAATTCTTATTCTGTATATTTTTAAAAATGTATATAAAAATATAAAAATCTTAAAAAATTCCAACCTATATATATATGCCAAGAAATCCAGCTTTAAATTGTCAATTTCTCAACTTCTGAACATCATAACTTTCTCATACGAACTATAATTTCACTCCACTCACCTATAAGGTTCATAAAATAATATTCTCTAATTAAAGAACATGATTTCACTAAAATTGAAGTCTGTTTGCAAAGAGTCGATTTTGGGACCTAATGACAACTAGGTTTATGGGCTAATTATTTTATTCTGCAAGCTATTTTCTATATATAATATATAATATAGATAAAATTAAGAAGTATAACCTAATAGTTTTGGGTTTTTTTAATAATTTTTAATGATTTTTATTAGATTTTTAAGGGTTTTTATTTTTTTAGTAATCTTCTTTTGTAATTTTAGTGATCTTTGGTCTGGAGATCTAAAATACAATAATAAGATAATCTAATTTTTTGGAATGTTTAAACATATTTTTTTTATAATTTTTATATTTTTTTTAAATGTAAAAAAGGAAAATGTTTCTATTTTTATTTTAATAAATATAAAAATAAAGGAAATTCCTTAATAAAAATGTATATGATAGAGCAATATTCAAGGCATTTATCCTAATTTTTCTAGGATTTTTAGAGCACTAGAGACATTTAATAAAAATAAAGACAATAAAAAGAAACTACACTACTTGTAGGGATTTTTCTATTTCCAAAAAAAATATAAGGTCTTGGATGCAATTTTTCATAAAATATAACACTTAACATTGAAATTATAGGACTGGAAATAAATACAAAATCTCAGAGGGGGTCCTTTAAAAAATGCCAGTCGACTGATGTGTATGCGCACGTCAGGTGACATGGCAAAGGACTAAAGTGCAGATACTGAAAATTAGGGGTTTAAATTACAAAACTAAATGACATGCATATGAATGGACGAATGTTTATACACTAAAAATTAAACACAAAAATGGAGGGGTGGTAGTGCAAAATGCCCCTCTTGTGCGATGATGTAAGGTCAGATGCGCCCCACTTAAACATGTGGCGCCCATTGGACAGAGGATGATGGTTCGACGATGGAGAACTGAGATTAGATCTCAACACTTGATTAGAGGGCTGAGGCTCGTGGCATCTAACGACAGTTGCGCGTCCTAGAGGCATGTTCTTGATCGGACAGTAACGAAGCCCCCTGGAAGTACTGGTGAAGAACACAAGTATGTAAACTTTCGGTCCTCACTCCTGGTCGACTCTAGCCTCCTCTTGTGTCGCTGATGGTCGGTAACAGTTCTTAAAAGGTGGCCGGAGCTTCAGCTGGTCACAAAATGGTCCCAGACCCAACGATAGACTCCTGGTGCTAGGAGAAGAACTTCTGAACCTAGAGCTTGGTCCTTAGGTTCAAATCATCCCTAGATGGGGGCTGTTAGGATCATAACCTGCGGGGTTAGCTTCGTGGCATGGAAGCGGATCTTCCGAACCTAAAATATGGAAAAAATATTATGGGATGGGGAAAGGCAGAGAGGCTCCTGCGGTAGGTGATGGAGAAGCCTTATCAGACCTCAATTCGTGCAGAATCATGGGTGATTTGAAGTAGATTGTGCAGAGAGCACACATGGGAACGTGAATGAGGTATCGATGGGCCGAAATAGAGGTTGAGAACGCGAGAAACAATGGTCGGAACACGAGCTCCGGTGAACTACAACTTGATGATTCTACGGAATACTAATGGAAATTTAACAAAACTAAAACCTAAACTATGTTGTTGTTAATGCTAGGAATAGAAAGAATGAGAAAACTAGGGCTCTACTTGCAAAACAGGGAGCCAATGTGGAACTCTGCATGAGCTACTCCGGCAAGCTCGGATTGCCGCCTCCAGACCTCTTCTTCCATGACAAAAGCTCCGACGAGGTTGCTGTTGTCACCAGTAAGCTCAAGCACGAGGAAGATTTGGGATTTGGAGGGGTGGAGTGGGATCAAAAATTGAAGTGGAGGCAAGGTGGAGACTTTATACAAGTAGCTAGAATGAAGACTTCGCTTAGGGTTTTCACACAAACCAAAGGTTGATTGGAGAGAAGAGCATGGGTCCACGTGAAAGATCATTGGGAGGCGACGAAGTTTGCATAAGAAATCGAAGAGCTCTAGGGCTTGATCCGATCCCTAAAAATAAGAGAAGAAGGGAAGGCATGCATCTCGGACTGGTCCAAGAAGGGTGGCAGGGCAGTTGACCCGAGTCAGCCAACCATGTCCCCTCAGTAGTCCACATCAGCTCACTATGTGTAATATATGTATAATACATGCAGTTTTTACCTATATCAAAGTATTTTATACCTTTTATTTTATTATTATGATGTTATTTTATTTTAATTATGTACATATATTTTAAGTAATATTTCTAAATTTATTAAAATATAACGAATAAATATAATTGCATATTATATTCATGTATAGTGCACACTAAGGACCCAAAAATGAAAATTTTGCATCTTAACTCTAAATTAGATGGAACCACCTTCATTAGATAGATAATTAAATTTTATGAACAATAAAGATGAGCTTGGTGATTTTTGAGCTTGTATGGAGGCAATACATGCCTGTAAAGTTTTCTTTGCAGCTTTTTATTTTGTGTGTCCCAGGCACAATATGCATTATGTTTTAGTGAAATAAATTTTGTATTTTTCTTGATATTTTTATGTACAAGTTTTATATTCAAAGTTTATTGATTTGAGGTACAAAAAATAAAAAATAAAATGGATCCTAAAATATATTTATTAGGGATTAAAAATTAGAATTTTGTACATTTATTGGCCCCTATCTCCCCCAACTTTATTTCTTGTCAACCAAGTCATCATGATGACTAGGTCTCTGGGTCTAGGGTTATTCAGTGTCTTTGACACCTCATTCCTTTTCTTTTCTTTTTCTTTATTCTTTTTTTGGCATTAAATACCATATTTTATACACTATTTACATATCAATAATTGACTGTTATTTAGTACAAACTAATGCTATATACATACATTTGACTAGGGATTTAAGGCCAAAACGAAAGAATATAGGTGATGAAATGGAGATTCGTCAGGAAGTAACAAGCAGTCAAAAAAGTGTAAACACCATGGACACCATCAAGTGCGATGATGAAAGATCTCCTGCTCACTGAGAATAAGGATGCTATTTGTGTTGAAGAAGAGCAGATGGACGTACAGACATGTCGAGTGTGCTTCCTGATTATTGAGAATTGGAATGCTGCTATATGTTTGAAGAGGATAAAAATGTTGCGCTATGCGCCAAAAAATGGAGTGTTGTCTTTGTGAGTTCTGAAGATTGTGTTTCCCTCTGAAATGGGGATGGATTTGAGGTTGGAAATTACCTTTCCTTGTTTAAGTCAGTTATTCACTTTGCCTGGAAACTACCTTCTTCAATTCTATTTCCATTTTCCTTGTTCATTTACCATTTGAGGTTGGAAATGCTGATAAGATTTTTGAGAGCACATCCAGGGATCAGCTAACTAGGAATGCATGAAAAGCAGATGAGTAGCCTTGGCCAGATGATGCATACCATAATAAAAGGGCTATGTATGCATGAAAACTATTGGTCACAAATCACAGGTTCTAGGATCTCCAAACTGATCCACTGTTGAAATATTACAGTAACTATAATAAATGCAACCGATTTTCTGCAAGTGAATGTTCATGTTCAGATTCATAAGTTACAAATGAACGTTGCTGAGCCAGAAATTTGGTCGAACTTAACTATAAACAGGGAGCTTCTCTTACTGGTGGGAAAATCAAGCTGGTCAGAAGTGGGTGGATGTTGGTCTGTTGTCACAAGCCAGCTTAGTCTTTAGATGGGGGCATGAATTGGTGGGGGTACGGTGAAGCTCGATCACCATGAGAGAGGCTTCTTTTAGGCTGGTAACCATTTTTCAGGAAAGAAAGTTGCATCTTTCTGTCATTCAATGAGGTAGAGTGCAATGCAGCTGCTCGCTCTGCTGCCATGGCCTGGAAGAAATATGATGAACTAGCCATGTCTTTAAGATTTACAAGAGGTTTGAGGGCATCAATGACCTCACTCATGAGAGGCCTCATCTTCGGATCTCGACTAAGACAGAGGTAAGCTAGCTGGGCAATTTTCTGCGCTCCTCTGACGGAGAAGTGACCCTCAAGACGAGGATCCACGAGCCGATAGAATCTGCGCCTTTCCCCAAGATGTGGCCGAGCCCACTCCACCAAATTATGCTCCCCGTTGGGTCGATTTTTGTCCATGGATCTTCGCCCTGATAACATCTCAAGCAAAACAACCCCAAAACTGTAGACATCACTTTTGGATGTCAAATGCCCTGAAAGTTTTAAAACAATGGATCGGATCAAAGTAACATCATAATCTAATGAAATAAACCTCTAGCACACGAAACAATTATTCAGATTTTAAGCAACATTAAATTGATCTAACTTCGATTGAGTTTGGATTACTCCAAAGTTGAATATGAGCTCATTTAAAAAAAAGTCATCTTAGGAGCAACTTGCTCAGTGTCTAAAAAAGTCATTATATCCCTTGAGAACATAGCTATATAATAAGTTTGGCTAAGGTCAATTTTCTCAGATATTGTTCTGTTGTAGAGTAGAGTGCTGAGGGTAATGAAATAATTACCTGTCATTACATACTCAGGAGCTGCGTAGCCATATGTTCCCATTACTCTTGTGGATACATGTGTTTTGTCTCCCTCAGGTGCCTCCTTGGCAAGCCCAAAATCGGAGAGTTTCGCATTGTAATCCTGGATATGCACATTTTGCAGGTAAAGTTGATAGTCATAAAAAATGATTCGATTATTACAGGCAATCTAAGACTTACCGCATCTAACAGTATGTTTGACGTTTTGAAATCACGATATATTACCGGCTTCTTTGCCTCCTCGTGAAGAAATGCAAGGCCCAGCGCAGCATCAAGTGCAATCTTCATTCTGACGGACCATGGGAGAGGCAAAGACCTTCCTGTTAGAAGCAGTGATGTTCCAGAAATAGCATTATAGAACTAAAAGGAAAAAACAAAATAGAATAAATATACAGCAACCCGAACCATGTGGGAAAATGCTTTGTTGTTGTTCTGAAATATACATCAATCAAATATATGATCAAGCTAATAAAAAATGCATATTCATATGCATCACCTCTAACAATAAACCGGTTCTTCATCAAGGCATGTTACTCTCCTTATATAAGGGTTTGGGTGCTATCTTAAGGTTATGGTAGAAATATCTTCTCAATATGGGTGCTCTTGTTTCAAAAACTTAATGCAAGTACCAGATTTGCATCAAAGCACTGTAACATGTATACCTATATCAGCATAATCCACATAATTTTAGATAGAGTAAGGACTGTTTAATATGATGGGAGCCCAATTGTTCAACCATCAGATGATTAAGTGGGTTATACCATTTGTCTAGTTCGAGCAGTCTACCATGTGTGCTCATTATATATGCAGTCAGATACAGATATATCTTTGTCCGACTGTTATCGTATCCGTTTTTAAGCGGATAAGGATATGATTTGCGATTATCAATATCCAAAAATATCCCTTCCATATCCATATTCAGAGTTTAAATGGACAAAGATATGATGGCCTATATCCAGCGTGTATGGGGTGAAAACAAAGTAGTTCCAGAACATTCAACAAGCACAAATTAGCTCTGAAACAGCCACGAAGCAGTTTCTTTAGCTTGTCTGAGTCTCTGGGAATGAACTAATGTTGCGAAACTACTGCAATAAGCGTACCAGTTAGGATCAAGATGCAGATAAATCTGCCAAAATGACTAACCAAATAGTCTGTTTGGTTTACCGCTCGAGCTCTTGTCTACAAAAAAGAACCGGCGGTCAAAAAAAGGACAAGGACATTGAAGCCAATCAGTTCTGTCAATACCCTTTCCACCAGCGGCATCAGGGCACTGGTGGTCATTGTTAAATGAGATTTCTCTCCGGGGATTATGCTCCAAAGTTTGGAGCTATGCGTAATACCCAGAATTCATAAGAGAAGCGTGAAACGGGCAGAATTCATAAGGGTGTAATAACTGCAGTAGAATATAGTTGTCTTTGTCAGCTTAAAGGATGAGCGTGAATGAAACAGCATGGTCTGCCCCATATGGAGGGGACCATATACGATGACCATTAATTGTGGAGTCCAAGAGGACCTAAGGTGAGCTGGAATTGCATGTCCTTCTAATTTTTTTTTGTATAGATGGACCTTATTGGCAATGACGCACTCCACATGAATGGAGAAGAATTGTAAGACCAAGAGCTTTTTTTTTCTTGCGCAGGACCTTATCAATGAAATATATACCTAGTAACTCACAAGGTAGTTTTGGAGAAGCTTGTGTCCAATTAACCACTCCCGAAGCACTGAAAGAATAAGATACATGTAACAAGAATGGTCAATCACCTCTGACGACCATCATATAAGAAAAATCGATAAAAAGAAGAGCAAGTACAACTCCATTCCATTGCTTTCTTCCTCTCTTCTCTCTCATTTTTGTTTGCGGAGTAATGACTCCATCCCCTCTATTTATACTCCCAGTACGAAATACATAGCCATATCATTATAAAGACTTTACATAAAATACACCTCTATTCGTTTTAGGATTAGGAGTATATTCCCTTTAAGGCTCCCAATCCTATCAATCTCCCTCTTGAATTGAATATCATCACAATCTCGATATAGCTTTGAGTTTGCATAATTTGTTTATAATTTGCAAGCTTCTCTTGCAGAAACTCATTACTCCTATTTTTGGATGCCTCAGATACGCATCTTCTAAGCCTTACATACATACTCAATGTCGTGTTTCATGACGTAAGCATCTCACATCTTTCATGACCCGACAAAGCGAACCACATTGTTCCTTGATAAGACCGCGGAGGTTCCTTTACTACCTTTGGGCGAGGAGGTGGATTTCGAGATGATGGTAGAGGCTAAGTGTTGGTGCACCATTTGATGGGAGATGGGACATGCATAGGCTACTTGTAATGTTACAAAATTTGATTTTCGATACATATAATAAGGAATAACATTATTCGGACGCTAGTCAGAAATATTGATTTGGTATTTTCAATTATTTAAATATGAAAATTATGTCTAGCACATACAGTCAAAAATATTTATACATGTCTGGTCATTTAATTAACAAGATAAAAGTACATGTTTAATTACAATCCAACTGTATACATATAACTTTTACTTTACTATAGAGAAAAGAATGGAAAACCAAACAAATATAATAATAAAATTTTATTTCTTCATTAATTGACTGATTAATCGGCCAGAGTTATTCTGTTCAAACATCCTACAGAATAGCGTAGTTGGATCGACTTATCGATCTAGTCATATGACTACTGCAACACTGACTACTTGCTATCATAATGGCCATTTGACTACAACCCATATTGTTAGTGATCAACATGTTGGGGTGATCAAGGTTGTCACTAGTCCATATATATGGTTGGATGATATTATGCCATAACTATGAAAATAATACACATCATTCAGACCACTGACACACGTATTACTACTGATGTTGCAACTAGCTCCTTCATGTATTACTAGTACTTACTCGGTTAATAGGTTTGAGTCATTTGACGATGGTACAAATTGGTCCATGGACCTGGTGTCTTGAGCTCCTATAGGATTATAAGTTCTTGCTGACGAGCCAATTTCCTTTGGTGGGTCAAGGAAAGATTCATATGTCACTAACGATACCCTTACATAGGGCTCTTCAAGTCCCTGATGTTTAGTTGGATTTATTATTTATTAGCCTAAACCCACTTAATGGTCTAGTGGTAGTATAGTGTGTCTACCACACAATAGACCAGGGTTCAAATCCCACTCTTGCAGGGGTTGCGTTTAGTAGTCGACGGTCAGCGTAAAAAATAGTCGAATCTTTCAACATGGATTTGAGCAAGAATTCATGTAGCCAACCCTACTTATAGTGGGAGAAGGTTTAGTACATTTTTTTTATTTATTAGCCATCTTACTAAGGAACTTAACTGTGCTACCATTTTTTATCATCGTTTATTAGTGTTTTAGTATATATTGATGAAAAGGATGAACGTTTGTGGCCTTAACCAGTTGATTCTATACAAGATTATGCAGACCCTTTTTTGGCACCTTAATGACCTCTTCTGTTGTCTCTTTCGCTTTCCTAAGGCAGCTTAAAATTAGATACCTTCATCTTTAGAAGTTGCCCGGAGTCCTTTCACAACTATCCTCATAGTTTAGTTTTTTTAGCAAGTCATGTGCTTTATGAGAATATCATCAGGTTTCCTTTCCTACATGATCGGCCGTAATAGTTCATCGAGTTTTCAGTTATATTTTTTATGGAGTCCTAGTCATGTTCCTCGACTCTAGGGATATGTATTAATTAGTTATTATAGATGATTATAGTCATGTACTGGTCTTTCTTTAAAGGATAATTATGAAGTTAGGAGTGACATCATGTCTTCTCTTTATGAAATTAAATCAATCTGAAGCATGTATCAATAATATGAAATTTGATAAATACCTTCAAACTTTGTACTGATTAGTTGTCAAAATTTCTTCGTGGACTTAGGATTGTTCACTAGGCTTTATAAGCATACACCTCTCAATAAAATAGGATTGTAGAGAGAAAACATTGTTATATTCTTAGGCCAAAAAATCTTTTTTAACAGTCATACTCTTTACAGTTTTAGGTAATGAAGATCCCATTGCATGCTACTCATTAATTTTATGTTGCTCTCTATTCTTGAAGAGCAAGCCCTTCTTATCCTTATGTTTCCACAAAAGGATCTTTTTTCAATCACTCCAGAAGTATTTGGATGTCTCAATTTCATTCATATTTTGTCATCAAGGCAGTAAAAGCTTTCTCAATATGATATTAAATGTGTTATCATGTTGCAATTGACGTCAATTTTTTTGAGTTTGTTCGGTATTTCTCTCGTATGCCTACCATGTTGAGCACTTCCACCACTAATGATGAGGTCTCTTACATTGCGACTCCTACTACACCTATTATCGTGACTACTGATGGGTGTCATGGAAATATCCATGTTTGTCACCTTAATCTTGTGGAGAACAACACCCCTACTCTAGGTCATCTGCTATCATCTATTGCATATAAGGTACAAGTTGATCACAATGCTTCTACTGATGGCATTGTAGTTCTTAGTGTAGGTGTCAAGCTAGATATGGAAACACGTAAGAGTATAATAGAAGATGATAATAAACCAATTTCCTTAAGGAGGGCGAATCATGCATGCAAAATGCACTATCTTATAGGCCATATCTCCATGGAAAGACTCACTCATTAAAAATTTGCCATTGTCCTAGGCTGAGGTGATTTCCTACAACTATCAGGAGGCTCTTACACCATTCAACATAAATACATGGAGGGGGAGATGGCTCTATAATAGTCACAGAGGGCATGAAAGGTTGTTTCAACACCTGCATATGCAACAATGGTGGGATGTTGATGGATCTTCACAGTCAAGCATTTCTCTAGTGATAATTCAGAATGCTACAAATTTCGACCGATAAAAAAAAAGTATACGCAAGCATCTCGTATAAACTATTACGAGATGTTCTCTCCTGTGGCTAGACTTGTGGGGGTTCAGCTTCTCCTTTTCATCATTATTAGCAAGGACTTTTCCTTGTTTCAACTTGTTGTTAAGAATGCCTTTTTGTATTGTGACTTATAAAAGGAGGTCTACATGCAACAACCACCTGATTTCACTACCAAAGGGGCGAGCCAGAAGGTTTGCAAGTTACACAAGGCCATTTAAGGCTTTAAGCAGAGAATGCGAACATAGTTTCTAACGCTTTCGAAGATGGAGCATAAATGCTTTGTCCAATCTACCTTTAATAACTCTCTTTCTATGCAGAAGACTAACACATATTGTGTTGTGCTTATTGTTAACATGTTAGATATCATTGTTACATGTGATATTTACATTGGAGGGAATTTTGTTGCATGGCGCAGTAAGAAACATGATGTTGTAGTCAGATCCAGTGTAGAAAGTGAGTACGCAGTCATGGCTCAAGCTACTACATAAGCTATATGGGGCATATGAGTTGTGACTGATATTATTTTATAGATGTCACATCCAATAAAGCTAGAATGTGATAATCATGTTGTCCTCTCCATAACTAACAAGCCTACTTTCCACCAATAGGACAACACATTTTTTTCTTTTGTACATTCTCTTAGCACTACATCGGTTGCCAACCTTGGTTTTACATCCATACTTAAGACACTAAATCCTAAGTACAGGAAGGATGGTGGACATTGTGTATACCACTTCTACTCATTCATTCGTTCCTAGTCCTCGACCACCCTATTTTTTATTCTTCTATGTTTAGGATGACATGAGCCTAAGAACATAACACAAGCTAAGTATAGAGGGGTGTTGCATATATTGCGCATATATACTTTCCCATAACTCGTACTTTCGTGCATTTTCTATTTATATTCCTCAAGAAAATATGTGAGTAATAGTTGTAAACTATGTGTAATAATATAAACTCTTTAAAAACTTGTAAAATATATAAAATCCTCTTGAAACATATTACCATTTGTTTTAAAATGTATTGTAAAACATGGTATATACCAAAAATTTCGAAAGTTTTGAAAATAAATGATCTATAAAATATGATTAATTACCGGCGAGTGTTCATGCACTCAGGACTCGTTGTATATCATACCTCTTGATTCAAAGTAACTCTCAACTTCGAGAACCGTCACTCATATTCAAAAGGGACTTAAGACTTCAAGTACCCAAAATCATTGAATTGAGGATATATAAAGAGGAATAGTTTCCTAACAAATAATCCATTCTATTATCTATAGGGAGCAATAACTCCACTCCTTTGTTTATATCTCAAGTACAAATCACATAGTCCTATCCTTGTAAGGATTTTTGTAATGGAAAACAGCTCTATTCTTTTTAAGAATCTAAGATTAGGGGTGTCTTCCATTTAGAACTCCTAATCCTAATGAATTGCTAATCCTAACATGTAGTCAGCTTTGACGTATCGGAGCATGTATGCCTCATTTTGGATAATATTCTTGCGTGTCAGCTTGACATCCATCGAGGTGTATCCCCTCATATAGGTGAGAGCCATTTCTCAGACAATACCTTGGTGATGCAAGTAAAATTCAAGGACAATGGTAGAACCATTCTCTTGCGTAAAAAGGTAAAAGCAGAGCGATTCTCTAATTCTTATCTCTCTTTTTTATAAAGTAACTGCCAAAATCTTAAAAAGAAGTTAAGCTTTGGGGAAAACTATCTGCAAACAAGGTTAACCACAGTGACATTTTTAAACTTCAGAAATCTGAGCAGAAATTATAATCATGGCTAAAATTCACACCCTCCAAAATGATATCTTAAAATTTTTGTAGAAGCTCACGTATAAAAAAAATACATTGTCAGGTTGTAAATCATAAAGTAATAAGGAGACAAGTATAAGGATCCATACTTCTGAAAAGGTGATTTTCCAAGCTTCCACGGGGCAAATACTCGTATACGAGCAATCTCTGGTCATCTTCAATGCAATAACCAATCAACTTAACCAGATTAGGATGGACAAGATCTCCAAGGAAATTCACTTCTGCCTGGAAAATGACTCATGTTAGACAAGATGAATAAGTTAGAGGGGATGAAATTGATAATTACTGAGAACAGGCGGTTCGTCTCACACCCATGGGATGCTAAACTAGGGGGAACTCACCATCCACTCCTTGTGTCCTTGAAGGCCATAGTGGTTGAGAGTTTTAACAGCAACAGTAAGGCCAGAGCCTGGTTTCACTGGAGCTGTTCCATTTTCCTCGATCCAGCCTTTGAAGACACAGCCAAACCCTCCCTCACCAAGAAGGCTCTCAGGTCTGAAGTTTCTCGTGGCAGACCTGAGCTCATTGAAAGAGAACTTTCGCAGCTGGGATGCAACTTTGATTTCCTCATCTATTTTTGATATTGAATCATTACTTCCTGAGATACTTGTGGTCAGTGAGTCAGGTAAAACAGTTCCATTTACTTGATTGCATTTACTTTCACCTGCATCAATTGTATATGTTTCAACAAAAATACACATGGATCTATCAAACAAACAAGTCCATCACCTCTACCCACTACCATCTCCCTTTTTTTACGGAAACCCACTTCCGATTTCAAGAAGTTGATCAATAAGTAATTCTTAAAAATTGAAGAATTATTTTGCTTGTTCATTGGTACAAGCAGCATCTAGGTGGGTGCATGAATGAGCTGGCAGAAAGATTATTCACATCAATAACGGAAAAGAGCTGAAGCAAAGAATCAAAATGCAAACAAAAACATCGTAGGCATTTTTTCCCGCAAAAACCATGAAACTTAAAGCAAGGATCAAATTTGATGCACGGATTTTGATATGCAGAGAAAGGGTTCAAATCGATTGTTTCTTCTTGCATCGACTAAAATCCAGCCACTCCAACCAAAACAAAATCGGGTAAAATTGGACAAATCAAGTTTCAGCACAACATAAATAAGTTACATGTAGCAGCCTTGCCCTGAATCGGACGCCTAAAAGATTTCTCGGCAAATTCGAACATTTCAAAATGTGATCAAACTCTAGCCTGAGTTTTGATCTGGTTGGCATTCCCCAGATTTCAGTGTACCCACTCACCAATTATCCGTAGCCGGCGTGAAATCTAAATGCGGGATCTGGTCGGCCTACTAGACCCCAAATAGGCATGATATCAAAACACAATACCATGGTCGACGGTATCAAACTACCTTCCTCGGCCTTCTCAAAGCCACCATAGCATAACTCCGATTTTGGTTTTTCATGAGATGACAAACCAATCATTGGGAATGCGGGCACATTCCCTCAGTAAGATGATCTCATCCTACTTGTTGAAACTGACCACAAAAGCATAAAATTCCAGAAGAAGAAATAACTTTAAAGAATAAGACAAGAATCACCCAGAAACAGACACATTACCGTATCTCCTCCCAACAGGGCCATCCACTTTGGATTTCCAGGAGATGCAGCTCCCAACAAAAGGGAGCTTGACCCAACACCCACTTGCCATTTCGGCATCATCTCCCTCCACCACCACGGCTCCTCTGCCCAGGTCCATCTGGCTCTCTCACTCCCCTCTACTGAGGTGCTTGTTGAGGGCGGTCAACGCCGAGGGGAAGCAGCATTGGAATGCAGAGAGCAGAAGAAGAAAGATGTGTGTGTGTGTGGGGGGGGGGGGTGAGATTGAGGAAAGTGTGTTTGTGAGGGTCATGCTTTACTTGGACTACTACTGGTCCCCATTCTCCCACCTTGAACTTTGGAGGCATGCCATTGCCTCCTCATGACTGGAAAAAGCGCCCATGTAGGAAGATCTAAGACATGGGTTTCGAGAGTAACAAGCTGAGGATACAACACTGTGTAATTTCCGAAATTTGTCATTGTTTTACAGCCTTAAGTATCTTTTTCCCTCGGATATGGCAATAAAATATTTCTCAATCAGGGCATGAGATGGCAAATGATTTTTTGAGCCATTGGCCGTTACTTACGTGGACAAAAACTTTCGTCGTCCGATGATATAACACAATGAATGATTAGCCGACTAGCTAACCATTTGTTCTACTTGTCCTGCTGAGGAATCGTTTTTTCTGCACTGTTCGCAATAATGGCAAGCAAAGCCCTTTGTACCGAAGGAGGGTCTCGCTCTCACATCACGTTCCGGAGAGCTGCGGGAAAACCCAGGACGTTGTCCCACCCCCTCGTCCCAACCGAAGCTAGGAGCCAATAACAGAGGAATGGCCCCAACCGCCCCCTCCGTCCTTTAGAGGAGCTGTATGAGCTTATGGGATAACGTTTGGGCTATTTGATATTGGGGGACGTAATGGACCCGCTGGGTACGCCTCAAACAGAGTTAGTGAAAATGATGGTGCGCAGTAGGGGAGCGTCAACTCGATGCAGAGAATACTATCTCCCACAACCCGATCTGTGATGCGCGCTAGTTCGGCTGCGTATCGGCCTCTTTCATTGGAATTTCCTGCTTCGGTAATAGGTCGGTGGAGGGAAGGGAGAGGTCTCGGTATGCCTTTCCTGCTGCCTTTCCCGGCTCGATCTCTCGCGTAGGAAAGTAGGAAGGTCTCTCCTCTTCCCCCGTGAGCCGGAGCCCAAAGGAAAGCGTCGATCCCTGAAGCCCCCCTCCCTGCATTGGCCCTATCGCGGGAAGGGCTCGCATTTGGGTAATTGGACTCTTTTATCTCTAGGGTATGGTTTTACTATGAATACTATATAAACTCTATATGGTGTTAGGATTTTCAATATCCGTTGTAATTTTCCTTTCCTACATATAGTGAAACTATTGCCACTGCTCAAAGACATAGTCCAATTAAGGGAGAACCTCGTAAATTTGCGTGCACATGTGTTTGCTTTTTTGATTTGTGTTTGTTTGCTTCTGCTGCTCACAGGTACAATGATTGATCCATAGTTTTGTACCCTTCTTTCTTCCTTCTAGAAAACTTATTTTCCATCTCTTCAATTACATTCCAGTTTGCTCTAAGATTCTTATGATTGTTATTTTTTGTTCAGATAAAAGTATACGGCGGGTTCATGTATATTATTTAGTACGTACAATATATGAAGGCATAAGTTGAGATACAAGCATGCAACTACAAAATATCCACGAAGAACATATGATTTATGTGAAAAATTCCACCGATGTAGCGGGGAAAAACCATAAGCAAAAGAGAGGTTCCACTACAATGAGAAATTTGAGTACATGATACAAAATCCAAGTAAATGGTACTCTAACACTGTAACACACACACACATATACATACACACGTACAAAGGAGATGTTCCACTACAATGAAAAATTCGAGTACATAATACAAAATCCAAGTAAGTGGTGCTCTAACTCAAACACGTACATGCACACACCCGCACGTACGCACATGCACGTATGCACACACACACATGTACACACACTCACTCACTCACACATGCACACGCACAGACGTACACACATGCACACGTGCACGCACATGCATGCACGCACACACACACGCACGCGCACACACACATACGTACCCACGCACACACACATAGATATATAGGAGGAACTTAAAATGAGTTGGGATCTCACCATATATATGGTGATCCACCATCAATTTAGATAACTTTCCCATTTAATTTATAATTTCCTATTATATTGATTTAATAATAAATATTAGCATAACATGTATAGTGAAATATAACTATGAAAATACTTTTATATAGACCAAAATGTTAAATTAAATGTGGATGCTATATTTTACAAAATTATTTTTTAAAAGGTGCATTTTATAATTTTACAAAATTATTACAGAGTTTTTATTAAATTGACAGCAACCTTTACAATCTGAAGAAAGATACACCTCATTTGAAATGCCTCATATATATACATGGTTTAATGGGTTGCCCCACACCATATTTTGGTGATTTTTTTAAATATACAGCCATGATTTTCATCACTATATCCCTCTAATATGTCATTCCAATTTCGTCAGAAAAGAGAGACTCATATGCCCTCCATATAGAACATGTAATTTTAACGGTCTTAAATTATTATAATCGACATGTTCTAGATGGACGACATATGAGTCTATATTTCTGATGAAATTAGAATGTCATATTAGAGAGCTATAATGATGAAAAATATACGTGGTATTATTTTCCAAAAAAACAAAAAATTTGCCAAAATATGACGCGGGGGCAGCCAACGCTCATTAAACTCATATATATATATATATATGCAAGGTTAAATGTTAAATGGATCCTATCCGATCTTAAAAATCAATATCTTAATCAGATCGGTCAAGATTCATCCACGAAATGTATCTTGATCATAATCAGGTTGATCTTCAAGGCATATCTCAACAAATCTCCACCTTGACTAGAACTCCACTTGGAAAATAGCATGGAAAAACTCTCTTTACCGTATAGGGGCTTTATGCCCTAAATAAACTAACCAATAGTACATAGATTGCGAACTTGGTTAGTGGAACGAGCTTGATCATTATGTTTGCTACATTTGTCTGCTATAGTGATCTTCTTTATATGAATGTTTCCATATTCTTTGATGAAGTGGTAGTGAACATTATATGCTTTGTCATTTCATGATGTATTTGGTCCTTCAACAAATGAATGACTGATGAATATAAAAGTTATGGACTTACTATCAAAATTATATATAAATAAAAATAAGAAAAGAAAAATAAGATAGTAAATATGTAAATATGTACATGATGACACTAACCCTAGAGAGTGATTCAATGCTAACTCAATAGATTATATAAAAGTAGGGAGAGATAAGGAAAAAATTAAAAAAACACAAAAAGATTCGATTAGTATACATAAAATGACACTTAGAATAATATTTAAATACAATGCAAGCTTTCAAAATTTTTAAAGAAAGTATACAACTTAAGATCCACTTGTTTTTAACTTTATTTTTACAAATTCAAATAAAAATATAAAAAAACATATCTTAAATTCAATAGTCAATAGATGTCTACAGAATACAAACCGAAAAATCATAAAATACAACTTCCAGGTTGAATATGTGCTTCATAAGAAATCCAAATTCACCATGCTCACCTTCAAATTTCAAGTTAAGAAACTTATCTTTCAAATAAAGGTTGTTCTATTGAGTTTATATGCAAAGTTGATTTTAGAGCCCCATACAAATTTATACAAATGTGTTTATATTTGTTCATTTTATATTTATTTATAGTTTATATTTTTTATTTTTATTTATAAATAGGATTTTCTATATGAAGTAATAAAAAATTTCATCTCATTAAAAATAATTTACATATATTGAAAATTCATATTTACTAGTATATTTAACATATTGATAGGATGAGATCTCGATCTACTACTCTATAAGCAGAGTAGTGTCATTGTTGCGACCGATTTGTCACTCAGAAAAAGATAACGGGAAATAATTTTTCGTTATTTATTTATTTATACTCCTAATAGATGTATAATGGCAAGTCTAGGGAGTGTTGAACTCAGGAAGGTAAACTTTCATTTAACTAGAGGTAATTATTAATTACGATTTTTCTACTATTTTTAATGAATTTCATGGATTATTTATGAGTCTTATATTTTTAATTAACTTTAAAGGTTTTTATTTTTAAATTATCTAATTTTGAATTTTTAAATAATTTTAATTTTGTAAATTTTTATGTATTTTATATTTTAAAAATCAATTGATGAATAGTATATATACAATAAATAAATAAAATTATTTTATATATTTTTTAAACAAGTGAAATAAATTCGAAAATACAGAAATAAAATATTTTTGTATTTTAATTATTTTCTGTTTTTGGCTCTTTTTGTGGTATTTTTATATTTTTATGCTAAATTAATGTTGAAAACAACTTTAAAGAGAAGTTGAGCTACTATTTTTGTGATTTTAAAAATAAAAACAAATTCAAACTTCATGAAACTAATTTTGTATCAAAGTATATTATTCAAGCTATAAAATAAGGGATTGCATTATTTTTTATGAATTTTCTATCATTTTATATAAATTTTATAAGATTTTTCAAATACGTATATTTTTAAGATTTTATGTTGGTATTTTTATTTAATTTTTGTATATGATAAAATATCTAAAATATAGATGCAAGAATATTTTTATAATTTTAAAATAATTTTTGAATATTTAATGGATTTTTTAAAGTTAAAATAATAAAATGTGGGTTGTTTTTGTATTATGAAAATTGGAAAATGAAATAAATTTTAAAACCTAAATTATTGGAGATAGATGAAGTTATTAGATATATATCCTAATTTTGGTGGATTTTTAGCGAATATAACTATTAATCTAAGAAATTAAAGAGAAATTCATAACACATAATAGAATAAGGCCTATATTGCAATTAAATAAAACTTCATAGTATTTATTAACAATGAAAAGATCATAGGAGATAATGTGCAATTCAATTAGACCAACGTATAGTGTGTGTAGCTGATGTGGAACAAAATGCAAATATTAAAAACTACATTGCATGATGCTGGTCTAATATGCACAAGACGAATACAAGAGCGAGGATCTACAAATTCACCAAGGAATCTCATGTGTTGCATGTGAGGAGACTGAAGGTCAGTGTGTGTCTCTGATTCAGACTCCTAGATCTAATCTATCGGTCCAACTTTGGGTGTGAATAGAGGTATGAGATCAAAACTGGAGTTGTTCTTGAAGATCTGATTGTGCTGAAGATGCATGGATGAACACCGAAGAACGCAACATCATATGGATTTCGATCGCCTAGATCTCACTCGATCAGAGTTGAATCTGTGCGACGATATCTTGAGTATGCTCCTTCAATGATTCCACTAAAATCTTAGGCAGATTCGTGGTCCATGTCTTGTCTGTCAGAAACCTAGAGGTATTGCTTCTGTATGTCCTGAATGGGTTCAATCAAATCTCCAGATCTTCCTCCTCAATCTCAGATGACCTACATATTATTCAAGGCCTCAAAGACGATGCTCCGACCGGTGGTTATTCAATAAAGAAGAAGGGGAATGGATTAGATCCTTAGCGGAGATGGAGGAGGAGGATCAACTTCCCAGATCCGATCTGATCAGGGATGAATAAGCTCTGGATGAGAGTATTGATGAATCTCCATTTCTTCACCTTTATTCTTTCATTTTGACCTAAAATGCCTTGTTAAATGCATGTGAATAACATTCATTTGTGCATAATAATATTCATTCATTAATATATGTATTTTGTATAAAATATTAAATTTAATGTCAAAACTAAATAATAAATAAAATAAAAAGAAATAAATATCAAAGGTATTGAATGACCCTAAACCTTGAGACTAAGTTAAGAATTGACTTGGTCGACATGGAATAAAATAGGGGAGAAATGGCCAAAAATTACACAATAAAGCCTAATTTTTATTCTTCAATAAATACTTTTGAGACCCATTTTATTCTTTATTATTTATAGCTCAAATCAACAAACTTTGAACATGAAAATTGTACATAAAAATACAAAGAAAAATATAAAATTGATTTCATTCAAAAATATTGCACAATGTGCCTGAGATACACAAAATAAAAAGCCACAAAGAAAACTTCCAGAACTATATCTTCTCTTACAAGCTCAAAATTCATCAAATTCGCTTTATTATTCATAAGATTAAATTATCTATTTAACGAATGTAGTTTCATTCAATTTGTAGTTAAGATGTAAAAATTAGCTTTTGGGCCCTCATTGTGCACTACCGATATATAATATTCAATATATTTATTCTTTATATTTATGTTCCTTATATTTTATAATTTTGTAAATATTATCTAAAATACTTGTACACAATAAAAATAAATAATCAATTAAAAATTTATTAAAATAAATATGTATACTTTAACACGTAGATGAATTATACTTATAAGTATATACAATAAATATACATAACTATTTATGTATATAAATAACTTCAAAAATTACTATATATATGTATTTATATAAGTTATAAATATATAAAATAAGTTTAAAAGTAACAAATTATAAAATACAAAATAAAAATAAATACATAATATATAGATAAATATACCTATAATTATACATATAAAATTAACACCTAATAAGCTACCTTGTAAAAATAAATAAAAACATATTAAAATACTTTATAAAATAATATTTTTTCATATTTCAATAAAAAATTATTAAAATCATTTATTATTTTGAATTGATTTAATAAGGGAATTATTTCCATTTTTGTCTCCTTCTGGTCTGATGTGAATCAATGAGAAGCAGGTCAGAGTTGACCTCGTCAACTCCGCACCCCTCTTAGGTATGCATCTGTCAGAGCCTCCACCCTCGTCTTCCTTGAATTACCCCCTCTGACTCTTTAATTTTTTTGACTCGATTCCTTCACAACTTCTCCTCCTCGATCATTGATCTTTCATGCCAGCATCTTGCCTTGAACTGAGGATCACTGAATTGATCCATCACATTAGTTAAAGCCACCCTTGTACATAAATCCCTCCTCGACCTTATATTTGATTTTGATTCGTTCTCTCTCACTAGACCCCAAAGATCGACCCAAATATGAGCTTAGGTGAAAACATTCTCCTCGGACAATTTACAACGTGCATAAGGCGGGATGAGCGCGATCCGCGCCTCACTAGCGACCTCCTGACGAAGCTCCACCTTGGCTCCCAGTCCTGCATGTAGAGCCCTACTTTTCTCACATTTTAGCTATTTAGATTCCAACATTTCATTTTCTCCTTTACTATCTGATTTAGTGTAGGATTAGGATTTTAGTTCATTGGAGCTTTTGAGCTTCAACCACTGCTTCGTCATGCACTTTCCTTGTTCTACATTGCCTGACCACCCCATCAGTTTCCTCTTCATCTTCTCCACCTCTTGACACACGTCATTTACCTTGATTCCCCATGGATCGAGTCTTTGGGTATTCTTTCTCTACCGCTCACCAGAGACCGCCACCCCACCGCATATCCGCCCACTTCCACCAATAAAAAGGGCAGGAGACTTCACCCTTGTTTTTTAGTTGCTTTCATGCAGGGAAAATCATGAAAAAACCCTTTTGGGTCGATTTTGAACCAACACAAACCAAAGAAGGGAGTCGTACTTCCATGTGCCTCTAGATCCCCGCCGATGGGATCTAGACTCTCTTGTGCCCTCCAGTAGCTGTGAACTGCCTCCAGCAATTGATAAAGTACTTCGGTAACTTCAGAGACCGTCAGACGATGAGGATCCAACCAGAGGGAGCTCGCCTCAATGGTGCATCATCCTTATTCTTGCAGGCACCCTTTCAACCATTGGATCAGTTGCATCTCCCAGTTGACTCAGCAACCATTCGATAAAGATGTCCCTCAACCATTGATCCAACTGATGATTTGATCAGACCCGTCAGATGCAAGTCTCGACCATCAACACATAAGTGGCACCATGTGGGCGCACATCAAATGTTGGATCACATCTATAGGGGTATTTTGCACATTCTTCCCTCCAATTTTTGTAATTTATTTTTATTCTAAAAACATTCTTCTGCAGTATATTATTTTGTAAACTTGTAATATGAACCCTATACTTTTACATTTTGCCCTCAGGTCCTTACCACGTCACCTCACATGCGTATACATGTGCGGCGACAGTGCATTTTGAGGGGTGGGGGCCTTCGGGTTTGGGTATTTATTTTTGGTCTTGTATTTTTAAATTCAAGTGCTATATTTTTGTGAAAATTGCATCCAGGACCCTAACCTTTTGGTATATTACAGAAATACCTCTACAAATAGAGTAATTTTTTTGTTAATTTTATTTTTATTAAATGTCTCTAAAATTTCAGAAACTTTAGGTAATTTGACTTAATTATTATTTTATCATGTAATTGTTTAATAATTCATTTTTCTTTCTTTTTTATTTACTAATAATCTAAAATAGAGAATTTATTCCTTGTTAGATCTAGGTGGTGGAAAGTCACCCCGATAGAAGGTCACACTGATTAGCCAGCCTGAGGTCGATACCTCGCTTCCACTTTAGCTCAACATGATGAGTGGTAGGGACTTCAGAGCTATGGAAAAGCTATGCCATCTTCGCTTACGGCTCGTTCTTTCTACCTACTATGTCCCTATCATCGTAGATCAAGTTGCCAAGACGAGTTCTGATCTTCTTTCTTTACCAGAAGTCAAAGAAGACCCGCGAAAGAAGAAAGTTTGGACCGAAGTATGAAGCTGATCTAGCCTTTTTCGATCCTGACTGTGTCGAAGCTGTTGAGGCCTGATATGATCGACCAAATTCTCAAATGCAATACTGTAGTAAATATTAAGTTGGGTCTTTCCCGCAGTTGAAAGGATGGATTCACCAGGAACTTCCACGGACAAACTCTTTGCCTCCTGATCTCGACTTATTCCAATTCGACCCTGTCCCTTTACAGGAACCAAACTGTCTCACAACGTTCTAAACCTAACTCACGTACCATGAACTCTTAGGCAACCCACCTCACACTCGAGCCCTCCGAGCATTTCCTTCTCTGTAGGGCTGGCTTTCACTAATATCCTCCGGGTGATACGAGGTAGTAAGCTGAACTCATCTTTGAGACAAGAAAGAAAAAGAATTCTCTGAATTTTAAAAATAAAAAAAATTATAAAAAATAATTTAAAAAATTTCAAAAAATAGACATTATTTATTACTATATTTAGCAACGATAAATAAAAAAAACTAAAATTTCAAAAAAAAAAACACTAAAAATTAAAAACCTCCAAAATCCTTATAAAAATAAAAAAAGTATATAAAAATCCAAAGATATCCTTTTTTATTTCTGAACTTTTCTTATATTATATATTAAATATAGTTCTGGAAAAATTTTGTGATATTTATATATTTTTAATTTCCAAAGCAAATCAACATATTATTATAAGTCACTATTTTGATCTTTTTAATCAATTAAAAATATCTAAAAATTAGCAAAAATATAATAAAATTCAAAAAAGAGAGAAAACTTAAAAAAATACAAAAATATTTAATTTATCAGTTTTAAGTATTTATAGCAATGTCTATAAATATAAATCCTACATTATATATATAGTTATTTATACTTATATTATTATTATTATTAAAATACCTAAAATATATTTTAAAACCTTAAAATTTTAAAAGGACTGTATTTAGGGTATTTTCCAAATTTTATAAATATTAATTATATATATTATATGTAGTATCTATATTATATATTATTACATATATATTATCTTTTAAAAAGAAAATAAATAAAACTTTAAAAAATAAAATTAAAATTATAAAATTAAAATATAAAAAAATAAAATCAAAAACCTAAAAATCAAATATAATTAAAAACTACAAAATAAAATAAAAAGACAAAAAGAAGGAATGTTTTGGATTAATTTGAAAATCTATTATGTTTGTTCCCAGAGTTCGACTCTCTACATACTCACACATATAAACATCTTTTGTATAGTTATAATAAATTTTAACTTCACACACATATTTCATTTCTTTATCTCTATATGTGTGTTAATTGTTGTTTGATTCTTCTCTTATGTTTGATCATCACAACAACTGCTAATTGTGTTTGATTAGAGGACTGGCCAAGTACGTCTCAACAAGTATGGAGTAGATTCGATAGGATGGAGTGAAGCAATTAGATTGAGGATAAGATTGATGAAATTGGCCTACGATCGAGTAGTTGGAGGATAGAATGAGGCCTAATACTACTGATCTGAAAACAAATGCAAATCGAATGAAATTGAAATGAAATCTATACTAAAATTATCTAAGATTACCTTTCATGGAATGGGGGTGAAAACAGAGTGATTATCGCCTCAATGTAGTGGTGATAGACCTGTAGAAGATTAATATGGAAGAGCTGGAAGTCGCTAGTGGCTGGATCTTGTTAGACCTCCTTCTTTCGCACTCCCGCTCACTAGAGGTTAATCTCTATCACAGATCAACTCATGAGGATGATCGAGCTCAGTGAAACAAGGGACAAAGATGGATTTGGATGAATAGAACACTTGGAATGGGTTTTAAAGGTGAATAAAGAAACTCCATATTTTAGCATGAAAGAGAGCGTGGATCGAGAGGATTCTAATCGAGCGGGGAGCTACATCCTAAGGTGGATCGAAAGAAAAATAAATCTTGTCGTGAGAATAAGGGAATCAGACAAGAAAATTCACAGAAGAAGAAGGCATATTCACATACTGGAGTCGGTTTTTGTGAAGGTGGAGGGGGAGTTGACCCAACCAAGTCAACAACTCTAGTCTGGGCCAAAGAGAGCCTAGATCAAATAATGCTAATGAGAAAAGGCAAAAATATATAAGTTAAATAACAGAAATATAAAATAAATAGAAAATGACCTTAAATTTATAAATAGTTAAATTATAAACACATTTATAATTAATAAGCTATTTTTATTTATGTTTAGTAAATTAAATAATTTAATTTACATAGTTATATTTAAATAAGGGTATTTACACTAATTTATACATGATATAAATATTTTTAATTATTTAGTTTTACAAAAACACATGTTATTTTATAATTTATTTAATTAAAGAATAATTTAAGCATTATGATTACATTTTTTATTTTATTTTTATGAATTAATTTAATGGTACAAATAATTAGATAATGTACAATGCACGTACATTTTATCTATATACTTTGATTGGGTATTTGTATGCATTTTTTATTTTTGTTATATTTTGTTTATTTACTGCATATTTTAAAAATTTTAATTATAATTTTTGTGGATTTTTTTGCTAAAAATTTACAAGAATAAATAAAGAGGATTATTTAAAATATAGGTATTATTTACTTATCCGATAAGTACATTTAATTATTTTTTTATTCTTTTGAATTGTTGTTATTTTTATTTGTATTTAAAATAATTAATATAAAATAATATAACACATTAAAAATATAATGTGTCCAAGAATACAAAGAATAAATTATATACAAGGTAATATACAATTGTATAAGACCAACCCTAAAAAAGCTAACATTTGCGTCTTAACTCTCAATTTAATGAAACTATCTTCACTCAAAAGATTATTTTATTTTAAATACAATGAAAGTGAGTTTGGTCCATTTTGAGTTCATATGGAATACATATTGACCTTTGAATTCTAACTTTATGGACTTTTCTTAGTGTTGTATCCTTTATTATGTTCATGATTTTTTTTTGCAATTACTTTTATTATTTAAAGGACATTTATGTACAACTTTCTAGAAAAATATATTTTTTTATTTGAATTTGTTTGGATGATAAATAATAGTACACAATATTTACAAAGTGAAAGTGATGAATATATACAATGTGATGTTGATTTTCTGGGATTTTTATTAATTAATGATCTTATCTCCTCCTACTTTATTATTTATCGATTAGGTCAATGCTTTCCCCATTCTTAGGGTTTGGATCAATCTGTATTTATGGTACATATATGCATGTTTTTTTCCCTTTCTTCCCTTTCTTTTCTTTTCTTCTATATTCTTTTATTTTGGGTTAAAATAAGTGATAATAATACAATATTAGCATATGTCAATGTGTTAATAGGTAATAATTAGTTATATTTACATAATTACCTATGTTTTATAAGGGATTTTAAGTCAAAATGAAAGAATACAGAAGAATTGTCAATACTTCATCCCCATATACTTTACCTTCGCTAGTCCCTTAACAAACACTTATTAGAAGAATAAGAGACTAAAAAGAAAAGGAAAAAGAAAGAACTTAGAAAAAATTGATTTTCAAATACTCTTCATAAAACTAAAGTTTGGAGCTCGATCAGACCATTGGATTATTAGTTTGGTGGATCTTTATTTGGATTAGGATTTGAGACTCAACAATCCTCAAGTTTCACGATTCTCTGTTCAATTCTCCTCAACAACCAGGTCAGAACATGCCTGCCATACGCAAACTCTTATGACTATGGATCTTACTTGTACAATGAGTGTAAAATGGTAGCTCTCAACATATGAAAGTAGCGATAAATCCAACCTCTCCAGCAAGGTTACCCTAATTCCCGTGTCTAGTTACTCTTTCCTTGAGGAGTGGGATATTTCCGTTTAAGTTCAAGTTCAACTAGATCAAGAAGAGGGGTTAAAGAAGAGAATGGAATGTGACTAGTGCAACCACATATCCCTTAGAGATTGACTGGTGTTGGCAAGTCTCCAGCTACAGGCTTCCTTGCAAACTTTGACTTTAAAACATATGCCTTGCTTATTGATACTTTACTTCAATGGGAAGGGATTTGTTTCATTTATTCACTTTTTTACCTGTCTAGCTTCTTTGGAGACTTTATTTCATACCTTTCTTTTTCAATACATACGAACAAAATCGTAGCATTTACATAATGAGTTTTTCTTCTTGAACCTGCAGAATATTCATAATCCAAATCTTTGTTTCAACCCACAACGCATGTCTTGAGTGTCCTAGAATAGGTTAGAGTGCACTTCCCTCTATGGGGACTACGGATACCTCATCAAGGATGACACAACCATGTGCATTCTAAGCTTAGAGAACTCTGCCCTTCGCCTCCCCAAATGAGTTGAGCTATGCGCAATGCACTTGTCCAAGTTAGGTCGCTGTCTAAAAGGGTCATGTGTGTGCTATGAAATATTCTACTTACAACAATCAGGATGACATGTGAATATAGTCATATAGGCTCAAAGAATCAAGTCACGTCGACCCAAAGAGTCTCCACTACAATTCTTATAAGGTTCCTATGAAATTAAGCAGATTAAGGTCTTGACCAAACTCCGTTCTTCGAATGTTATTCCTTACTAGTTCAATTATTAAAATAATCATGAAAAATACGAATACAAACGTAATAAATATTTTAAGTGTATTTTATGGTTTAAACTTTTTATTTAGTTTTAAAGAGTTTTGAAAACTTTAACAAGTTTTAGGTATTTTTGAAAGAGTTACTAGACTAAATGAAATTACAAGTTTTCACAAGAGTTATATAGAAATTTACAAAGGCTTTTATATAAAAGTATATATAAGAAGTATACAAGTTCTATACACATGTTATTTACAAAGGAATCTTATTTATAAGTTTTATATATAATTTCTATAAAAGAGTTTTATTTATAAGTTTTAGTACTTGCATCTTTTATAAAAGACTTTTATTTACATAATCTAAAAAATAATTAATGATTTTATGTATAAGGATTCTACAACATAACTAATATAGGAATTTTACTACATATTTTATTTACAAAAATATTTTAGAAAATAAATTTACAAAAAAAGTTTATAAAAGATTTTTACAAATAATATTGCAAATGCTTTTCAAAACATTTTACAAAGATTTCACAAACACTTTTCAAAATATTTTACAAATCATTTTACGAAATAGTTTACAAAAATTTTAAAAACTATTTTACAAACATTTACAAATCAAATTTTCAAAACATTTTTTTCAAACATTTTACAAGAATTTTAGAAAATAATATCTTTTACAATTTTTTTATAAAAGTTTTTGTAAATAAAATGACTTTACAAAAAATTTACAACAATTCCATAAAAATAATATTCCAATATTTTTACAAAATATTTATAAATAATTTTACATATAATTTTACAAAAAATACAAAAAAATTGCAAAATATTTTTACATACATTTTACAAATTAATTTGCAAAACATTTTTATAAACATTTTATTTAAAATTTATATTTACGGTTTTCTTTTGATTTTTAGAAATACAAAAATTATTACCTAAGATTTTAGAGCCATATTATTATTAAAAATACAATAAAGTACGAATTATAGCTTCTAAAGCGTATATAGAATATATACGACACCCCTATACATAGTGCGAACTTTGTCCTCACAACAACCAAGAAGCGACAATGGAAGACATAACTTGTATTAAGTATAGATAATTGAAAAAACCTATAGTACAATGACTCAAAGAAAGAATGAAGTGAAAAGAAGTCGGTCATCCCCCTTGTGCTTAGGATCATATAATCCTAAGTATAGAAGATTATACAACTGGAGATGATCGAGAAGTAAAGAATGTGCAAAATCAACAAGTTGGCTTGTCCTCCCTCCCCTCCACCCTCATAATTAGGGTAAATGTTCCATAAGTATAAAGAAGAATATCAATAAGTTCATGGGAAAGTGAGAGAACAAAAGAAATAAAAAGAAAATAAACAAGACTAAATGATGACATTACTTCATATATACTTAGGGCAAGGTTACCCTAATTATAAGAAACAACATGATTAATGAAATAGAACGAAAATAAAACAACTCGAATCATTTACATCCCTATACTTAGGATATGGTCATCCTAAGTATAACACACACAAATGGAAAAGAGGTGAATGATCAACAATGGGAGATATAAGGAATAAAAATAAAGGAATATACAAGCTGAAAATTAGATCTTGTATTAGACATAGAATGAGTCAAGGGATCATTGTCTGGTACCACTTGGATAGAATGAACAATAGATAGGAATGTATCATGATCTAAAAACGTGTTCGGAAACTGCCCCTTGACTACAAATGGTTATGCGTTAGATGACACCCTTGAAATGACAATGCTATTATTATCACACATATCTCATTACAGATGACCTTGACCATTTGCTATTCAGTCTTCCTGGAAATAACTTCAACTTTGCATCAATCAACTACACCTTCTGATTAGGCTCAAAAGTCTTTCTCATAATATTCTTGATATGCCATCTCTTGACTTTCTCCTTATACATCAGGTTGTTTTCTTATGCATAGTCTCAAAATTCCAAGAGTCTACTCAAATCTACTTTCATGTTCTAGCATGATTTCTCTATATCCAAGTTACATACATTAATTTCCCACAAAGATTTATGATTGAGTTCCACTGGCAAGTGACAATGATTTCCATACACCAATTGATAAGGAGACATACCCAAAGGAGACTTGTAAGCCATATGATAGGCCCATATAACTAAGTCGAGCAACTGAGGCTCATTCTTCCTATCTAAACAAACAAGTTTATATAGAATCATCTTTATCTCCCTATTTAAAATCTTAGCCAAGTCATTAGTCGATGGGTGGTAAGGAGACGTGACATGGTGCTCAATGCCGTACTCCTTCATAAGCTTTTCGACTTCTCTGTTAATGAAATGTTTTCCCGGTATGAAATTAGAATCTTAGGAACCCCAAAATTTAAGATAATGTTGTCCTTGAGAAAGATACAAACAATACGATTACCAAAGGTTCAAGAAGGGATAGCCTCCATCCAATAACTAACATAGTCAACGACAAGCAGGATGTACTCAAATCCCTGACTAGTAGGAAATGAGCCCATGAAGTCAATGCCCAAGCATCAGAAGCATCTGATATGTGAATATACTTGAGAGGTATTGTATCTTTGGGATCAATAGTCCCTCTAATTTTCTGACAATCAGAGTAGCCCTTCATATAGGATTTAGTATCCTTGAAAGGAATAGGCCACCAAAGGTCATGCTAAAGTACTTTCAATGTCATACACTTCCCAGAGTGGTGTCCTCCTACTTCCATCACTATTCTTCCTGTGAGTGTGTATATATGTATCACCTATTTTATATCTAAATAAAATAATCTCAAAATAAATATATTCAATTTTTTAACAAATTTTGCAAATAAATGTATAAATAAAATAATAAATAAATAGAAGGTGTACAAATGCATAATACGTATACTTGTATTTATTTATTTATTTATTTATTTATTTTGTAAATAATTTAGGTATATTTTGCATTTTGACACTTATACATATTCTAATAAATAAATAAAATTAAACTAAAATTCATAAAACAAAAAATAAATTAAAAATAAAATCATCTTCTCATTGAACAAAGTACCATACATGTATATATTATATACAACACATATTAAATACCTTTAATTATTTTGTAAAAATCAAATAAAAATACTATTATATCACTTAAGTCATTTTGTAAATAAATAAAATATAAAATAAAACGTATTTTTGTAAAAATAATAAAATAAATAAGCAAATAATATATAGGTATATTATACATGTACATTATACAATACATTGTACATACCATAATATATTTATTACTAAAAATAATTAAAAATCATAGAAAAATAGTTTAAAAAATAACTAACATTATTTATGTTTATAAATTTTGATTTTAAATTCATTTACTATTTTATTTAATTTTCTTTTATTTTGTGTATTCGAATTTTCTGATTGGTCGATCCGCGTTTGTTGACCTGGGTCAACCTTTCCCTCAGTCGGGTCAGACCTGATTTCTCCTCACCGGAGCCTGATTCCGGCCACCACTCATCTCGAAATACGAACCCTTATTTTCCTGGTAGATCCACAACCTTCGTGGATCCCTAAACTTCATCAAATCTCCCTAGGTTTTATGTTGTTGCTTGATCCTTATAGACCCTGAGAATTCTTATAAATAATCTCCTCTGTCTCCACAGCTCAGCAGCTTGTCCCTCGTGCCTCCTCTCCTCCATTTGCGTCTCTAGAATCGTGACAGAGTTCTTTAGCGTCCTTCGGAGATCGGGTTGGTGGCCAATTACACGTTGCTCGTACGTGGCTAGAGTAGCTCCGTTGCGTTCATCCTCCTCCATCTTCCACACCGGAGTTGAGGCCACAACCTTGCCAGACACTCCGCTTTACTTAATGCATCATTGTAGAACATTAAGATACCTTCGCCCCCTTTCCATTTTGGCTTAATTACTCGACTTCAGTTCATCGCCACTGTTCACTGGCCTGGCTCCGATAATCGATGTCCGGGCTCCATGACCATTTCCACCCGCACAGATCGACTCTCCACGTTATTGTCCATCTTCTCATGAAAACTATTCCCCCTACATCTCGCTCACCGGAGTGAGATTAGGACCGATTTCCTCCTCTCACATTCGTTGGAGATAAACTTAGCGCCCCTACCACTTCCCACATTTTCAGCTGCAATAACCCGACCGGAGCTATGCCTCTGAGTCCGGCTTCCCTTTGCAGGCACAATTGCACGCGAAGATGCTCAAATCGTGCCCCAACTTTCAAATCGGAGATGCTCTAGGAACTCCGATCTCCAGATCAACATCCAATCATTCCTCGCTCCATCAAAAGGCTCCAATCGATGCAGATCCTTTTGAGCGTGGTGCTAGACTTTGTAGCCAACTGATCAGACCACTACAACGTCAGAAATACCCGGTCCAAATTCACCAACCAACTCCTTCTTCCATGTTCTTCCATAGTCCTCCATCGTTGTTAGATGAAGGAGACCATCTTCCAATCTTGATCTTAATCGTCCATCCTTGCATTTTTTCTGCAACGTCAAATAGGACCTTTAGCAGACATCGGCGCACTTTCTAGAGTCATTAGATCTATTCAATAAGGTCATCCTGGCCGTACGCCTGCACCATGCCCCCTAGTCATCAGATCTGTATCTGAGATGCATCAGAGCCATTCGCAATTGCTTCCACGAGCGCACACTCTATGTCTTGTCGAAGGGTTATTTCCTTTTTCCCCTTGCTTTTTATGTTATTTATCTTTAGTCCAATAAATGTAATAATTAGTTAAAAACAATTTGTAGTTTGGACCCTATGCTTTTCATATTTGCATTTTAGTCCAGTCGAGCTTCCGTCACGTGTAGCTTCACGTGTTTATCTGGTGTATTTGCATGTTTTATCCTGAGCTTGTCACTGGTTAATGAAATAGTTAAAGTTTTTATTAATTGCATATATGCCCCTGTGAATGCCTTATCACGTGTAGTGTGTGTTTTGCCTAGATTATATGCATTGAGGCCCTTAGATTTTCATTACATGTTATTCTTTGGCCCCCAGAATTAGAATTATTTACGAATAGGTCCCTACTTCACTGTTTTTAATTTTTATTCTTCATTAGTTGAAATAAATATTAATTTGACCTTACAATCACCCAAAAATCATGATTAGCTCCTGCTAGTGTCTAATTTAGGTGGCAATTTTTGTGTCTAAATTACTTTTACTTTCTATTATTAAAAATTCAAAAACCAACTAAAAAGTCCCCGTTTGCCTTAAAAATTTATAAAAATTCGAAAAAATAATATAAAAACTACAAAATTACTGTATATGTATTTTGTTCAGTTTTATCTAATGCATAAATTTCATCTCTTTTGCTTCTATAAAAACCTAAAAATTCGCAAAACATTAAAAACATATAAAATAAAAATTCAAAAATTACGTTTCCATTCTCGATTTATAGATATTTTCTTATAGTTTCTAAAAAAATTGTTTCTAGGAGTTTTGAGCCTTTCTTCTATTTTTTATTTGCAAAATTCTCCTGACTATGCACTATTTTCTTGTTTCCTAATTTTTGAATTTTAGAAAATTCCAAAAAACATTTAAAATTCTCCAAAAATATGCAAAAATAGTATAAAACCTAGAAAATCCAAAAATATTTTACTTGACTTTTTTGAGTATTTTTAGACTATTTGAAAAATCCAAAAATAGATTGCATCCTTTCTTATTATTCATTGTTTTTTTGCCCTATTTAGAAAATTAAAAACTTGCAAAATTAAAAACCACTAAAAACAAAATAAAAATCCTTTTATTTTCTGAATTGTCTACCTAGTTTATTGCAGTGCTCCTTGCGTTCGACCCTGGTCGCTATACCAGGTTAATTAAAAGAGCTATACCACTTATGTGAATTGATTGATTTTGTTAGTCGTTGAATAATTTTCTCTATATTCGATTCGGTTTATTTGGTGACAATGACATTGTTATTAATCAACTTAACCCTAGTTAGTTGGTTGTGTGATCAGAATGGCACCATTGTCGGGGAGCATGTCTAGGTAGTTGTTTCATATTTTATTTGTCTCTATTTTCTATAGTTGCCTCTGACATATTTCAATTTTACCTTTGTTCCGAGGGCCCGCGGAGCAAGGAAGGCCATCTTTGGAGAGTCGACACACTCGAGCGAGGTGGAGGCTGGTCGTTCTACACCGACCGTCAAGAGAGAGCATCGAAGGAAAAGCAGGAGGAGGAGACATTTATAGAAAATAGTTTCATTTTTAGCCTTTATTTTTGAATAACTTGTAGTAATTTTGAGAGACCTTTGGAGACTCAAACTTTATTCGGTGTCTGTTTCGCCAAGTGCCGAGGCACTCAGAGGACCTCAATGGATTTTTCACGGTTTTTATCGCCTTTGTTTTTATTTGTTTTTTGTGTGCAAGCCTCAAAACTTTGGTTTTTATTTGGTTGAGACAGGTAGTGATTAGGTCGAAACACCTAAGAGAATATTTGTTCCTATTAGTCAAATAAATAATTTTTAATTATTTGGGTTTGAGACCGCGTGTCGTGAGAGGTCATATACAACGCTAGCAGGACATGTTGTGGCGGGCCCCGAGCAGCCTCCAATTCCGGAATTTGGTCTCATTTTCGAATAATTTACACCTTGTTCTTCTCGTAATAGGAGATACTGTTTAGGGTGTTTTCTTCACGCATCATATATATAGTTTTATTTCTGTCTTTTAATTATGCATGGATCACTTTTCATAGCAGACTGCTAAAGTAAGGTATGCCTTCTAACTTGTGCATGCGTCATTAATTTTATCGCGCATCGACTTTTCCGTCATCCTCCCTCCGTTTTGTTGAACTTAGGAATAAAAGGAAACCAGAAAATTCATTAGATGTGTCTTTATTGAAAAATGATAAAAAAGGTGATAACCTAATAAAATTGGGTCTACTAAATAAGCTTGACCCTAAAATTGTACTAAAGGATCAAAATCTAGTTTTAGGGAGAGTAACCCCCTCCATCGATTGATTTTATCTACAAAGAGTTGAGAAACAAACACTAGGATATAGCCAAATCTAGATTTTCTTTAAAAATGAGAGCACTCGTTCATATTAAGATTGTTCAAACTTATATCTAAATTATATATAGTAAACTAATCAGAATCATGCTGATAACTCTTGATAATTTTGTATCAAGTTTGTTTTGATGCATAGTTTTTTGTCAAATTAGATTTATTTCAAAAAATTCATAGATTCATGTATTAAAAATATTCATGTGAATGCTCACTTTAATACAGATCATTTTTTCAACAATCTTAAAATAACATCAATTAAAGTATAAAAGTTGTGAGAAAATGTTACAAAATTAAATGATGATTATATATATATATACTCCCTCCTTGAGATGAATTGTCGAGTGGCTTACGATAATGTAAGTTATTTATATGTGTGCTTGTTAACGTATGGCGCATAGTTGGACAAGAGTTGAAGAGTCATACTGCAAATATCTCACCATATTTTTTGGGCATTTATTCGATCTTCCTGCGATGGCATCGGGGAGTGAAAGGGGTGTTACTGAGGGGCTAAAGGGATAAGGAGCAATGGTAGTGTGAGGCACGAGCAGCTGAGCTCAGGAGGAGGAAGAGACTATATATAGGGGAAGGCTGGGGTCTAGAAATATTAGAAGATTCATCGAAATCCTAGCAAAATCCGGCTGCGCCTAGGGATCCGCAAGGATCATGGATCATAGGAGTGTAATCGGGCGCACGAATCGAGGTAAAAGGAGGTTTGACCCGATTGGAAAAATAGGGAGAAAATGGATATGACGAAGGTGAAGTGGGTTGGGTTAGTTGGAAGGCGGGGTTGACCGAGGTCAACAATTCACTGTGTACCAATCATAAATCAGGATTTATAAAATAAAATAATATTAAATATAAAATAGTAAACAATTTTAGAATAAAAAATGAATAAAATAAAAAATGTTTATTATTTTGTAAACTATTTCTTTGTGATGTTTAATTATTATTATTAAAAAATATATGTAGGGTATATATTATATAATGTATTATGGGGTTGATGGGGCTGCCCCTGGGGGTAGCCAACATGGCTGCCCCACCCCAGTTTGGGACAATTTTTTTTATTTTTTTTGAAAAATATCATCATGTATATTCATCCCTATATCCCTCCTATATGCCATTCGAATTTCATCAAAAACAGAGACTCCTACAGCCTCCATCCAGACAGAGTCGATTTAAACAATCATGGGACCGTTAAAAAAATGATGCTTGGATGGAGGCCGTAGGAGTCTCTGTTTCTGACGAAATTCGAATGACATATAGGAGGGATATAGGGATGAATATATATGATGATATTTTTCCAAAAAAATAACAAAAATTTTACGAAAAATGGGGTGGGGGCAGCCATGTTGGTTACCCCTAGGAGGCAGCCCCATTTTTCCCATGTATTATATACTTGTATAATATACCTATATATTATATATAAGCATTTTTATTTTATTATTTTTATAAATATGGTTTATTTTATATTTTATTTATTTACAAAATAAATTGATAAATATAAGAGAAAATTTCTTTTATTTTTATGGTTTGAATAAAAGAATTAAATAAGTAGGTAATGTAGACAATAAACACACAAGTGGCTTTTGTTTAATGAATTATGCATTTTATTTTTTTATTTTGTGTTTTGGTTTTTATTTTATTATTAGGACTATATACAAGTGTTTAAAATAATATGGTATTCAAAATGTAAAATAAATATAAATATTTATTTGTATATTTACTATATACAATATACCCTATCTCTCTCTACTTATTTCTTGTCTATCCGATCAAGGCTTGACCTTCTCTCAGTGTTTGGGTCACTTTGTATTTATTTTAAATACATCCTTCTTTTTATTTTCTCTTTATTCTTTTATTTTGGGAAAATATGTTAATTATGCAATATTAATAAGGACCTGTGCAATGTTAATTTATTGTATTTACATATATTTATTGTTTCTTCTGCTAGAAGATAAAACTAAAATAAAAGAATAAAGAATGAAAATTGTAGATTTATCAGTCCACCTCTCAAGAAAACCCTCACCAAGCGGTCCCTCACAAGAAGAGCAACAAAGAAATATGGGTCAGAACAATCAAAATAATTATCAGAAGAAATAACAGAATAATAAGAAGAAATAAACAGTGTAATGTACATCTAGCTATACTGTGTTGCTCCCCGACAACAGTGTCATTTGTTTAGCCTAAAAGATCCGAGGAGAGAGTCATGAGTGCCACACAAGGCATACACATAGTTATTCAAGTGATCTCTCATAAAGACCAATGGATAAGCAACAATTAACCCCTACAATAAAAAGATGGAGCAATAAAAGCAATGCATACAGATCAAAATTTATTATAACCCATAAATAAATGTGTATAGTGGACAAGTAGTTTGGGTGTCGAACACAGGGAGACAAGTCGGTGCAGCAGGTTTATTATTTATAAATAAAAAATGAATAAATAATGTAGATGTATTTGCACAATATTCATTCAATTAATCAATTAATTCGTGTCTTTGTGGGGTTTTTATTTATATTTTTATATTATATTTTTAAATTTTATAGTTTTATAATTTCTATTTTCTTTTTATAATTTTCCATTTTTTTGATTCCTTTTCCTTTTTAATATTATATATGGATATATATATACAACTATATATATGTAATATGTTTACTTAAGATATATATAATAAATATATAAAAATCCAAAAATACCAATAAGTATAGTCCTTTTTATTTTTTAAAGGACTTATAATATTTATAAGGAATTTAGAATAACTAATAGTAATATTAATTATATATAACTATATATAGATATATTATACATTATAGGGTATTATAACTATAAATATAGCCATATGTAACAAAAATTTAAAATTAAAATATTTTTATGATTTTTTATATTTGTCTAATGTTTATGTGATTTTTCAAGAATTTTTGCTAATTTTTATGTATTTTAAAGTCCAAAATATACAAAATCAGGGACTTATAAAATATGTTGAATTATTTTGATATTTAAAAATAGTAAATAAAGTCAAAATTTATCAAAAATTTTAATATGTAGATAATAACATATATAAAAATATAGAACATAAACTAAGATTTTTTGGAGTTTTTGTGGATTTTTTATAGTTTTATAAGGATTTTGGATCTTTTTATTTTTTAGTGATTTTTTCTATTTTTAAGGATTTTTGTCTGAAGGTGTAAAATACAATAATAAATGATTACTATTTTTAGAATTTTAAAGTTGATTTTTTATTTTTTGTATTTTCTAAAGCAAATAGGGAATGACTTTGCGTTGATTGATTTTTAAGAAAGAGGAATGTGCATCAAATGTAAAACTATATATAGCGTGAAAGAGCACGCAAGAGACACCTTATCCTATTTTTTATTAACTTTAAAGCACGTATGCTATTTATAAAAAAGGGGTTGATGGGGATGCTCCCTGGGGGAAGCCAACATGTTGTTCCGCCCCTATTTTTTTGTCAATTTTTTTATTTTTTTGAAAAATATTGCCATGAATATTCATCCCTATATTCTTCCTATATGTCATTCAAATTTTGTTAGAAACAGAGACTCCTATGACCTCCATCCAGATAGGGTTGATTTAAAAAATCATGCGACCATTAAAAAAATGACCGTCTGGATGGAGGCTGTAAGAGTATCTGTTTCTGAGGAAATTCAAATGGCATGTAGGAGAGATATATTAATGAATATATATGGTGATATTTTTCCAAAAAAATAAAAAATATTTGTGAAAACTGGGGTGGGGCAGCCAACATGGCTGCCCCTAGGGAGCAACCCCATTTTTTCCTTATAAAAATTAGACAAACATGCACAAAAATATTCAAGCTAGTAGGGGCATTTTTGCAATTTAAAATAAAGAGCATGGATTGTATTCAAAAACACAAAATGTTTTGAATGGAAACTGAATTTTAAAAAACTAGATCATAAATACAGAACTCGGAAGCGTTTACATGCAAAATACCCACACAAATGGGCTGCCATATAAGGTAACGTGGCAGGGGGCTAAACTGCAATATTCAAAATGTTTGAGGACATACTTGCAATTCATTCACACACTTTTAAATGTAATACAATATTTACAATATTCTTTATAAATTACAAAAAGCAGAGGGGATCTATTTCAAATATACCACTCAACTCCCGAGGATCAGGTCATCGCCTAGCTGTCATGTGGGTCACTTAAGTGTGATCTGAAAACTAGGACATGCTTCATTTTGCCTCCAAATAAATGACCCAGATTAGATCTGGGCCGATCCTCTTGATCGGACAATACATGGAAATTGAGGAAGAAAATGAAGAACAGTTATCTATGGTTGCTTCGATCCTTGACTGCTCCCTCGTTTGGCATCTATTCCATGCTCTGACATTTGTTATAGGTCATTTGCATGCATCTGCATTTATAGGTGATCCCAGAAGGGCACGATGAGGCTCAGAGACTCTTGATGGCTCTAGGTATCCTGTAGCTTCGTCCAGATACTTCAACCACTCCAGGAGGGTCCTAGAACTTCAGACCTAAACAAAATGGTTCGGTAGAATGAGGGTTATTCTCTCGACTCATCCTTGAAGCTAGAAGTAAGGTGGATGAGTTGGGTGAGCGAGCTCTGTCATAGCAACGAGGTGGAGCTCGATTCACCAGATCTGTGCGAGATCCAGGTTGGAAACAGGTGGAGATAATGAAGGACTCGACTGGATATGAAATGGGATGGAAAGGTTAGCGAGTTAGAGTTGAGAATTATGTAATTTAACCTAGAGATAAAGCTCTAGGTCAAATTAGGGGTTACAAATTACATCTAAACCTAATGTTAAATGAAATTAAATTCTTAAATCGAAACTAAGGACTATATATTACATAAGATGCGAGGAGAAAAAGTGTCTCGATTGGCTGAGAACCCAGGAGGAAATACCTCACGACAGAGCTCGCTGGAGATGCTAGATCTACTCCGCTTCGACTCCTCCTCACTGCAGACAGCAGCTCCACAATCCTATCACCAACACAGAGCTTCAAAGCACAATCTGAGAGGGTAAGGGTGGACTAAGAGCGATCAAATCTCAAAATGGTGAAGAAGGGCAGTTTTTAAAGATGGTGATCATGTTGACATCGAGGCATGGTGGAGTGAAATGGAGCAGGGGTTGGTGAGGATGGAGAGGTGCGTGAGGAGGATGGATGTGGGGGGTGTATCAAGAGTGAGGAGTTCAAGGTAAGGACGAGGGTGGAGGTTGAGTAAAAAATGGAGAAGATTGCCCTCCAGAGAGTTCTGACAAAAGTCGAAACCTAGGGAAGAGCAGTTGATTGCCCAGTCAATAAATGAAGGGTCCTGGATGGTCCACATGGACCAACCAAGAAAAAAAGAGTGAGAAATGCTTTTATAAAATCACTTAAAAATACAATATAAATTAATTAATTTTAGGTTATAAAATAAAAAATGTTTCTAATTTTATGTAGTATTTTATACATATACAATTTAAATTTTCGGAGGTGTTTTATTATAAGTTAATATTCATATGTATATTAATAGGTAAATATACATGTATTTTGGATATTTAAATTTTATTTTATACTATATATTTTATTATTTTATACATACATTTTATATAATTCTTATTTGTATAATTACATATTTAGGTATTTTTTGCATTTTAAGAGTATGTTTGTATATTTAAATAATTATGTATAATTTTTTATAGGTGTATATAAGTATATTTCATCTATCTATTGAACTATATGATTTATATTTGTTTTATTTTGATGGTTTAATTAATTTTAATCATGGATACATGTTTTAAATAATATTTACAATTTTATAAAAATAAGAGAATTTAAAAAATGCAAAGAATAAATATATTAATTAAAATATACAAGTATATTGCACAATAGGGGCCTAAAACTTAATTTTTGCATCTTAATGCCAAATCAGGTGAAACTACCTTCATTAAATACCTTAATAAAAGTTATATATAATTAAAGTTGATTTTTGTCCATTTTGATACAATATGGAGAAGATACATGTATGTGAAATTTTCAAATTTTGCTTTTTATTTCATGTGTCCCAAGCATACTGTGCATTATTTTTCTGTGAAATCAATTTTGTATTTTTCTTTGTATTTTTTATCAACATTACTCATATAGAGGGTTTTGTTATTTGAGGTGTAAAAATAATTAAATAAAAAAAGTACTAAAAAGTGATATTTGAGTAATTAAATTAGGATTTTGTACATGGTATTCTATGTATTTTCTATATAATTTCTCTACCCTATCTCCTCCTACTTTATTCCTTGTCGACCAAGTCATTATAATGACTAGGTCTCAGGGTCTAGGGTCACTCAACACTTATGATGTTTCTTTTCTTTTTCTTTTCTTCTTTTATTATTTTGTTTTGGAATATGTTGTGCAAAATACAGAGTATTTAAATATATATGTATTTAGTTAGGGATTTAAGTTCAAAATAAATAATAAAGTTAATGAAATAGAGACTCGTTACATACCAAAGCTCATGACGGGGTGTAGGCACAAATTTAGATGGACTCTTGTTTAGGACATAAGCTGCAGTCTCTACTGAACATCGGTAGAAACTAAGAGGTAAGTTTGATTTACTCATCCTTGATCTTACCATGTCCAATATGGTTCTGTTACATCTCTCTAAAACTCTGTTGAGCTGAAGAATACTTGAATGAGTGAGATTGGAAATAATTCCTCTCTCCTTAATCTATTTTTTGAATTCATCTGAGAGTTATTTGGCACATTAGTCAAATCGAATTTGGTTTATCTTATTTCTAATTTGGTTCTCAATCAAAGCCATGAACTCTTTGAACTTTTCAAAGGTTCTATATATTTTACGTATCATAAGACAAAATCATACCGCAAATGATCGTCAATAATTGTCACAAAATATTGGTGTCCATTACGAGTCACGGTATGAAAAGGTCCACATATATCAATACGTATCAAGTCAGGTATACCATCACATCTTTCACCTTTCTTAAAGAAGGGTACCCCTATATTTTTCTACGAATGCAATGTTCACAAGTTGGTAAATCACATACTTCTAGAAAGTCCAAAGGTCCATCCTTTACTGGTCTATATATCCCATCAACAAACACATGCCCAACTATTTGATGCTAGATCATAGTCAAATGATCTCCATCCTCTCTTGATCTTTTAGGGTTATTAACAATGGTATTGAAATTCACGGCAAATTCATACAGATTCAATTAATAGAGTCGACATGTTGTTAGAGAACCATCTGTTATAAAATTACCATAAGAACTTATGATAAGTTTATTATAGAATAAGACGGTATATATATCCATGTCTAACTAACTCATATATAGATAGTAAGTTCCTTCTAACATCTAGTACATAGAGATAATCATTAATATCTAGGACTCTCCCACTAGATAATGATAGTCTACAGGTTCCAATGGCGATCGTTGCAACAGTTGCGTCAGATCCTATATGGATGACTATTTTCCCTTCATCAAGACCTCTGGCTTTCTAAAACATATGTAACATATTGCATACATAAACATATGCACCAGAATCAACATCCAACTACCGTCTCATGCTACAAATAAGTTGATTTTAATGATGAATGTGGATTTCTTATTTGGTAGAGTTATACCTTTTCTCTTATCTAAAGACTTTAGATATTCAGGATGATTACTCTTCCACAATCTTACCTTATAATAGTGATGGTAGACATCATCTTCATAAATCTCATATGTGTCGAAGCATAGAATATTGATCTATAGTTTTACCTTTCTTTCTCTTGGATTAAACCTTCAAAGATCCACATTTCCTGTCATGCTTCCCTTTAATCAGTGTGACCATTGCGCCTCGAGAGGGATATTCTTTCTTCATAATGTCCTTGGTGGATCTTAATGTAGAAAGAGTGTGGTTCGTATCTCCATACATCTCCGTCAGATTTAGGAGGATGTTATTAGCAGATTCAATGTCAATAAATTGCTTCTAAAGTACATTAAACAATGATCCAATAATATAACAATGAGCGATGGAATGATACTTGTCCCTCTTCTTTTTGAACTCATGAGCATCCTCGAGGATTATGATATTCATAGATGAGAGCATATACTACGTTCTGTCTCAAATATGAGTTCCAAATTATGGATCCAGTCCAAATAATCTGGGCTAGTCAATGGGTTGATCTCAAGTAGTTTGTTAAATGGGTTAAGAGATTTCATCTGAAAAAAATACACTTTTAGTAAATCTTGATTAAGGTAAATAATTTTTTTTTCAAAATTATTTTAAATCAAGTTGTTCTCATATTTTTTATACTTTGAAGGTCTTTCCCTTGTAAGCTTTCAAATCATGAGGTATGCCAACCCAACGGTCTCACTACGAGATCTAAGTCTCCTTTCCACTTTCATTGCACCCCAATAATATGAGAAAAGCAACTATAGTGAAAGAAGGTAGAACTCTTTCCACCTTGCAAGTCCAACTTGCATTCTCAGTTTGGCCTTCTATACCCACACCCCCGAATATGTGGAGTTAGCATGTTGTTGATTAAACCAATTATCAATGAGAGAATTAAAATATTATGCTATGCAAAATCCTATATCACTTAATAATATGAGGAACAATATTGGGGTCAGTGTGTGTATAGATAATCTCTTTCAAGAAACTAAGAATCTGATTAATGTGAATTTTTATTCTGGACTCAAGGATATGCATGAACATCTCCAAAAATACAATGGATAGTGATGGAGTTCTTCCTAATGATGGAAGACCATGGATGTCATCATATGACTTGTCCATATCTTCTTTATATTAATGATTAATTATTTCATATCATATTCTCATGATTAATCTCATAAAGGATCTTAGTAGGGATTATTGATTATTATCTTAGTTTTAATCAAATTAAAACAACAATCATTAAGCAATCTAAGCATTTCAATTATAGCACTTGATTTTTATATAGTATCAACCATTACTTATACAATTTATTTTTCTAATTTTAGTTGACAAAAGTAGACAATGACCTCTCATGCTACTCTTCTTTGAAACGGATCCAGCCAGGTTATACATTGCCAACAGGGAGCGCTTCTATTGTCGATTGTTGCAGGGTGTCAATTAAGTAACCCATCAACACATCCATGCTTAGTCAACTTCACCATTTTAATTCTAGACAACACAATAGGTACATATTGTATAAAGGGACTTTATCGATCTTTCGATTGTGTATTATACTATATAATTAACACTCAGAGATTTTGGAATCTATACAATTTAAATTTCCATACATTTCCAATGCAACAACTAAACAATTGATGAAATTGATTGATGGAGCTCGATTTCATAATCTTAATTAGCCTATTTTAACCCCCTTACTTAAATGTGTGGTAATATAAACCACACAAAACCATATAAATATCAGAGTCATTGAATAAATTAAAAACATAAAAATAGCAAAATTAAAATTCGTGGTGTTTTTAACCTTAAAAACGTATTCAAAAATATTTCCTGTCTTTATTTGACCTCATCTCCATTTTTATGAAACTTGTAGATCTCATCGAGATCTACAACTTTCATGTTTCGAGTTTTTTCAAATTCGGTTGTTTTCCCCTTCATTCAATCAAATCTCTGTCACAATAAACTGACTGGGCCACGTGGCGCCTTCTGGTTGCGCCACGCAGCCCGCTTCATTGCGCACCACGCATCGCTTCTGCTCCGCTATCCGATGGCCTCCCTTCTCTCCTCATCTCCACTATTCATCCTGCATCTTATCTCGACCATCCGATCTTCCCCAGATTAAATCTCGGTCGTTCCCTAGCACCTCGACCACAACACTACACATGGCAGCATCTGCACCCTTCAATCCCGCCTTTACCGCTTATCAGCACCACTCATCATCCCAGCTGCTCTCCACCGCCCGATCTACCCGCAGAACCTCATCGCAGCCGTTGGTTAGAGCTGATCTCTCGACGTGCCATGTGTAGTTCTTCTACCCGCACGATCGACTTCGAAAGATATCATCTCCACCACACACTATCGTATTACCCTCTGCCCTTGGATCAGATCCAAGGATCAGATCACGGTCGCCCGCTTCCGCCACTTTTTCGTTGAGCCACATGGCATTTCCTCTATCATCCGATCAAGCCGCCCTAGATCTAATCCCAACCACTCTTCAGCGCCCTCTTCTCGACCGTATGATCGTAATATCCAACGGTCAAAACTTCATCCCCTACCTCCGATCGTCTCTCTCCCATGTTCTCAACCTCGCGGACCACCTTCCCCCTTCTCATTTTCTCGATCACTATCTCCACCTTCCCCACTCACCAACTGCTCCCTGACCTTCCCCACTCATCCCTCCTTCTCGCGGGTCGTCAAGCACCCCACGATGGCCTTCTACTCGCTTCCAAAATCGCCACGCAAACCATGACCATCACCTGAAACCACCACATTCGCACCTTTAAATACTCCCCCTCTGCCTCCACATGACGGGGTCCGCCTTTATGTGGGGCCATGCCTAGCATCCCTCAGCCTCTCAGTGACAGCGAAGAGGAGAGATGGAAAGCGAGGACGACATGTGCCCCCGGTGTCGACCCCTGGTTGATGTCAGCCAGGTCTGCGGAATCTCCGCCTTCGCCAAGCTACCTCCAGTCGTCGCGGAGGTCCAGCGATGACCAGGGCCTCTCCATGAAGCTCGCACACAGAGGATTCATCCGCCATTATCTCAGGTAAGTCCCTTGATCTCTTTGTGTTTCATCTTAGTTTCTCGTAATTAATTAGGATTATATACATATCCTTGTCCCCCATTGATCCTCTAGTAAGCTTCACTACATCACCCTCATCCACACACGACAATCCGATCACCATCCTCTTCCTCCATAACCTAGATCGCCTCCGACCCAACTACTCTGCCCTTAAGGGCGGAGGAGCTCCGAGTTAACACCTTCTTCATACGCAGAAGCTCCCACCTCACTCCAGCTCGCTCGAGCATTTCGCACCACATGCTTTGGCGATTCATACTAACCATGCAGGTCTCGAGTCTTCAACGAGCTCCAAGGTCTAACCATACGCAGAAGCTCCCACCTCACTCCAGCAAGAGCTTCTTCAAGCAGCTGAGCATCAGGCCTACATGCGTCTTCTACTTCCTCCAGACATCCCAGCTGCTTCGTCGAGCTCCAAGGTCAATTTTCAGGTGGTCAAGAGTAGCTGGGGGTCTGCACCGAAGCCAGAGAAGGGCAGAGGAGCTTGGGTCCTTTCGTCGGAGTCCTATTTCCGCCGCCAGTTGTAGCCGAGGAGGAAGCAGCAGACACTCTTGGAGGCTCCTCCCCGGAGCTCATCCAACGGTGCAGAAGTCGCCACGTATGCAGCAGCGAAGGATACAACTACCATTGGATTCTCAAGATCCAATGGTCCTTGAATGTCCACGTGTTTGAGCCTCCGGACCTCAGTTCCACACTAGTAGGATTGGATCTTCCAAGCCTCATCCGAGTCTTAACCTGACTCAGATCCCGCGTCGAACCTACGTCGTGTTGGACATGCGAGCCCACGGCGAGCCATTATGCAATAAATGTCATTGCGAATATCATTCCCTGATCTGAAATGAAGAATGAATAATTTGCATAATAGGTCCCTTAGTACAATTAGGGTTATGTACCATGGCCATCTTGATGATCATACAGCTGTTGATTCAACTGTTGAATCATAAAGGCTGGTGCTTGGATGAATATCTAAAGAGTTAGATTGAGGACTCATCAAGTACCGTCAAATGATTGTTAAGAGATGATCTCTAGCCTGAGTAGGAGATGACAATCCTTTCTCATTTAGGCTGATATCTAACCGACCTCTTGATGCAGGTCCTCTGCATAGGAATAGAGATTCGTAGGTGTTAGATAAGTTAGGTCAAAGAGTTGACTTAACGAGATCAAGATAACCAAAGTCCTATATCGTATGCTGTCACGATACAGGAACGCATCCTCTGACCGGAGACAGATGTGTTACTATATGTTTGAGTATGTACATTTGGCAGACCAATAGGTTGATGACCTAACCAAGGTCTATACACCGGCACGTTGATGTGCATATAAGGGCATATGAGTAATACGATCTCTCAAAGGGATCGTACAGGTTCAATTACTGAACCGGAAGACATGAGCTCACTCGGTAGAGAAGTAATCTGATCTTAGTCCAAATGTTGGACGTTGATCTGAATATGATTCAGATGCAATGACAAGATTAGATTTGCGGTCTTGATTTAATCAAGCATCTATGGGAGGCCCGCGATCTGGATTTGAGATGTGATCATAATATCCAAGTCACTATACATGGAACAATACAGTGGCCATGTCCTTATCTCCAAGTATTCGCGAAGAAAGCGCATTATCCTTGAAAGGGTTCAGGATAATTTCATTGTTGATATTATGTATCCGAGCATTGAAAAAATGGATAATTAAATGTGATTTAATTACCATGATTAAAATGAATTCGAATCATATTTTAAAGAGAGTTGTCTTAGATAATTAAATGTGATTTGATTATAAAAGATGTGAATACTGTGAATGTGATTCATATTATTTGGGCACAAGAGAATAGAGATCCATGATGACTAAATGTGATTTAATTATCATGAATATGAATAATGTGGATAGCAATATCCATTTTTGTCATATATATTATAAATGTGATTTATAATATATAAGAGAGAGCTATTTGTAATTTACATTTGTTAATTAAATGTTGATGTGATCTGGATTCACATTGGACATTAAATTGAAAATGTAATTTACATTTTATTTTGGGTTGTGAATGTGATTCACAAATTTCCAATGGCATGATTGAAATGTTCACAAAATAAATTGGATTTATTTTTGTGAAATAATATACAACAAAAGTTATTGAAGATATTAGAGAGAATTATGAGATAATGCAATCTCATATAATAGGAGAGGCATCCACCTTCCATATAGGAATAGTGGACGGCCACAATTCCCATAAGGAATGTGGTGGCCGTCCACCCTCCTTATGGAAAGGAGGCTTGCCTCCTTTCCTATTTCTCTAATTGAGATTGATTTGATATAAATCAAATTATATTTGATATAAATCAAATTATATTTGATATATATTTGATTTTTATTAAATTAATTGTTGTTAGTTTTTACCAACATAAATCTTAGCCATTGAAAGAAACACAATCAATGAGAGCCATTGGATTTGTGTTGTCTCATGGATTGAGATCCATGGATCCCAAAATCCTATAAAAGGAGAGGCAACCCATTGCTCTTCTTTACACAATGCTTGAGAAGCATATCTCTCTCTCTCTTTCTCTTCACACGCCTACTCTCTCTCCCTCTCATGTGGCCATCCACCATGGATGCCCTGGAGAGGTTCTCCATCGCCGCGGCGTCGTCGTTATGCTGCCCGATGATTTGCTCGTGGATCTCCATCTACTTCGCGTGCCCTGCTCGTGAAGAAGACGCCGGATCTCGTGTGTCGAGATCAAGAGATCTGCCGTTTGGATCATCAACATGGATTGCGAGAAGCATGCGGTTCATCCCCGCGCTCGCAAGCGTCTCCCCCGTCGGATCGGACTTGAGACCGGAGGTCTCTTCGTTTAGAGACTCGATCTCAACCACGCTTCAAGAGGCAATCCTATTACTTGTTTGTGGTTTAGACAAAATGATCCGAGAAGTGTTCTTGGATCATGTGGTTTCGTCGCATAAAAATTTTTTAATTTTCGTTGCATAAATAACTAGTTCGACTAGTCGTTCTTCGTCGTATTCGATAAGATGCTCACACTTCCGTGATGCGCTTGAGGATCTAACCATATCCTTCAAGTGGTATCAGAGCCTGGTTGGTGTTTTTGGATACGATCCATTAACCGAGGACGACTTGGGTTCATTAGGGTTTGCGAAAGTTTTCTTGCATTTCATTTTCGCATCTCTGTTTTGAGATTATTTTCGGCACTGTTTAAATTATTTAAATATAAAAATAATAATTTTATTTTGTTCCCCGTTAAATAAGGAAACCATAGGATCTGAGTTTACGTGATTTCGATTCCGTTTGCTTAAGTTATGCTCATTTTAGTGAACATGTATCCACAGTTTCGGGGACTGCGAATCTCAACGTAATTAAAGAGTTAATTGCGGATTTGAGACGCCTTGAAATGCATGCAAATCGCTTAGGTTCTGTTGAAAAATCAAATTAGAAAACTTTAAGAATTTACTTTGCTTAATTTGGATTTAAATTGATTGAGATATGATATTTTTAGTAAGTGAGGGTCACTGCTGGAAATACTTTCCTAATCAAGAACCTAGTGATTGTCATTTAATCAATTAGTGAAATTAAATTGTTTAATTTCCTGGAATAATTGTGCATAAATATTTGTGAAATATTTGATGATAATTATTTCCTTAAATGATATTGCCTTAACCAATATTTGATTAGATGTGATCTAGATCACTAATTGGTTACATGATCTACATGATCTACATTCCAACAAACATGTTGCTTGAATAGGATTTGGGATTTGTTTAGCAAATTTCATTATAATGTTAATCAACATTGTTTTTATTATTATTATATGGTATAATTTCGGTTGAAGAACCGATGATCATCTCAAGTACAAAGTGATCTATTTTGCATTATCCTTTCCCGAGGTGGATATGGTGTCTAGTCGGAGAGCATTGGGGTCGCGGGTTGCAACGTATGTGGTCCGTCCCACTCTCGTCGGTACTTGCGATGACAGCGGGTAGGATTAGTATAATGCTTAAGAAATCATGATGTATTTCTAATTATTAAAATTCGAAATAATATGTATTTGAGATAATACCATGATTCAAGTAACAAATTAAAATGTTTGTTGGATATTAATTGGATCACTAATTTAATATGATTTAATTAATTGGAATCCAATTAAAATTAAGATACTCTATTATATATAGATGTGTTATTTCCCTTGAAAGAATTAATCGTAATGAATACGATTCATAATGATTAATTAAAATTTGAATATGATATGGATGATCACATAAGTGACATCCGTGGTCTCCCGTCAAGGCGAAGAGTTCCGTCGGTAGGGATTGCATGTGGGAGACGTCTGTCCGAAGTGACAACTCCTGCATGTAAGCGCATTTGGATCGGCCTCTTTTCTTCTCGAAAGAGTAAGGCCGTATACGTAGTGACCCCAATATCGGATCCTCATATTATTGGGGTGATATTGGATTGCGTATAGCGAGTACTATTCCTGTTGACGGTTGGTTCAATTGATGACGGGTCAACATCGCCTTAGGGGTGGTGGGCCCAGGTGTTAAAGACCGAATTGGAAAATGCAAGTTGAACTTGCAAGGTGGAATGTGTTCCCACTTCTTTTTATCGGAGTTGCAGATTCTCATATTATTGAGATGCAACAAAGATAAGGAAGGAGATCCCAGATCTTGCTGAGATATAATGGTAAGTATATCTCTTACATTGAAAGTGATTAAGGGAATGAACTTTCAGTGTTGACAAGGCAAGACAACTTTGATATAAAAATTCCTAAATCAAAGTAAAATATGTATATATATAGGGTAAAATGGGGCTGCCCCCAGGGAGTAGCCAACTTGGCTACTCCCACCCCTATTTTTCTCTTATTTTTTTATTTTTTTGGAAAATAAAAATTTGTATATTCATCACTATATCCCTCTCACATTCTATTAAAATTTTGTCAGAAACAGAGACTCCTAAGCCCTCCATCCAGACGTCATTTTTTTAACGGTCGTAGGATTTTTTAAATCGACCGTGTTTGGATGGAGGCCGTAGGAGTCTCTGTTTCTGACGAAATTTTAATAGAATGTGAGAGGGATATAATGATTAATATACAAATTTTTATTTTCCAAAAAAATAAAAAAATTAGGGAAAAATAGGGGTGGGAGTAGCCAAGTTGGCTACTCCCTGGGGGCAGCCCCATTTACCTCATATATATAAATATATACATTTATGCGAATTTCTTATTTCAGATAATCCTTCATTAAAACCCACTCAATGTTATACTCAATAATAACCAATAAAATATCATGGATTGGACTCATTATCCAGATATTGTACTTGCCGTTGGACACATAATGTATGTGGTAGCAATGTGCAAGTTTCCTCACAATAATGAGGAATGACAATTGAATAGATAATAGGACTACAACCCTAGGGTTTATATATTTCCATAATCTTGATATCATCAAATGTACTTTGGAAGTGGCATGTCGATGATGATCGAAATTGTCAATTAACCCTTATAAAAATCTAAGAAGATATTCTGGCATACATATGTGCTCTTGACATTTAATCATGAGTGACATGGTTCTCTGCATCATGCAGAATGGTAGCTCTATAAGAGATGATGTATTCAAATTGTTTGAATACCTACCTGAACCAATGTTTCAAGAGTTTAGATGGATGTAGATACGATGAGTGTCATCATTCTACTGTGTATACTCTAGTCATTCATAAAGCTTCATAATATTCATATTGTATAAATTTAATGAAGCATGTATAAATGTTGAAATGCTCTTACATTGAATTCTTTTGAATTTATCGTAAGAGATCCTTAGTCTTAAGCAATGGTTGCTTATAGATGAAAGGAGCGCAATGGAAGCATGGGTCGAATTCGAGTAAGAAGGAAAGTCAAAGAGTTGACCTACTTCTGTGACTTCCATATGGCATCCAAAGAGTTGGATGAATGCCAATACTGCAATAAATTGATGTGTTGATAGTTTGGCTATCAAGTCTGTCTAGAATCCTCTCTGATAGAGCATCAGAATAATATACATATAATCATTGACTTTGACTTACTTATTTGATAAGATAAAGTCTGATAATTGTATCTCAATCTTCTAACAACACTTGCAATATGTTGCACATGTTTTAGAAAACTGGAAAATTTGATCTTAAGGTTTATAGTTATCCACATGTATATTGATGCAATTGTTGCAACAATCTCTGTTGGATTGATAAACTTCATAATTTCAGTGGGAGAGCCCTTAGTGTTAGAGAATGTCTCTGTGACCTAGATATTAGAATACACTCATTGTTTATATCTAAATGTTGGAAATAAACATGAATTCTGTAATAAATCTATCATAAAGAGTTATAATGGAGATATTTCAGATAGTAATCTAAAATCTAGTGGACTCCACTAAATTAGAAAATTAATGAATGGTTCATTAACATTTCTAATATTGAAATTAAACCTTAAAAGATCAATAGGAAGATAAAGATCATTTGATAATGATCTAACATCAAGCCTTGGACATTTGTCTGTTGATATGATCAATAGACTAGTGAGAGATGAATCTTTAGATTGTCTAAAGGTTCAAATCTTACTTACTTACGAATATTATATTCAAAAGTAAAATGTCCAATACACCCTTCCTTGGGAAAGGTGTAAGATGTCAAGGTATTCAGGATCTCATACATATTGATGTATGTGGATCATCTATATCATAGTAAACATTATGGATATGTGATATCTATTGATGATCATGTATGATATGGGATTTCTTCTCTTCACCTAAAGAAACCTTTGAAATGTTCAGAGATTTCAATATTTTGGTTTACAACCAAAGTTTGAAGGAAGATAAAATGAATTTGATCTAATCTAGGTAGCTTGTACCTGTTAGATGAATTCAAAGGATACCTTATGGAGATATGAATATCATTTCTATCCTCCTAACACACCTTAACTCAATAGACTTATAGGGAGATACAATTGGATCATGTGTGACATGATCTTATCAATGATGGATTTTAGCATAATTATCCCTTAGTTTCCAGGTATATATGTGTAGTAGAGACTACAATGTATATCCTTAATAAGGTTCCATGCAAGATGGAATCTAGCACTTGAGAGTGCTGCTTCATTAGGAAAATAAAGGATGGTATTGGATACCTACTTTATGACCATGAGATTCTTAAAATATCTCATATCTGAGAATGTGATTCTTAGAGGTTGTGACTCTTGAGAATCAAGATGAAAATGAAGTGTAGGAACTCATTTAATCTTGAAAAGATAATGAGGCTCCTGAAATTGGAAACTAAAAGGACAATTAAAGATGAAACACTAATACCTCTTCAAATGCGTTTGAGGATGTACTCCATGTGTCAGTTAAATCTGACAATGATTGGGCTTCATGTGATGAAGCTTCTGAAGATCATAGCATGGATAGATGGATGTTAGCAATAAAAGTCTAAAGTAGACTTCGTATACAAGTGTTGTATATGGACCCTAGAGGATCCACCTATATGGATAATACCGAATCAAGGTGTGAATAGATCTTCAAGAGAAAGGGAACCTTACCTACACAACTTAACTTTATTATCTATGAGATGAAAGTCAAGATTGCATTCCTCTACGAATACATCTCTGAGGATATTCACATGAAGTAGCCCCAGGGCTTCATGGTTGAGGAAAGCAAGGTGTGCAAGCTAAGGAATCCATCCGTGGACTCAAAATAAGCTTCTTGAAGTTGGACTATAAGATTTGATGAAATTGTAAATGTTATGATTTCAGATAAAATCTTGATGAGCCATGTGAAGCTTAGTGGGAGTGCCTTTGTGTTCATCGTGCTAAATGTAGATGATATCCTAATCATTCAAATGATATAAGGATAATAATAAGTGTTATAATCTGGTTGTTCCATATCTTTAAATATGATTGCAAAGATACCTCTTAGATCTTAGTTCTGAAGTTGTTCAGAAGCAAAGAGTAGAGGATATTGGGACTTTCACATTTGTAGTACACCTTGGACATATTCTATTCTTAGAAATTCCAAGAAAGGCTTCCATCCCTTAAGATATGGTACTGACCTATCTAAAGGGATAGCACCTCAAAGTGTTGAGGAAGTGAATGCTAGAACTGCTTGCACTTGTGCATCAGTTAAGAGAAGCTGAGTGTATGCTAAATGTGTACAGAAGCCAGATATCTGCCATGCAGTGGGAGTAGCAAAGTGTTGCTAATCCTACTATGGAGAGAAAACACTTGATTGCAGTAATAACAATATCTTCATAGAGGACAAGATTTTTGAGATAGTGATCTCAAAATCTTATCTTCAAAAACTTAAGACTTTATAGATAGAGATCTAAAAGGTCTTAACTGTGGATACCTTAAGAGATAGTGATCTCCATGAATATGGGTATTCTGATAAGGATTATGGAAATATTGGTCAAGGACACTGCAACTAACAAGATTGAGTATTGGTTGCATAAGATGCAACATTCGCATTGGATGCGAGCAATGTTACTGGGGATATGCAAGTGTCGTAAAAGGACTTGGCGTAGTGTCGCGGGAACAGAGTGACTGATCAGCTTACGTAGCTATTTTCTTAATAGCCAATGATTGTCACATGAGTGTGGGTTTAAATGATTAGCCCATTAACGGCTCTTTGGGCTAGTGGGAGATTGTTGGACATGCGAGCCCACGGCGAGCCATTATGTAATAAATGTCATTGCAAATATCATTCCCTGATCTGAAATGAAGAATGAATAATTTGCATAATAGGTCCCTTAAAACAATTAGGGTTATGTACCATGGCCATCCTGATGATCATATAGCTGTTGATTCAACTGTTGAATCATAGAGGTTGTTGCTTGGATGAATATCTAAAGAGTTAGATTGAGGACTCATCAAGCACCGTCAAATGATTGTTAAGAGATGATCTCCAGCCTGAGTAGGAGATGGCAATCCTTTCTCATTTAGGTTGATATCTAACCGACCTCTTGATGTAGGTCCTCTACATAGGAATAGAGATTCGTAGGTGTTAGATAAGTTAGGACAAAGAGTTGACTTAACGAGATCGAGATAACCAAAGTCCTATATCGTATGCTGTCATGATACAGGCACGCATCCTCTGACCAGAGACATATGTGTTACTATATGTTTGAGTATGTACATTTGGCAGACCAATAGGTTGATGACCTAACCAAGGTCTATACAATGGCGCGCTGGTGTGTATATAAGGGCATATGAGTAATACGATCTCTCAAAGGGATCGTACAAGTTCAGTTACTGAACCGGAAGACATGAGCTCACTCATGAGATATTGGGAAGAATCAAATTCCGTGCGCACGGTCGTCTTGCTTTGGAAGCTTGACTGAATTTATAGGTTTGATATATACTTTTGGAAAGTATATGATCAAGACCTAGGTATGATATATGTTTTTGGAAAGTGTATGATCGATACCGACTCCCAATGATCGAATGAGAAACATACTGATAAAACCCTGAAGTAGACAGTGTAAAAGTTGATCTAATACTTCGGGTTTATTCTGGATCTTCTAGTATGCAGGATGTACAGGTATTGGGAATACCTGAGGGTGATGTGATCATAAACGATTGTATAACCATGACGCTTCCATTCCTAGGGAGTGAAGAAACTGGTCTGGATTTTAGTGACTCCTCTTGGTAGAGAAGTAATCTGATCTTAGTCCAAATATTGGACGTTGATCTGAATATGATTCAGATGCAATGAGAAGATTAGATTTATGGTCTTGATTTAATCAAGCATCTGTGGGAGGCCCGCGATCTGGATTTGAGATGTGATATTAATATCCAAGTCACTATACGTGGAACAATACAGTCGCCCTGTCCTTATCTCCAAGTATTTACAGAGAAAGCGCATTATCCTTGAAAGGGTTCAGGATAATTTCATTATTGATATTATGTATCCGAGCATTGAGAAAATGGATAATTAAATGTGATATAATTATCATGATTAATATGAATTCGATTCATATTATAAAGAGAGTGGTCTTGGATAATTAAATGTGATTCGATTATCAAAGATGTGAATAATGTGAATGTGATTCATATTATTTGGGCACAAGAGAATAGAGAATAGAGATACAAGATGATTAAATGTGATTTAATTATCATGGATATTAATAATGTGGATAGCAATATCCATATTAGTCATATATATTATAAATGTGATTTATAATATATAAGAGAGAGCTATTTGTAATTTACATTTGTTAATTAAATATTGATGTGAATTGGATTCACATTGGACATTAAATTGAAAATGTACTTTGCATTTTATTTTGGGTTGTGAATGTGATTCACAAATTTCCAATGGCATGATTGCAATGTTCACAAAATAAATTGGATTTATTTTTGTGAAATATATACAACAAAAGTTGTTGAAGATATTAGAGAGAATTATGAGATAATGCAATCTTATATAATAGGAGAGACATCCTCCTTCCATACAGGAAGAGTGGACGACCACAATTCCCTAAGGAATGTGGTGGCCGTCCACCCTCCTTATGGTAAGGAAGCTTGCCTCCTTTCCTATTTCTCTAATTGAGATTGATTTGATATAAATCAAATTATATTTGATATATATTTGATTTTTATTAAATTAATTGTTGTTGGTTTTTACCAACATAAATCTTAGTCATTGAAAGAAACACAATCAATGAGAGCCATTGGATTTGTGTTGTCCCATGGATTGAGATCCATGGATCCCAAAACCCTATAAAAGGAGAGGCACCCCATTGCTCTTCTTTATACAATGCTTGAGAAGCATATCTCTCTCTATCTCTCTCTCTCTCTCTCTCTCTCTCTCTCTCTCTCTCTCTCTTTCTCTTCACACGCCTACTCTCTCTCTCTCTCTCCCTCTCATGTGGCCGTCCACCATGGATGCCCTAGAGAGGTTCTCCATCACCGCAGCGTCGTCGTTATGTTGCCTGATGGTTTGCTCGTGGATTTCCGTCTACTTCGGCGTGCCCTGCTCGTGATGAAGACGTCGGATCTCTGTGTCGAGATCAGGAGATCTGCCTCTTGGATCATCAACATGGATTGCGAGAAGCACGCGGTTCATCCCCGCGCTCGCAAGAGTCTCCTCCGTCGGATCGGACTTGAGACAGGAGGTCTCTTCGTTTAGAGACTCGATTGCAACCACGCTTCAAGAGGTAATCCTATTACTTGTTTGTGGTTTAGACGAAACGATCCGAGAAGTGTTCTTGGATCATGTGGTTTCGTCGTATAAAATTTTTTTTATTTCCGCTGCATAGAACAACTAGTCCGACTAGTCGTTCTTCGTCGTATTCGATACGACGCTCACGCTTCTGTGATGTGCTTGAGGATCTAACCATATCCTTCATTGTCTGCCGAGCCTAGCCGAAGTTATCCCAAGCCTCCTCCGAGCCTGGATCTTCATCGAGCCTGGAGAGCACGTACAGGTCACTTGCGGCCAGGAAAAATTGCAAGGAGGCCCAGCCACCTTCTTCAAATTGCAATCAGGGTCCTGTAGTCACGTGTAGACCACGTGTGCCTGGGGTATTTTACATATATACCTCGTAGGTTTTAATAATTGCAAAAATACCCCCGCGCGTGTGGGTTATTTGTAGGGAAGGTCCTGAAATTTATTTTATTTGCATTTTAATCCTTCTTGGGGACCTGCTTGCTAGTTATCTTTCATGTTTTCTTACAGTTATGCCCTTGTCTTCTTTTACGCATATCTTGAGCATCATATCTCTGTTTCAGTTGATTTTAGTTTCATTTCAAAGCTCGCTTGATGAACTTTTTAATGGCATATTCGTGTCTTGTTTTGGACACTGTGATTTTGATGTATTATTACAATAACCAGGTGTCTATTATTTCTTATGCTTATGCCTTGATTAATTTATCCATCAAGTTTGTTACTTCAATTGAACCCGAAATTTATTCAATTTTAAATTGCTCACCATTTTATTCTGATTTAGGGCATATTTGCATTGCATTTAATTGCATCTATTTGTATGATTAAAAATCAAATAAAAAAACATGTTTCATGATTACCTCAATGCATCTAGTCTTGTTTTCATGTATTTATTGACCTACTGTTTATTGATCCAACACTTAGTTAAATGAATTTAAGTCCAAATATCACGAGAGAGGCTCGTGTCCCTGAGTTTGACCTTGGGCTCACTCAAGCAAAATATAATTACAACCATTTGATTTTAATGACATATCAATTAGATGGTTTATGACGGACCAAATTTCGCTCGACTGCAATGACGATCTGAGTGTTAATTATACATATTAAAGGGCTAAATTTTTGGCTCGTCAAATGGCAATGGACCATTGTCGGGGACACGACTCATCTTTTTGTTTGGATTCTTATTTAATTAAGTGTTTCTGTTACGTAGATCAATTTGTACATTTGTTTTGCATTATAAAAATTTTTCTTTTCGATTGATATCTAATCTTTGCTTTTGTGACAGGGCCCTTGATGTTCAAGGAGGTAAGGAGCAGGTGCTTCACCGCTGCAAGGAGCCACAAAAGCATTCTTAGAGTAAGTCGAAAAGAAAGAAAAAAATGTTATTTTGCATTTCATTCCATATGCATGTAATAATCATCTTTACAACGGTCATCGATCGAAGACTCGCGCTTATAAATGAACGAATTATAGGTGGTTGTGTGGAGATCGTCTCCACTTGATTGTCGACCTAGGACCAAGCACGCGGCTCCTCGAGCTTTTTCACATTTTTTATTTTACATGCTTGCTCGTAGGTAGGACACACTTCTAATATAGACGCACATAAATATTGCTTCACTTAGCCAAATTAAAAGATATTCTTCCCCTCTAATAGAAGCATGTTAGGTGCGGTTTTCGATTGATTTGCATACATATCATTTTAATTTTCAAAACAGTCCAAGTTTTCACGTATTTTTTCCAAGGCATTACATTTTTTCTCGCTTAGCCTAGATCATGGTTTTTATCGAATACATGGTTTTTCTCAATTTCCCCTTCTAGCTCGATCACCTAAGTTAGTGTAACATGGGAATGAGCTGTAGACGATGATTGCTTGGTTTATGTGCTCACCTTAATTCAGTCACCTTAAGCAAAATAATTGGGACTGTTAATTGCAAGTCAACCTAAAATGGAGTAAAATATTGTTTTGGGAGAGCAACACCCTCGTTTACGCAGTTAGTTCTACTTGACATTTTTTTCGTGTAAAATAGAATGTTTTAATCACCAATAAACCAACACATTTTGGTTTCATGTGTGAGTTGGTGAATCAAAGGGTTTTTACATGATTGTTTGAGCTTTGTTTGCTCCGACACCCTCCCTTGAGCTTTAGGTACTCCATTGATCTCTGAAGATTCATCCACTCCGCATCAAATCTCAATCTCTATACTTAGGCTATTCTCAGCCTAAGTATAGGGGGGACCGGAGTCCCCGTGATTTTCTGTATTCATCTTTCCTTGCCTCAATACGTAGGTTATGTCTAACCTAAGTATAGGAGGTGCCCTCCTTAGTTCCCATAAACTTTTCTATATTTAAATGGACCTATGGACTTATATCATCTAGTGCTATGAGTACATAGCAAAGTTTAAGTATAGGGGGTATACCGTATACAGTATATGTACTTTAGCTATATTCTAAAAAAATTGAAAAATTTAAAATATTTTTCTCCTAAATTAAAATATTTTGAACTAAGTGGACAAAATGATTTTCAAATCTTTCTATATTATGTTACACTATATTTTTGAAAATGTTTTGAAAATCTTTATTTGTGTGACATCGTATTGAATTTTCTTTTTGATTTCAAGGAAAGTTGAGTCTAACTTGTATTCCAATCTTTAATCAAAAATCCATAAAAATGAGAAAAATACAAAAATCCCTTAAGAGTCAAATTGACTACTAAACCCAAATAAGTAGCTGCGTTCAGTGAGGGTTCGCCCTTAGCAGAGTGGGTGGTTTAGAGGACATCGCGTAAGGCTCCGTCCTCAAGCAACGGGCTCCGGCCTGTACTTACACCCATACTGGCTGAATGCAAATACATCTACTTAATTGAGTTTAAGCAGTCATAATGTCTCTTAATATATATATATATATATATATATATGAAGGAGTTGGATTAAATCCCCTACATTCTCACTTCCACTCAGGATCAGAGATGTTCAAGAAAACTTGATTTTTGAGATTTCGAGATTTTAGTTTAACCAGCCTTAACCATCAGGGTCTTAGACTTAATCATCTACATTTCCCTAGGTTTCTAGATTTGCGTGCTACATCACATGCTTAGTCTCCGACCATAAGAATATGATCAGCACATCATATGCACGACTGAGGTTTCGATGAGATGAGTTAACTCTTCATTTGAGGGATTGGGCTGCTGGAGGATTTGAGTCTGGACTTGATCTAATGATGCTCGAGGATGGGATAAAATCTTTGAAGGCTTCATGAAACCTGAGTGTCAGCATTTTAGCCAGTATGAGAACTTGGTTCTTATGCTAATCTCTTGACATTGTCCTATGTGTTAGGGTATGAAATAAATAAAAATGTTGATCAGTGTGCGCCAACTCTTGGTAAAAGCAGTGGAGCTAGCCAAAAATACTACAGAGCAATGAAATGTCAAAGAAAAACTCTCATTCCATACAAAGTCAAATTCAACAAGAGCTTCCACCAAAGGCAAGCGCTCCCAACCATTCTCAAAGTATCCACTTGGACCACCGCGATTAGGACCAGGAGTCGGGCTTGCACCAAAAAAGGGCTCTGCATCGTAAATGCTACAAGTCTGCGTGTAGAAGGTATGATAGGTACTCAAAAAAGACACAACCCAGTCTATTCCCAGGAAAACAAGTGCAGACGGCTCCAACTTCTCTTGACGGACGCACTGATCAACACTAAAAATATGTGTTGCGTAATAAGGCACTAGAGAGAATCCTTGTTCCAATGAGGGAGAGAAGAAATTACACAACCCTATACCCTCCATCACTGGCCTTCCATCTACACTTTCAAATCTGACAACTAAAGAGACAGTGGACTGGATGCAAGATCTGATTTATTCCCTAGTGTTGAGGATTGGGTTCTTAGGAGAATTTCTTGGACCAAGACCTTGAGTGATGTTTTGACTCTACTCTCGTGAATGCGGTCAACACTAAATGTCGTACCCTTAGTCTATATGTACATTAGAGAGAGTCTAGATAGTTAGAGGAATTGGGTGCCTCTTGATTAGGGGGGGGGGTTGAGCTATAAGATTTTGGATCTCTAACTTAGAGAAGACTTGAACAGATCAGATTGCAACCACATGCACAAGGGGGTTAATCCAGTTCATTCATTTTCTTTGATGCTCGGGGACGAGCATAGTTTAAGTATAGGGGGTGATGAAACTCGGTTTCATCATCTTAATTTGCCTATTTTAACCCCCTTGCTTAAATGTATGTCAATAAAAACCAAACAAAATCATGTAAATATCAGAGTAATTGAATAAATTAAAAACACAAAAAATAGAAAAATTAAAATTCATGATATTTTTAACCTTAAAAATACCCTCTAAAATTTTTTCTCATGAAAATTGTAGATCTCATCTACAACTTTCATGTTTTGAGTTTTTCCAAATTCGGTCGTTTTCCCCTTCATTCCTTCAAATCTTTGTCGTAATAAACTGATTCGGCCACGTGACGCCTTCTGGTTGCACGACGCGACCTGCTTCATTGCGTGCCACGCGTCGCTTCCGCTCCGTCGTCCGATGGCCTCCCTTCTCTCCTCAACGCCACCATTCATTCCACATCTTATCTTGACCATCCAATCTTCCCCAGATTAAATCTCGGTCGTTCCCTAGCGCCTCGACCGCTGCCCCACACGTGGCAACATCTGCGCCCTTCGATCCCGCCTTCACCGCTTATTCGCATCGCTCATCATCCCAGCTGCTCTCCACAGCCTGATCTACCAACAGAACCTCATTGCAGCTGTTGGTTAGCGCTGATCTCTCGACGTGCCATGTGTAGTTCTTCTACCCGCACGATCGACTTCGAAGGTATCATCTCCACCACACACTACCGTATTACCCTCTGCCCTTGGATCATATCCAAGGATCACATCACGGCTGTCCACTTCCGCCTCTTTTTCCTGGAGCCACGTGGCATTTCCTGTCGCGACCCCGTTTCCCCGGGCCGTCGGATCCTCCCATATCCGGATCTGGTTACTCAGCAATAATTTATTCAGCAATCACAACTAACATTCAGAAATAGACTGCAAATAAAATACTCAAAAGAAAGTATTTCAACACTTTTCCATTCACAAAATAAAGTTCAGATGATACACTGTCCCACTATTATCATTTACATGTACATCAGCTTGAAAGGAAAATATACAAAAGATTACTAACTACCTTAAAGGAGTAAAGCTACTGTGGCTGGCTAGATGTCTAGTATGTAAGATGGATGATTTTTAAAGTCCTTGCGATTGATTTCCCGAGAATACGATCGAGGTAAAGGTCGGAAAATGGTCGTTGCGACCTCAATCACAAAAACGGAGAATATCAAGAAAAATCAACCACTCAAATCAGATAAAAACAATCAAGCACAAAATAGAGCGGTCTAGCTATAGGATTAACCTGGTATAGCTCCCAGGGTCGAACACAAGGAGCACGGGTTGGCTCGAAAGCCTACGAAGTAGTCACAATAGAATAAAATACAAGAAAAGGTATTTTTAGTTGTTTTTGTTAATTTTTGTATTGTTTTGGATTTTTAAAAGATGAAGAAAATAAGAGAAAGTAAAATCAAGCACACTTGCACAATTTATTACGCACACCAAAAATAATGCAAAAATTAAGGAAAAATTGTTTCTAAGTTTTTTAGGTTTTTAAGTGTTTTTGGTTAATTTTTGATGTTTTTCTGACGGGTGGATTATTTTATAAAAATCAAACAATGCAAGAAAGGGGAGGTACTGTCCAGCAAGGCTTAAGACCCAAAAATAAAATACTTAAGGATCTCAAGAAGCCCTGGAGGTAATTTTCCTCTAATCTAGAAAGAATAAGGAAAATTTAGGCACCTTAATTATTGTTTTTGGATTTTTGAATTAATTATTATGATTTTTATGGGTTTTTAGGGGTTTTTCGATTTTTAAGGTTTTTAAGCAATGAAAAATAGCCAAAATTGGCGAGAAAATCAAACAACAAGCAAACAACAGTATTTAATTTTTTTAGAATTTTTGGTGGGGTTTTTATATTTTTTTGTGATTTTCCAATTCAAACAGTAGCTGAAAAGACTGTTTTTGAATTTTTAAAAATAATAAATGGAAGCAAAAATGTCCTAAAAAATCCCTAAAATTTCTACCCCATGGCAGGAGCCATGTGTCAAAATCTCATTGGATTTGGAGGTCGTTTGATATTTTATTCAAAAATGCAAAGGGGGCATAGTGCACAAGGACCAATGTGCAAATACCCGAGAATCTGGGGGCTCTGGTGCAAATTACCCAGCAAGTCATGCGCGTGGCGCGTGGCTGGGGCACACAGGGACCAAATTGCAATAAAAACCAAGTATTAGGGCTATTTGATAACTCGTATCAAAAGTCCAGGGACATGGATGTAAAAAGCCCACTAAATATCGCACATGCGCATAAACAACACTCACAGGGGCATAACTGCAATTACTCAAAAAGATTCATTCCATTCATAACATCCCAGATCTACAGGACTAAAGATATAAAAAGCCCGGATACACACGTGATGAAGCACGTGGTCACACACAAACAGGGGCATACATGCAATTAACAACAAGCACAAGGTCCATACTGCAATTTACCCTACGCAAATAAAGTTTTAAAACTATTTACAGGACTAAAAGTAAAATGACAAACTACGAGGGGGCCCTAAGATATTTACCCCTTTATTCGCCGACGGCCAGATGTGCGCCACGTGGTGATCGGACGGCTGAGATTGGATGGCGCTCTCCTTCTCTTCTCTTCTTGGGCTCGATCGACGATGGAGACGAAGCCACGTGGATGATCTAACGTCCGAGACTCTGATGCTTCTCTCCTCTGCTATCAACGGTCCGGATGCACTCCTCAGATGGATCGATGGCTACTGCTCCTCGAGAGATGGACGCTCACGATCAGAACTGGAGCTGAGGCGTCATCGGACGGCTCTGGATGATTGATGAATACCCATTCATCACTCTTTATTCTATTATTTTAGCTACAAAAACCTTTGCAAATACATGTAGATATGTGTAAATACAAATAATTACCAAAAGCATGCATTGTGTAAAAACCTATAATTAGCATGTTTTTGTGCAAAAATAAAAAGAATAAAGAGCAAAAAGAAAAAGAGGGAAATATTTAGAATAAATATTGAGCAACCTAACCCAAGGGAGGGCTCAGCATGGGCCTGACCGCATAAAAGCCAAAGTAGAGGGAGATAGGAGCTCATGTGTATATACTTCTGTAAATAAAACTATATATTTTCCTCACCCAAAAATATGTTGTAAATATTTTGTATATATTTTGTAAAAGCTATTAAAAACAAAATAAAAAGATGAAAAGCAAAAAGATCAAAAATACCCTTCCTTCACCATGTACATAAACCACACCATTGTATTTATTTAACCCTATAAATAAATGAAATTATTTTCAGAACTTTTTGTGAATATTCTATGGCATATTTTGTAAATAAAATAAATAACAAGAAACAAAACAAAAAATCAAATAAAAATTACAAAATGAAAAATACCAAAATACATTGTATAAATACCATGTATATAAATGTATATATCTATTTATTTCACCCTTATATATATATAATAAAAATAAAATAAAAATATTCTTTTATTCCATATTTTATGGTGTAAATAAATAAAATACAAAATGAGCATAAAAATACATAAAAATAACAAATAAAAAAATCAAAAATAAAAATCCATGTAGTGTACATATACCTATATATATAGCTACCCTATTTTTATTTCCAAAAATTAAATAAAAATCACCAAAAAATAGAAAAAAATAAAAGAAAAATATTTCATGTTTTGAGTTTTCTTTAATTCGGCCTATTTCTGCCCTAAAATAAATAAACAAAAATTGCATCCACGTGGCCGCTCCTGATTGGTCCACGGGGGATTGTTGACCCCGGTCAACTCCCCCGCGGACTCCTTCCTTTTATGGAAGATGCGTGCCGCGCCTCCTTCGCCGATTTATCCACGCGTCTCCAGGCTGTCACCCACTCAACCCCCGTGCTCGGATTCTTCGCCGTTCATCCCTCTCCCTCGCCGGATCTTCCGCCATCAAATCCACGCTTTCCATCGCCGTCGAGCCTCAACCCTAAACGCCCCTGTCACCATTTATATCCAGACCTCCGCCGCCTCCGCGCCCCATCTTTGGCCCTTCTCCTCCTTCCCAGTGACCTCCATAGGCTTCGCGAGAGTGACAGCAAGCGTCTGCCCTTGTTGCAGTGAGGCGAGGAAGCGAATCCATTGATCCGGCGATTCTCGCCGTCCTTGCTCCGCCGCCGGCGTTGAGCATCGAGCTTCAGGCCTTGACGCCCTTCGAAGCTACGACCAGGAGCAAGAGCAGCTCCAGCATAGTCTCCAGCATCCATCAGGTAACCCTAGTTCCTACCCATTTAGTGTAATTTCAGATTACCCCCAAATCGACCCATTGCTGTGTTCCGTTGATTCCGACTGCCAAGCTCTATATCTCGATCATCGGACCATCTCATCACTTTCGCCGTATCCCCGTGCACTTTCTACACCCGCTCATTCACCCCAGCTCGCCCCGGAGCTGGGATTCGAGTTCCATCGCCTCCGCCTCGCCGGAGCTCGTCCGCCCCACAGCACCGTCCACCTTCACCCCGCCTTCTTGGGTCGAGGCATTTTGCCCTCGACCCGCGAAGCTTCTTGTCCACTTTGCAGGTCCAAAGGAGGTGTCTGAGCCTCCAGTCCATCCAAGACCAGAGCTTCGCGCCGCTAGGCCTCGCCGGAGCCCCTCCAGGGCTTGGCTGGGGCATCGGCCAACGTCATCAGCTGCGGGACAGTGCAGCGGAGCTTCTCCGATCAATTGCAGCAGCTGAGGAGGGGTGTAGCGCACGCAGGAGGCCAGCGAAGTTCGCCGGCGATGAGTTCTTGCACCCTCCTCCAGAGCCGTCCGATGAAGACCTCGCTCTAGTTCTAATCCTGACCGTCGATCTATAGAGGAGCAGTAGCCGTCGATCCATCTGAGGATCTCATCTGAACCGTTGTAGCCGAGGAGAGAGGACCAGGAGCCCAACATCGTCAGATCTTCCACGTGGACCTCTCCTAGCCGTTGATCGAGCCGAAGGGACGAAGAGAGAAGAGGCGCAGCGCATCCGGACCGTCCAGCCTACACGTGGCGCCTATCCGACCGTCGGCTAATAAAGGGGTAAATATCGTAGGGCCCCCTCATAGTTTGTTATTTTCTTTTTAGTCCTGTAATTTTTAATTCAAGTTGTTTATTTTCTGGGATATTTGCACTAAGGACCCCGTACTTATTTTTATTTGCACTTATACCCCCGCCAGTTGTGAACCACGTGCTTCGTCACGTGTTTTGTTGGGATATTTGCATAAGACCCCTTGTAGTTCTGGATGTTATTCATTGAATAAAAAGTTTTGTTTATTTGCATATATACCCCTGTGAGCATTGATTATGCGCATGTGCGTTTTATTTTGGGATATTTGCATATAAGCCCCTGGACTTTTGATACGAGTTATCAATAGGTCCTTGGAACTTATTTTTATTACATTTAGGTCCTTGAGTGCCCCAGGCACGTGCTTGGCACGTGACTTCTTGGGTATTTTGCACCAGGACCCCAGAACTTTTGGGTATTTGCACTTAGGTCCCTGTGCACAGTGCCCCCTTGTTATTTTTGAATAAAATATCAAACGACCTCCAAATCCAATGAGATTTTGACACATGGCTCCTGCCATGGTGTAGGAATTTCTATGATTTTTGAGGACAATTTTGATTTCATTTATTATTTTTAAAAATTCAAAAACACATATTTTTGCCACTGTTTGACTTTAAAAATACCAAAAAAATATAAAAACTCCACCAAAAATTCTAAAAAAATTAGATACTGTAGTTTACTTGTTGATTGATTTTCTAGCCAATTTTGGCTACTTTTCATCACTTAAAAACCTTAAAAATTGAAAAACCCCTAAAAACCCATAAAAATTATAATAAATAAATTAAAAATCCAAAAACAATAATTAGGGTGCCTAAATTTTCCTTAGTCTTTCTAGATTATAGGAAAATTACCTTTAGGGCTTTTTGAGATCCAAGAGTATTTTATTTTTGGGTCTTAAGCCTTGCTGGACAGTCCCCTTTGTTTTTCGCATTGTTTGATTTTTAATAAATAATTTACCCATTAGAAAAATTCCAAAAATTCACCAAAAACAGTAAAAAAACTTAAAAAACCTAAAAACCATTTTTTCTTAATTTTTGCATTATTTTTGGAGTGTTTTATAAATTGTTGAAGTTGCCTTGCATTCATTTTATTTCATTTTCTCATCTTTTAAAAAAATCTAAAAATTATAAAAACAAATAAAAACACTAAAAAAAAAAGACTTCCTTGGATTTCTGACTACATCGTAGGCCGCAAGGCCAATCTGTGTTTTAGTTCAATTTGACTACATCGTAGGCCGCAAGGCCAATCTGTGCTCCTTGTGTTCGACCCTGGGAGCTATACCAGGTTAATCCTATAGCTAGACCGCTCTATTTTGTGCTTGCTTGATTTTATCTCTGTGAGTGGTTGATTTTTTCTTGATTGACTCAGCCCGAGTGATTGAGGTCGCAACGACCTAATTTTCTGTACCTTTACCTCTGTCGCTTGGCGTGTCGTCAGAATGGCGCCGTTGCCGGGGAGCACGGCTTTGTAGTCATTTTTTTTCCATATTGTCTCTCTACATTATAACTGTTTTCTGACACTCTCTCTTTCTAATTTTTGTGCGAGGTACTGCGTGGAGAACTTGGAGTACACTTTTTTGAGGACCCGCACGGGAAGAAGAGCAGGAGGAAGAGAGAGAAGAAGGAGTTTTCATTTCTGAGAGAGAGAGAGAACAATATTTTTGTAATAATTTAGGACTCAAACTTTGGACTTGTGGACACTTGTAACTTAGCGGGTCTGTTTCGCTGAGCACCGGTGTGCTCGGGGGACCCATTCGGATTTTCGCGGCTTTTATCGTGGTTTTGATAGCTAGCTGCCTTTTCCGGTGTTTACGCGGTTTTTCTCGAGCCCCTAGATTTAGGAATTTCTGTTGATTGTGACGTAAATATCTAAGGCCCAACACTTAATAGAATATCTGTTCCTATAGAACGTAATTGGACCTTGATAAAATTCACTGAAAAAGTTAGTTTAATTGGATTTGAGACCACGTGCCGTGAGGAGTCACATACAGCGCTGGCAGGACCCGTTGTGGCGGGCACCGAGTGACTCCCAAGATCGGACTCCGGACTCGATTCCGTTGGCTAACTATTGTTCTTCACGATCAATAGAAATTGCTCAGCTAGGACTCGGTTTTTCCTCGTTGCATCATTTAGGTAGTTTAATTCTGTATTTAAATTCTGCGCGGATCACTTGCATGTAGAGTGCTGGAGACAAGGTACGCATTTCTTTCTCTGCATGCATCATTGATTTTCTCGCGCATCGGCTTTTTCGTCTTCTCCCCCTGTTTTTGGCTTAATCATCAGGAGAATCGGAAAAACCGTTAGGCCGCTTGTATTTATTTTGAAAAAAATTAAAAAGAAAAACAATAAAAATTGGGACTGGATAACACTATTGACCCTAAAAGACACTCACATTAAAAATTTGTCTTGGGGAGAGCAACCCCCTCATCGTTTGGTTTGATTGTGCGAGAGAGTGACCCGAACACTAGGTAAAGCCCTCCGGTGCTCATCTCGACTGATTACCGACTCTTCTGTGCGGGACAGTCGGTTGAGAGAGTATCGGGTATCCCAGCAGGTCACGTAATCGCTCTGATATCTTGTGTGTTCACCAAATAAAATTGACAAGATAAATTGACCGAGCTTTCACGGTCTTCAGATTGTGTTGAGTTGGTGAACAAGGGGTTTGCTTTGCGATCATATTTTCTCCAGATCCCATCCGCCTTACTCGCCAGATCAAGATGATGGGTAGACGATCTCTTAGGCAGCCTCTGGCTGCACCGCTTTCAGGCGCGGCTACTTCATCATCTAGGTTGGCCCGCGAGAGGCAAGACCAATTCTCCGGGCCCGAGTACGATTCCACCCTGTTCCCCCTCGATCCCCTTTCTTTTGCTACTGAGAGACATGAGCCCGAGGAAAGACGAATTAATTTGACAGAACCTGAGTTGGGCTCATCTGATTTTGCAGACATCCCTATGGCTGGAGCCGGCAGTTCAGACGATCGTTAGCCCGAACATTTTGTCTTAGACCAGGGAGCGATTAACTCCACCCTGATCGCGTCATTAGAGACAGTTCAGCAACAGTTACGCGATCAGGGGGCATTTATGATTGAGATGAGAAGGGAGATGGAGCGACTCCGAAGAGAGCGAGACGAGCCGAGCGAGCCTGAGGACATTCCTGACGCTGAAGCAGAGGCAGCAGCCGCAGCAGCAGCTGCCGCAGCGGCAGCCGCCGCCGGAGGAGGACCACCGAGAACGATGCGGGAGCTACACAACCCCGGATCTACACTGATGCATCATTGGGTGGTGGTACCTGCTATCGTGGGGGATTTCAAGTTCCCTCCGAACACCCTGCAGATGCTCCCTCATTTTCACGGGCTTGCCACTGAGGAACCCCATCTCCATCTCCAGGAGTTTTTGATGATCTGCAGTACTGTCCATGACCGTCATGTGGACCAAGATACGATTCGAATGATGGCCTTCCCTTTTTCACTGGCAGATAGAGCAGCCGCCTGGCTGAAACATCTAGGGAAGTTTGTTTACACCTGGGATCAGCTCCGCACCGAGTACTTGAACAAGTACTATCCACTCGGGCGGACGAATGCAGCGAGGGCCCTGATCAACAACTTCTCCATGCTCCCTAATGAGCAATTTCACGAAGCATGGGAGAGGTTCAGAGAGCTTCTGGATAGATGCCCACACCACGACATCTCGAAGCCGAACCTAGTTCAGAGCTTCTTTAGTGGGATGACACCAGAGCTTCAGGGTCTGGTGAATGCTTCTTGCGGCGGGTCCTACTTTGCCAAGGACCACAACCAAGTCTGGGCCATCTACGAGGAGATGGCAGAAAATTACATGGTGATGTCCCAGACTCGGTTGTACACTCAGAGATCTCAGCAGCCGCCAGGACCCGTGCAGTATCAGCGGATAGCACGGGTTGATGCAGGTCCATCCAGTTCGTCCACAGTTGCGGCCGCACAGGCAGAGTCGGCCACTGCGGACATGGGGATTATCAGCGAGAAGTTGGACTGCATGGAAATAATAGAGAAGAAGCAGTGCCAGGGCATAACTCAGATGGAGCAAATGGCACAAACTCTGAGCGACATGAAGACCCAGCTCTTGTGTCTTCAGGAGGCACAGACGGCTCCTCAGCCCCGTCTTCTGTCGCGAGGCGATTCCGGCGGCAGCCGCAGCTCGTCCCAGCGCTCCAGCTCCTTGCAGCAGCCTAGACAAGTTCACCTTGTACAGGCGGAGCCGTACCAGCAGCAGCAGCCCTCTTACCAGTCACCACCATCTCCAGACTTACAGATGGTGGTATATCAGCCGGATCAGCCTCTGGCAGCACTGCCACCAGACCCCTTTGATGCTGAGCCGTTGATGGATGTCAACGGGATTTGGTATGACCGTCCTCAACCTGGAATCCGACGAGACCATCCCGGATTCAGGTGGGGGAATGGGGGTAACCAGTCCCAACAGCAGCCAGCCGTTCAGGGAGGGCAGTACTCCCAGCAGAGAGATCACCAGCAGCCCCCTGCATATCAGCCACATCAGCCATCATCCTTCGTACCTCGTCCCTACCAGCAGCAGGGACAGAATTGGAGACGTGAGCAGCAAGCTCACCAGCAGCAGCATCCTTCTTCTTACCCCTCTCAGCCACAGCAGCAGCAGGTCCAGCAGCCTCATTACCAGAGAGGCAACCCGTCGGGTTCCCACGAGAGCCCCGCCATGGATGATCTAGCCCGCCTCTTCACAGAGCAGCAGGCTACATTTAGACGGGAGATGGACGAGTTCCGCCAGGAGATGCGGGACCTGATGAGAGGGAAGGCCGCCATCCCTGCACAGATCGAGCCGAATCCGAATAGCTTGAAGAGGAAATCTGAGCAGGTAGTTCACACTGAATTTGCCACTCCTAGTGACCCATTTGATGATACATCTTTGGATTTATTTGATGCTGATTTTGTCACACTTAGGAGCGGTAGAAGACCAGCAGGCGACGCCTCATCTGAGCGACCACATGAGGATCCATCTAGAGCGCCAGATGAGGAAGAGGAGAGCGGTACTGAAGCCGCACATCATGGTGGTACTGATGCCACCCGAGATGCTGATTCCACCGACGGTACTGAGGCCGCCGTTTCACCACATAGAGGAGGTGGTACTGACGCCACCAGCAGAGCCGAGCCAGCCCGCGGTACTGAGGCCGCAAGACGTCTAGCTGTAGAGTCAGCTAGAGGTGGTACTGACGCCACCAACATTTATTCTGATAGAAATGTTGTCTTTCCTCGCATGAATGTATCTCAGAACTCTCATTTGAATAAAGGAAAAGGTTTAGTTTCTTCTGATCCCACTGTGGTGAATGATGTTTGTGAGGATCCAGTCATCGAATCGTCTAGGCCTATTCCTAGTCCTTCATCTGAGAAGGACCCTGTGATCCCCTTCCCTAGAGCCCTTGAGTTGGGGAAGGGGAAGAAAAAAGAAAAAGATCCAAAAAAGATAGAGCAGGAGGAGTTCAGCCAGAGCATGATAGACCGATTTCACATCCAGCTGACCCTCAATGAGGCTTTGCAACACATCCCTCTTCTTCAGCGATCCTTGAGAGATAAGACCACAGTCAGAAGGACGAAGAGGAACAAGACCGCAGAAATTCATGTGTTGACCAAAGCCACGTGTTACGCGATCCAGAACCATCTGCCGACTAAGAGGCCAGATTTAGGGGCCCCGTATGTCAGATGTCAGATTAGTGAGCAGAGGTTCGACCGTACTCTCTTAGATAGCGGATCGTCGATCAACCTTCTTCCGGCAGCCCTTCTCGACCACCTAGAGTTGGGCACTCTTAGACAGAGCAGGACATACCTTCAGTTTGCTGATCGGTCTGTCAAGAGGCCAAAGGGGTTGTTGCGAGACGTTGTCGTCACGATTCAGGGTTTGCAATTCCCCGTGGACTTCGTAGTGCTGGACATGGAGACCCCTGACTCGTTGACCGATTCCCCCATCATCCTCGGTCGCCCGTTCTTGGCCACAGCCAAGGCAGTGACTGACCATGACAGTGGGAAGGTATTCTTTCGCGTCCAGGGCGAGAGTATACAAATAGAGACGGTTAAGGACCACAGAGCCAGAGCTAGATCCCGCTCAGAGGACAGTATAGACTCAGAACAGCTGACAGACGCAGGACCAGACATCCACCAGGACTGTGATTTTGTGATCACAGATGATGAGGCAGTTTGGGCAGATCCTGCAGCACAGACCATCCTCTCATATTCAGATACAATTGATGCAGAATTGATAGCAGAGGATAGTCTGGAGAGCACAGCCTTGGTTCAGGATACTATTGAGTCAGCAGAGTCGGACCTTGATCGCGACACGATTTTCAGTGATGGTGGTACTGAGGCCACCCTGCTTTACGGTGGTACTGATGCCACCGCAGTTGATATAGATCCCTCGGATTCAGAATCTGATTGGGCCGATTGTGATGATCAGATGCCAGATCTGGATCCACCTGAGCCTATAGATGAGGAGGAGGTAGAGGCAGAGCAGATCAGAGACAATGCAGAGGACCCGCCTTCTCCAGATCCAGTTTGTGAGAGTTCTTTATCATTTTCCCAGGCAGATTTGGCAGAATTGTCTGCATACACACATCTTCTTCAGAAGCCAGATCTGCCAGCACCCAGCTGTCCAGAGCTGAAGCCGCTCCCTACTTCGCTGAAGTATAGATTCCTTGCGGGAGAGTCTGAGATGTACCCAGTCATCATCTCTGCTGATCTGACTGAAGAGCAAGAATCCCGTCTGATGGAGGTTCTTGAAAAGAACCGCAAGGCAATTGGATGGAGCGTAGCAGATCTCCATGGGATTAGTCCCTCATTGTGCTCCCACCATATCTATCTCGAGGAAGGGGCGAAGCCGTCGCGTGAGTTCCAGCGGCGACTGAACCCCAACCTAAGAGAGGTTGTCATGAAGGAAATATCAAAATGGTGGAGTGCAGATTTTATTTATCCCATTTCCGACTCCAAGTGGGTCAGCCCCTTGCATGTGGTGCCCAAGAAGACGGGCATCACGACTGTGATCAGTGAGTCGGGAGAGGAGATCGCTACACGAGTACCCACCTCTTGGCGGGTCTGCGTTGACTACAGGAGACTCAACCAGGCCACCAAGAAGGACCATTTCCCCCTGCCCTTTATAGATCAGATCATTGAGAGACTGGCAGGGAAAAGCCATTACTGCTTCCTGGATGGGTACTCGGGCTACAATCAGGTGGCCATCGCTCCTGAGGATTAGGAGAAGACCACCTTTACCTGTCCCTTCGGTACCTACGCCTTTCGACGCATGCCATTTGGGCTATGTAACGCCCCTGCGACTTTTCAGAGATGCATGCTGTCAATATTTTCGGACATGGTAGGGGAGTGTTTAGAGGTCTTCATGGACGACTTCTCGGTTTACGGCGACGGATTCGATTCCTGTCTTGACTGCCTAGACCGAGTGCTCCAGCGATGTATCGCTACCCGCTTGGTTCTGTCTTGGGAGAAGAGTCACTTCATGGTGACTCAAGGGACGGTGCTTGGCCACATCATCTCCAACAGAGGCATGGAGGTTGATCCGGCCAAGGTCGATGTCATTAGAAAACTCACACCGCCGTCCAATTTGAAGCAGCTACGGTCATTTCTAGGGCACGTTGGTTTTTACAGGAGATTCATTCATGATTTCAGCAAGATTGCCCGACCGTTGACTGATCTCTTGACGAAAGACACCGAGTTCCTTGTTGATGACAAGTGTCTTTCGTCCTTTGAGACTCTCCAGCAGTGTGTTATTGAGGCTCCTGTCCTTCAGCCACCCGATTGGTCTCTCCCATTCGAGATCATGACGGACGCCTCTGATTTTGCCGTAGGGGCCGTGCTAGGACAGAGGAGGGATGGAGTGCCATTTGCCATACACTATGCTAGCCGCACATTGGATTCCGCCCAGCGGAATTACACGGTCACAGAGAAGGAAATGCTAGCAGTAGTGTTTGCCCTAGATAAGTTCAGATCGTATATCATTGGATCTAGAGTGACTTTGTATACCGACCACACCGCCATCAGGTACCTCATGTCAAAGAAGGATGCCAAGGCTAGACTGACTAGATGGATCCTTCTACTCCAGGAGTTCGACATTGAGATCAAGGATAAGCCTGGAGTCAAGAATGTGGTGGCGGACCATTTATCCCGATTAGAGCAGCCTGAGGATTCTGAGCAGATTGATCCCATTTGTGATACCTTCCCAGATGAGGCGATCCTTGCTATCGCCTCACTCCCGTGGTATGCCGATATTGTGAACTTTCTCGTTGCTGGGAAAGTCCCACAAGATTGGCCCAGGCAGAAGCTTGAGACCTTCTTTGCGAAGGCCAAGTCCTACCACTGGGAGGATCCCATCCTTTACCACGAAGGAGGGGATAGCATCTGGCGTCGGTGTATTCCTCAGGAGGAGCATCATAGTGTCCTCACTTACTGCCACAAGCTTGAGGCAGGAGGACATCATTCTGGGAGGAGAACGGCACAGAAAGTGCTCCAATCCGGCTTGTGGTGGCCTACACTCTTCAAGGACTCTGATGAGTTCGTGAAGAGATGTACTGACTGTCAGAGGATGGGCACTTGTGGACAACGTGATATGATGCCGATGCAGACCATTCATTTCTGTGAGGTTTTTGACGCATGGGGCATCGATTTCATGGGTCCATTCCCTAAGAGTCAGGGATTTGAGTACATTCTGTTGGCCGTAGATTATGTTAGTCGTTGGGTTGAGGCTATCCCCGCCCGAGCCGCAGATGCAAAGACAGTTTGCAGATTTTTGAAGAAGCACATCATCATGCGGTTCGGGGTTCCACGAGTTCTGATTTCTGATGGGGGATCTCATTTCATCAACGACCAGGTGAAGGCACTTGCTAGAGAGTTCAGTATAGACCATCGTGTTGCCACTCCATACCATCCACAGACAAATGGTCTAGCTGAGGTGTCGAATAGGGAGATCAAGAATATTTTGCAGAAAGTCGTCCGCCCTGACCGAAAGAATTGGTCACAGCTTTTGGACTCGGTCTTGTGGGCATATCGAACGTCTTTCAAGACTCCATTAGGTACATCTCCCTTTCGCCTCGTTTATGGCAAGCCATGCCATCTACCTGTCGAGCTGAGGCACAAGTCACTTTGGGCAGTCACAGATATTCTTATGGATCCAGGTGGTATAGGAGACCAGAGGAGGGCAGAGTTGGCCGCCTTGGAAGAGCTTAGAGATGCAGCTTTCTCAAGCAGCCTACATTATAAGGAGAAAGTCAAAGAGTGGCATGATTCTCATATCAGCCACAAACATTTCGAGATTGGACAGAAAGTATGGCTGTTTGATGCAAGGCTACGATTATTTCCAGGGAAGCTACAGAGCAAATGGAAAGGACCCTATTTGGTCAGAAAGGTACACGATAACGGTAGCATTGATATATCTGAGTTATCTTCTGAGAGTACCTTCCGAGTGAACGGCCAGCGGCTCAAACCATTTCTAGATCATGAGCCGCGGGACGTTATTATTGCTGCTATTCATTTTGCGTGAGATGTGGTCTTTTGACTCACATCTTTTACATCTCACGCCTGATTTTCACTGTTCCTCCGCCTGTATAGATCCAGTTGTCCATATCATTCTATTCTTTAGTCCCACATCCCGTCTTTCATCTTATGATTATGCTATACTTAGGGTGTACTTTACCCTAAGTATAGGGGGGATGTCGGACCTGCGAGTATTCTTTTCATTCTTTCTGCTCCTGTTTTTGCTGCCTATACTTAGGGATATTTCACCCTAAGTATAGGGGGGGCAGATTCTGTATATTCTTCTTCACTCGGCTTTCCCTTCATGTACAGCTTTCTATACTTAGGATTAGTTAATCCTAAGTATAGGGGGAGACCACCGAGTTCCTTTCATTTTATTCTTTTATTCATTCCTGTACTTAGCCATTCCTTTCCACTTCCCTTTTACTAAGCACGAGTTATGTCTTCTTCATCGCTCTTGATAACTCTGAGGACATCGTTCGAGCTAAGTATAGGGGGGGTGTGTATATATTTCATATATACTTTAGCCATAACTCGTACTTTGTGTGAGTGTGTTAATAAATAAAATGGCTAAAAATCACAAAAATTAAAATTTTTTCATGAACATAAAAACCTCTTTTATTCTTGCACATACATAGCTAGTGTACAAAGTATTTTTGTAAAAATGATTTCAAAAATCTTTTGTGTAAAGCTTGTGTAAATATTTTGTATCAAAATTATGTATATAGTACAAAATTTTTTCAAAATGTTTTGAAAATCAAAAGTTTACAAAAATCTTGTGTAAATGTGTGTAAATATCATTTTGCAAAACTTGCACCTCATGCATCATTCATGATTTCAAAACATTTTTCAAAATTTTTTTTGCATGATTGTAAAATATTTGTAAATAGCATCTTTTGTACATATATGTATATAGTTTTTCCTGGATGAGAGTTGACATTTAAACTAAGCCTGAAATTAAATTGAGAAATGGAGCTTGAATAAGATCTTAATCCACTTAACTTCAAGAGGAACCTTATAGGACTTAGGGTTAAGGCTTTTCAGGTCCATAAGGACTTAATTCTTTGAGTCCACTAGGCTATGAGCATATGTCATCTTGATGAGCCTAAGTAGAGCACTTAACAACACACGCATGACTCTCAGAGACAATGGCTTCACTTGCACCTGCACTTTACACATGGCTCTCCACGGATGAGGTGGTGAGGAGGCAGTTTCCTTTGGCTTGGGGTAGCATATGAGGGTAGTACTTCTAGGCGGAACCTCTCTTCTTCTTATAGTGAAGGAAGTGCACCTCAACTTGGTCTAGTGGTGTTGAAAGTTAAAGACAGAAGCTGTGGGTTGCAATAAAGCTTCAAAAGAGGGATAGTCTACTGGCTCAAGGAGAAATTTCTTATATGCTGCACCATGTAGATATGTTGTACAGAAGTTCTTGAAAAAAAAAATGCAAAAAGAACTCCAAAAAAGTGGTGGGTCGGATTGAAAATTTAATAACCCCACCGGAGTGAAAAGCAAAAGCTTATGGTATCATGTTACATCTCATGAAGCTTGCAGCGGGAGACTTAGCTACACTGGCTAAGCTTCCAAAACTCTATACTTCTACCCCCTCTTCTTGAGCCGGTTGCACTTGAACTTAGAAGGGAATACCCCGCTTCTCGAGGAAAGAGTTGCTAGACTGAGGCATTAGAGTTACCAGGTTGAGGGAGGTTGTTTCTTTGTTACTTCTGAGGTGGGGAGCCACATATCACTTACACTGCATGGAAAGATTCATGGTCATTAGAGTTTGTGTATGTAGACTTGTTCTGACCTGGTTTATTGAGGAGTCTTGTCCATAGACTGGTGGAACTTAGAGGCTGTTGAGTTTTAGGCTTAAGTCCAAATAAGGTTCCGACACATTAATAATCCAAAGATCTGATCAAGCTCCATATTTCAATTTAATGAAGGAAAATTTAATAAGTCAACCTTGATCCATGTACATCCTCTTTTTCTTTTTCTTTTTCTTTCTTTTTCACTTCTTTTTCAAATAAGTGTTTGCTAAGGGACTAGCAAAGTTAAAGCATAGGGGGTGATGAATACCCATTCATCACTCTTTATTCTATTATTTTAGCTACAAAAACCTTTGCAAATACATGTAGATATGTGTAAATACAAATAATTACCAAAAGCATGCATTGTGTAAAAACCTATAATTAGCATGTTTTTGTGCAAAAATAAAAAGAATAAAGAGCAAAAAGAAAAAGAGGGAAATATTTAGAATAAATATTGAGCAACCTAACCCAAGGGAGGGCTCAGCATGGGCCTGACCGCATAAAAGCCAAAGTAGAGGGAGATAGGAGCTCATGTGTATATACTTCTGTAAATAAAACTATATATTTTCCTCACCCAAAAATATGTTGTAAATATTTTGTATATATTTTGTAAAAGCTATTAAAAACAAAATAAAAAGATGAAAAGCAAAAAGATCAAAAATACCCTTCCTTCACCATGTACATAAACCACACCATTGTATTTATTTAACCCTATAAATAAATGAAATTATTTTCAGAACTTTTTGTGAATATTCTATGGCATATTTTGTAAATAAAATAAATAACAAGAAACAAAACAAAAAATCAAATAAAAATTACAAAATGAAAAATACCAAAATACATTGTATAAATACCATGTATATAAATGTATATATCTATTTATTTCACCCTTATATATATATAATAAAAATAAAATAAAAATATTCTTTTATTCCATATTTTATGGTGTAAATAAATAAAATACAAAATGAGCATAAAAATACATAAAAATAACAAATAAAAAAATCAAAAATAAAAATCCATGTAGTGTACATATACCTATATATATAGCTACCCTATTTTTATTTCCAAAAATTAAATAAAAATCACCAAAAAATAGAAAAAAATAAAAGAAAAATATTTCATGTTTTGAGTTTTCTTTAATTCGGCCTATTTCTGCCCTAAAATAAATAAACAAAAATTGCATCCACGTGGCCGCTCCTGATTGGTCCACGGGGGATTGTTGACCCCGGTCAACTCCCCCGCGGACTCCTTCCTTTTATGGAAGATGCGTGCCGCGCCTCCTTCGCCGATTTATCCACGCGTCTCCAGGCTGTCACCCACTCAACCCCCGTGCTCGGATTCTTCGCCGTTCATCCCTCTCCCTCGCCGGATCTTCCGCCATCAAATCCACGCTTTCCATCGCCGTCGAGCCTCAACCCTAAACGCCCCTGTCACCATTTATATCCAGACCTCCGCCGCCTCCGCGCCCCATCTTTGGCCCTTCTCCTCCTTCCCAGTGACCTCCATAGGCTTCGCGAGAGTGACAGCAAGCGTCTGCCCTTGTTGCAGTGAGGCGAGGAAGCGAATCCATTGATCCGGCGATTCTCGCCGTCCTTGCTCCGCCGCCGGCGTTGAGCATCGAGCTTCAGGCCTTGACGCCCTTCGAAGCTACGACCAGGAGCAAGAGCAGCTCCAGCATAGTCTCCAGCATCCATCAGGTAACCCTAGTTCCTACCCATTTAGTGTAATTTCAGATTACCCCCAAATCGACCCATTGCTGTGTTCCGTTGATTCCGACTGCCAAGCTCTATATCTCGATCATCGGACCATCTCATCACTTTCGCCGTATCCCCGTGCACTTTCTACGCCCGCTCATTCACCCCAGCTCGCCCCGGAGCTGGGATTCGAGTTCCATCGCCTCTGCCTCGCCGGAGCTCGTCCGCCCCACAGCACCGTCCACCTTCACCCCGCCTTCTTGGGTCGAGGCATTTTGCCCTCGACCCGCGAAGCTTCTTGTCCACTTTGCAGGTCCAAAGGAGGTGTCTGAGCCTCCAGTCCATCCAAGACCAGAGCTTCGCGCCGCTAGGCCTCGCCGGAGCCCCTCCAGGGCTTGGCTGGGGCATCGGCCAACGTCATCAGCTGCGGGACAGTGCAGCGGAGCTTCTCCGATCAATTGCAGCAGCTGAGGAGGGGTGTAGCGCACGCAGGAGGCCGGCGAAGTTCGCCGGCGATGAGTTCTTGCACCCTCCTCCAGAGCCGTCCGATGAAGACCTCGCTCCAGTTCTAATCCTGACCGTCGATCTATAGAGGAGCAGTAGCCGTCGATCCATCTGAGGATCTCATCTGAACCGTTGTAGCCGAGGAGAGAGGACCAGGAGCCCAGCATCGTCAGATCTTCCACGTGGACCTCTCCTAGCCGTTGATCGAGCCGAAGGGACGAAGAGAGAAGAGGTGCAGCGCATCCGGACCGTCCATCCTACACGTGGCACCTATCCGACCGTCGGCTAATAAAGGGGTAAATATCGTAGGGCCCCCTCGTAGTTTGTTATTTTCTTTTTAGTCCTGTAATTTTTAATTCAAGTTGTTTATTTTCTGGGATATTTGCACTAAGGACCCCGTACTTATTTTTATTTGCACTTATACCCCCGCCAGTTGTGAACCATGTGCTTCGTCACGTGTTTTGTTGGGATATTTGCATAAGACCCCTTGTAGTTCTGGATGTTATTCATTGAATAAAAAGTTTTGTTTATTTGCATATATACCCCTGTGAGCATTGATTATGCGCATGTGCGTTTTATTTTGGGATATTTGCATATAAGCCCCTGGACTTTTGATACGAGTTATCAATAGGTCCTTGGAACTTATTTTTATTACATTTAGGTCCTTGAGTGCCCCAGGCACGTGCTTGGCACGTGACTTCTTGGGTATTTTGCACCAGGACCCCAGAACTTTTGGGTATTTGCACTTAGGTCCCTGTGCACAGTGCCCCCTTGTTATTTTTGAATAAAATATCAAACGACCTCCAAATCCAATGAGATTTTGACACATGGCTCCTGCCATGGTGTAGGAATTTCTATGATTTTTGAGGACAATTTTGATTTCATTTATTATTTTTAAAAATTCAAAAACACATATTTTTGCCACTGTTTGACTTTAAAAATACCAAAAAAATATAAAAACTCCACCAAAAATTCTAAAAAAATTAGATACTGTAGTTTACTTGTTGATTGATTTTCTAGCCAATTTTGGCTACTTTTCATCACTTAAAAACCTTAAAAATTGAAAAACCCCTAAAAACCCATAAAAATTATAATAAATAAATTAAAAATCCAAAAACAATAATTAGGGTGCCTAAATTTTCCTTAGTCTTTCTAGATTATAGGAAAATTACCTTTAGGGCTTTTTGAGATCCAAGAGTATTTTATTTTTGGGTCTTAAGCCTTGCTGGACAGTCCCCTTTGTTTTTCGCATTGTTTGATTTTTAATAAATAATTTACCCATTAGAAAAATTCCAAAAATTCACCAAAAACAGTAAAAAAACTTAAAAAACCTAAAAACCATTTTTCCTTAATTTTTGCATTATTTTTGGAGTGTTTTATAAATTGTTGAAGTTGCCTTGCATTCATTTTATTTCATTTTCTCATCTTTTAAAAAAATCTAAAAATTATAAAAACAAATAAAAACACTAAAAAAAAAAAGACTTCCTTGGATTTCTGACTACATCGTAGGCCGCAAGGCCAATCTGTGTTTTAGTTCAATTTGACTACATCGTAGGCCGCAAGGCCAATCTGTGCTCCTTGTGTTCGACCCTGGGAGCTATACCAGGTTAATCCTATAGCTAGACCGCTCTATTTTGTGCTTGCTTGATTTTATCTCTGTGAGTGGTTGATTTTTTCTTGATTGACTCAGCCCCGAGTGATTGAGGTCGCAACGACCTAATTTTCTGTACCTTTACCTCTGTCGCTTGGCGTGTCGTCAATGATGGAGGAAGAACTCGACGCCGGCGAACTTCGCCGGCCTCCTGCGTGAACTCCGGTCCTCCTCAGCTGCTGCTAAAGCTCGGAACACGTTCCTGGTGCAGCCCCGCAGCTGATGGTGGTGGCCGATGGCCCAGTTGAGCCCTGGAGGGGCTCCGGCGAGGCTGGCGGCGCGAAGCTCCGGTCTGAACTATAAGGGGGGCTCAGATGCCTCCCTTTGAACCTGCAAAGCAACCAGAACGCTTCGCGGGTCGAGGGCAAAATGCCTCGACCCAAGGAAGCGGGGTGAAGGTGGTCTGTGCGGTGGGGCGAACGAGCTCCGGCGAGGCGGAGACGGTGGAGCTCGACTCCCAGCTCCGGGGCGAGCTGGGGTGAATGCGTGGGTGAAGAACGTGCGCAGGGAGATGGCGGAGGTGGCAGGGTGCTCCGATGGTCGAAAGATGAAGCGAGACGATCGGAATCAACGAAACACGGGGATGGGTCGATTTGGGGGTACCTCGAAATTAGCCTAATCAAGAAAGAACGGAGGTTACCTGGATGGCGATGTAGACTGTGGTGGAGCTCAGCTGTCTCCGGGTCCTCGCCTCAAGGGCCGTCACTTCCCGAGGCTCAAGCTCCAGACGGTCGTCGGAGCGCGGCGGCTACAAGCGGCCGGATCGATGGTAGACGCACCTCCTCCTCGCTGCGACACAGGCCGGCGCGAGCTGTCACCTCGGTGGACACAGTGGAGCTCACAGGAAAGAGAATGGCTAGCCAAAGATGGCGCGAGAAAGCGGCGGAGCTCGGATTATATACGCATGAAGGTCCGGAAAGGAGGTGGCGGGTAGGGCGCGCCGAAGCGCGGATCTCGAGGCAGAAGCTCCGGCGAGCTTCTCGGATGTGCTGAGGTCATAACGGACCCGGATTTGGGGTGAATGGGAATCGGGTCAACAAAGGAGATATCCGAGAAGGCGGGTCGAAAACTCAAACCCGGGCTCTGGTGGTCCTGGGGGAGGTGTTGACCGGGGGTCAACAATCCCCCGTGGACCAATCAGAGCCCGCCAATATTTGGGATTTTATTTGATTTTTTTGAGGCCTTAAATGGCCGAATTTCCAAAAACTTAAAACATAAAAAATGTTTGTTTTAATTTTTTCTATTTTTTTGTGATTTTTAATTAATTTTTTTGGAATTTAAAATAAGGTATATACATATTAGCTGTACATAGGTATATATACATTAAGTAGATTTTTAATTTTTGATTTTTAATTAGTTATTTTTATACATTTTTATTCCCATTTTATATTTTATTTATTTATAGGATAAAATGAGGAATAAAAGGCTATTTTTATTTTATTTTTATTATTTATATACATAGGTCAAATAATTATTTATTTATACTTATATACATGGTATATATACAAGGTAGTTTTGTGTTTTAATTTTGTAATTTTTATTTGATTTTTGGTTAAATTCTTTTTATTTTATTTATTTACAAAACACAAAAAGGAATATTTACACAAAGTTTTGAAAATAAATAGCTTTATTTACAAGGTGAAATAAATAGAGAGATGATGAGCTATGTACATGATGCAGGGTTCTTTTTGAATTTTTGATTTTTAATTTTTTTGTTTTGTTTTCCATAGTTTCTATATATACAAAATATGTACAAATATATTTTTTTGGTTGAGGAAAATATTATTTATTTATTTACATAAATATATATACACATGAGCCCCTATCTCCCTCTACTTGTGGCTTTTATGCGGTCAGGCCCATGCTGAGCCCTCCCTTGGGTTAGGTTGCTCAATATTTATTCTAAATATTTCCCTCTTTTTCTTTTTCCTCTTTATTCTTTTATTTTTGCACAAAAACATGCTAATTACATATATTTACAAAATGCATGCTTTTGCTAATTATTGATATTTACATATATCTACATGTATCTGCAAAGGTTTTTGTAGCTAAAATATAAGAATAAAGAGTGATGAATGGGTATTCATCAGCGATGGCTCACCGATACCTGTTGGGTTTTCCATAAATCATAGGATAAAACTTAGCGAATGCTAAGTAACGAAGAAGAGAAAAGCAAACAAATTGGGTAATTTTTTCAAAACTTTATATCACAAAAATTTCATTCCTTCTCATTAATTTAAGTCCTATTCCTTTCTATTCCACATCGGGGATTAGTCCAGGGGAACCCCACCATTATTGGACTCCGAAGCTGTGGACACTTCGGGATTGGAGATTGTGTTGATCTTGGTAAGCTTATGCCGCCGCACGTCGCCTCAACCAATCCTCCAATACTACCCCGACAATTTCCTTTTCTTTTATTAAACAGGGTCTCAAACCCTCAGCCTGGAAAACAAAATGAGCACACCGTCCTCAAGGACTCGGTTGCTTACAACCTCAGGCTAACATTTAATCATATAACCTAGCGGCTTTAAAAACATATTATCGTGACCCAGCCGCTATTGAACCACCCGTGCCTCCACATGGCACGAACACATCTTCCGTCGTTCCAACCCGAATATATTGGCTCCCGGTACCACGCGTTGCAAAAACATTCATTTCGTGCGCACTTATAATAACAGGGCAACTGTGTACCACCTAGGCAGGGAAATGCCAATACGGGTTTCTTCCGACAAACCTACAGGTTGCATGCCCGACCTGTAGTTCTACTCCCAGTCATCCTTAAAGTAACACACGATCCTTTTCAGGATCTAACTTAAAGCACATCAATTCCCATGATGTAATTCTTTCGTTAAGTCTTCGATTTGCATAATCGGCAACACTTAGTATAGACTCACATATATATTATTCATAACCATATATACTCGTATTTATATCTATTTTAACTCCCAAACCCTAACTTTCAAAGCCAACACATCAATTTGATGCTTAAACCTTATTTTAGTGGGAATCACAAAGCAATTCTTCAGACTTTCTCAAAAATAGCCAAAATTAGGGTTCTTCATAGCAAAGAACACAAAATCAAGAATTTCAATAATTTCGTATGAAAACCCAACAGCAAAAGGAAGGATATCGTTACCTAATCGAGCTCTCTCTCGTTTATGCAAGGCTTTATCGTGTTTTGTTTTTTAGAAAGGCTATTTTACGGCTCCTGAAAAGATCGAATTTCATTTTCGTATCAAAATGTTAAGAACGTGTCAAGAACGCGAAGAACGAACGAAAAACGCGAAGAACACGAAGAACGCGAAGAACATATTTTCTCTTAAAATTTCAGCAGAGTTTCCACTTATATCGGGACATATTTCTCGAAAAATTTCAGCAGAGTTTCCCCTTATATCGGGACATATTTCTCGGAAAATTTCGGCAGAGTTTCCCCTTATATCGGGACATATTTCAACATAAAAACAAAAAGAGTTTCCTCTATAAAATCAATCGAGAGGAAATAATAATGAAACTGAAAGAATACACTCAAACGACAAGAGATAAAGAATTGGTAGACACCACGTATCTTAGGTGAGTGAACGTGTGACGAATCACAGGGTCACTGACGTACATAGCCGCCCACACCTAAGTAGGGTATTATACAGATTTCTCCACCGAAATAATTATAAAAGCATAATAGAAAGAACAGAAACATAAACGATGGAGAATCGGTAGACACCACGCGTCTTAGGTGAGTGAACGTGTGACGAATCATAGGGTCACTGACGTGCATAGCCGCCCGCACCTAAGTAGGGTGTTACACAGATTTCTCCTCGAACCATAACAGGAAAACGAATCGGAAAGAAAGATGAATCAAGAACAAAACTTAGAAGAACAAGATGATGAATTGAAAGCCTATCTTACGAAGCAAACTAAGAGAGGATCATACCTTTCTCCTTCTCGTTCTCCCAGCAGCGCTTCGCTAGCGCTCCTCCCTCACCTCCCACTCCTCCTCCCGACCTCTCGACCCTAGCCCTTGGGGTGGTGGTAGTGGAAGTTGTAGAGAATGAATGGGTAGGGGGGTCTATTTATAGGCCCCGGAAAACCACTAACCATGGTTAAAAAACCATGGTTTAGGCCTTAACCATGGTTTAGCAGCCCATGGTTTTGGCCCATGGTTTTAGCCAAAACCTATCCCAAACTTGGGGCTTAAGTTACAACATTTCAGAGGATTCTAGATTCGCTAATGACGCTTAATTAGCACTAATCGTGATTAACTTTCACTAATCGCGATTTAACTTTCGCGCTTATCTTTTGCTAACTATTGATTAGTGTTTGCTAATGATCATTAGCGGTTTCCAATCCATCATTAGTTTATTTAATCATGTTTAATTAGTCTTAATGACAATCATTATGGGTTAATGACGTCTTAACCCTCCTTACTTTTCTTTCTTCCGAAAATCATAACAATTCGAAACGAAGTCCGATTCACACGAAACAAATTTCGTTGGTTTTCTCTTGACGAGCCAGATCTTATTATATAAGATCCGAGATATGCCAAGTTCAAGGCTTTACAATTATAACAACCTTAAAGGAAGTCTCGTCCTCGAGACTAGAAATGTAGGCATAACAACCTTAAAGAGGATTGGAACCATAACAACCTTAAAGAGAATGAACGTCCTTTCATTTCATATGAACATACATGATACATAGTGTTATCATTCAAACAAGTACGGGTATTTCTCTCTCATTTCTGCCTCAGGTTCCCATGTGGCTTCTTCAAACTCTTGGTTCCGCCACAATACTTTAACTAAAGGCACCTCTTTGTTTCTCAACTTCTTGATATCCCTTTGAAGTATTTGCACAGGTGTCTCTTGGTATGTCAAGTCTGGCTCAACATGTAAATCATCATAACTTATCTTATGCTCTAGATCCCTAATGTACTTTCTCAGATTTGATACATGAAATACATCATGTATTGCCGAAAGATGTGGAGGAAGCACAAGTCTACAGGCAACTTTTCCAATGCGCTGATAATTTCAAAGGGACCCACGAACATGGGTGCTAACTTCCCACGCAAGCCAAACCTCTGAACACCCTTCATAGGTGATACTTTGAGAAATACAAAGTCACCTACCTCAAATTCAAGGTCTCTTCGCCTGGTATCACTATAACTTTTCTGACGACTCTGGGCAGTTAATAGTCTTTTTCTAGCAAGCTCTACAGCTTCCCGTGTCTCCTGAAGTCTATCTGAATCATAAAGGTTCTTTATTCCGACCTCTTGCCAACACAAAGGAGTAGTACACCTTCGTCCATATAGTGCTTCAAACGGTGCCATGCCAATACTTGTATGGTAACTATTATTGTAGGTGAATTCTGCAAGAGGCAAATGTTTAATCCACGATCCCTTCCATTCTAAGGCACATGCTCGTAGCATATCCTCTAGTGTCTGAATCGTACGTTCTGACTGATCATCTGTTTGTGGATGATATGTTGTACTCAAGCATAGTTGTGTACCTAAGGATTTCATGAAGTTCTCCCAATAGTGTGAGGTGAATCGTGAATCTCGATCGGAAACTACTTCCTTTGGAATACCATGGAGGCGAATCACATGTGTAACATATAACTCAGCAAGCTGGTCTGGAGTGAAAGATAAGCTTATCGGAATGAAGTGTGCTACCTTTGTCAGACGATCTATTATAACCCAGATACTATCTTTACTACCAGTCGTCTGAGGTAAGCCAGTAACGAAATCCATGGAAATGCTTTCCCATTTCCATTCAGGTATAGGAAGGGATTGCAATAATCCCGGTGGCTTTTGGTATGAAGCCTTTACCTGCTGGCAAGTGAAACATGAATTCACAAACTCACCAACATCTTTCTTCATTCCTGGCCACCGAAGTATGAATGAAGATCCTTATACATCTTCGTAATTCCTGGATGAATAGATAATCTAGAACAATGAGCTTCACGTAAAATGTCTTTCCTTAGTTCAGGTATGTCTGGTACACAAGCTCTGTGATGGTTATATAGTAACCCATCTTGTTTCTGGAATCCCTCTATCTCATACTTCTCAAGTTGTTGTTTCAAGTCTTTAAGGACTGGATCATCCTCCTGTCCTTTCTTTATTTTATCCCAGATCTCTGTTTTGTATTGATGAGGAATAGTTATAGTATCAACACTACTATTAAATGGTTTCCATTCACTTAACGTTGATAGTAAACCCCAGAAGTGGATAGCACTCACTAACCCAGGTGAATAAGTTCTTCTGCTAAGGGCATCTGCTACGACGTTCCCCTTACCAGGGTGGTAGGAGATAGTGCAATCATAATCTTTCAACAAATCTAGCCACCGTCTCTGTCTCATATTGAGCTCCTTTTGATCAAACAGATATTTCAAGCTTTTATGATCGGTGAAGATTTCAAAAGTAATACCATACAGGTGGTGTCTCCACATCTTTAAAGCGAAAACTACGGCAGCTAATTCGAGGTCATATGTTGGGTAGTTCTTCTCATGTGTCCTGAGCTGTCGTGATGCATACGCAACTACCTTACCATGTTGCATAAGAACCGTCCCAAGTCCTTCTTTAGATGCGTCAGTGTACACTGTAAACCCTTCACTCCCGGAGGGTAGAGTAAGGATTGGTGCAGATGTTAGGCATTCTTTCAGTGTCTGAAAACTAGCTTCACATGTATCAGACCATAAGAATGGGACCTCCTTCTGAGTTAGTCTAGTCATTGGCAATGCTATTCGTGGAAAGTCCTTCACAAATCTTCTATAATATCCAGCTAATCCCAGAAAAGATCGTATTTCTGTGACACTCTTCGGATGTTCCCAACTCATCACCGCACTAACCTTTGTAGGATCAATTGATATACCTTCCCCAGAAATAACATGGCCTAAGAAAGATACTTCAGATAGCCAGAAGTCACATTTGCTATATTTAGCATACAGTTTGTTCTTCCTTAGAGTTTCAAGTGCCCGCCTGAGGTGGTGTTCATGCAGATACTTATCCTTGGAGTAAATAAGCACATCATCAATAAAGACTACTACAAAGTGATCTAAAAACTCCTTGAATACTCTATTCATGAGATCCATGAAGGCTGCTGGGGCATTTGTTAATCCAAAAGGCATGACGAAGAATTCATAATGCTTGTATCTAGTTCGAAAAGCTGTCTTGGGAATATCTGTATCTTTAATTTTCAACTGATGGTATCCAGATCTTAAATCAATCTTGGAATACACAGTTGAACCCTGTAACTGATCAAAGAGATCATCTATTCTCGGCAGTGGGTACTTATTCTTTATTTTCCTCTTGTTTAGTTGTCTATAGTCAATGCACAACCGCATCGACCCATCCTTTTTCCTAACAAATAAGACAGGTGCACCCCATGGTGAAGTACTAGGACGAATGAATCCTTTATCTAACAGTTCTTGCAACTGTACCTTTAACTCTTGTAACTCAGCTGGTGCCATCCTATACGGAGGGATAGAGATAGGCTGAGTATCAGGTATGAGAGAGATTTCAAATTCAATCTCTCGTTCAGGTGGTAATCCAAGTAGTTCCTCTGGAAATACATCAGGAAACTCGCACACTATAGGCACATCTTCTATCATTCTTTCTGACCCTGATGTTGTGGATACATAAGCTAAATAACCTTGACAGCCTTGCTCTAACAACTGTTGTGCCTTTAATGTAGAGATATATTTGATATTATCATTGGATGTCTTTCCAATGAACTGGAACTCTATCAAGTTTGGAAGGTGAAATGTTACTGTCTTCTGAAAACAGTCAAGACATGCATGATGCCTTTCTAGCCAATCCATCCCTAGGATAAGATCAAAGTCTTCCATTTCTATCAGTAGTAGTGAAACAGGTAACTGATGTCCCGCTATCACTACGATGCAATTATCCAGGATTTCTCGGATTATAAATACTTGTCCTCCTGGTCCCTTGATCAAATAGGATTGTTGTACCTTTACTGGTATCTTACCCAAAGTGGGTACTAACCGTTGAGTAATAAATGAATGTGACGCACCAGAATCAAATAAAGCATGTACTGAAAGGCCATAAATAGTAACGGTACCTCGTACGACTGTGCCTGAGTGGTAGGCTTGTTCCTCGGTAATTGCATTTAGTTGGCCATTAGGAATAGGCAAGCTAGAGCCCGCAACACTTTGTGGTAGTTGTTGTGTAGGAGACGCTCCTTGTGAGCCCCGACCTCTACCATGTCTTCCTCCATGTGTTGCTCCATTGCTCAAGGTGGATGTTATACTGTTAATTGGGGTTGATTTAAACCCTGAACCTCTCAACTTCGGACAATCTTTATTGATGTGGCCTTACTTATGACAGTAAAAACACACACGTGCTCCTGTTTGAGCTGAAGATCCAGCCACCGAGGTGCTAGCTCCTGCTGCTGAGTCGCGAGGATATAGTGGAGGTCTAGAGAAACTCCTTCTTCCTGATAATTCCTGACCCAAGGTCTGTGGTGAGCTTATATTGGAACCGACTGGATGATAGCGATGATCTCTACGATTATAATGTGCCTTGATTTTGGATGGTCCACCATTAAAGTGGAAACTTCTTCTTTGGCGGTTTTCATCAATCTCCATCTCAATACGAGAGGCGATGTCCATTACTTCATCTACGGTTGTGGGTCTAAACCCAGCAAGCTTTTCTCGTAAATCTCCTTGAAGACCGCTAACAAATTTGGTAAGACACTCGTGGTGAAGCTTCTAGAGCCGGTGAGTACCGTAGTAGCTCAGTAAAGTGGATATGATAATCTCGTACAGTCTTAGAACCCTGATTCAGAGAAGCCAACTCTCTCCTCTTTAATTCTTCCCAATGAGAGGGACAGAAGTGAGCTCGGAACCTCTCTTCAAAGATATCCCATGGAACAGGAACTGCTAACTTCTTGGAAATTGCTCTCCACCATCGTCGTGCATAATCTGCTAGGGAGTAATCAGCAAAGTGCACCCAGGTGTCAACTGGTGCATGGATTATCCTCAACATCCTAGTAACGTCATTGAGCCATAACTCAGCCTCGGCAGGTGTCTCTACACCTTTGAATCGAGGAATTTTTCCCTTTCGGTAATTATCTAGTAATGTTTGGTGTCTAAGAAGGGCCTTCTCCATTGCTCCTTCAACCGGGGTAGGAGCAGACTCAGTTGAAGAATGGTAACTAGAATCTTCCTCAAAAAGATGGACAGAACCTTCAATCCTGGCATCCACAGGCTTAGATGCCTTGGGTCTCTCAGCCTGTGCATTGAGCCTCTCCTCCAATGCCTGTTGCCTTTACCCCATGTCTTGGAGCATTGCCATCATAGCCGCTAGTTGTCTAGACACGTCTTGGTCTGCCATTATCCTGGGATGAGTCAAGGTCAAAGGTCAGTTCCTATATGTCTTAGCATGATGTACATAAGGGACAATGACTTGTGAATAGTACTGCAGTCAGTTATTAAGATCAAAGGATCTTAATACAAACTTAGTTTTTTGAATACCTGCTCATAGTTGATAATTACTAAATAAATTACTGGAGTAACCTTGCTCTGATACCAATCTGTCGTGACCCCGTTTCCCCGGGCCGTCGGATCCTCCCATATCCGGATCTGGTTACTCAGCAACAATTTATTCAGCAATCACAACTAACATTCAGAAATAGACTGCAAATAAAATACTCAAAAGAAAGTATTTCAACACTTTTCCATTCACAAAATAAAGTTCAGATGATACACTGTCCCACTATTATCATTTACATGTACATCAGCCTGAAAGGAAAATATACAAAAGATTATTAACTACCTTAAAGGAGTAAAGCTACTGTGGCTGGCTGGATGTCTAGTATGTAAGATGGATGATTTTTAAAGTCCTTGCGATGGCTCACCGATACCTGTTGGGTTTTCCATAAATCATAGGATAAAACTTAGCGAATGCTAAGTAACGAAGAAGAGAAAAGCAAACAAATTGGGTAATTTTTTCAAAACTTTATATCACAAAAATTTCATTCCTTCTCATTAATTTAAGTCCTATTCCTTTCTATTCCACATCGGGGATTAGTCCAGGGGAACCCCACCATTATTGGACTCCGAAGCTGTGGACACTTCGGGATTGGAGATTGTGTTGATCTTGGTAAGCTTATGCTGCCGCACGTCGCCTCAACCAATCCTCCAATACTACCCCGACAATTTCCTTTTCTTTTATTAAACAGGGTCTCAAACCATCAGCTTGGAAAACAAAATGAGCACACCGTCCTCAAGGACTCGGTTGCTTACAACCTCAGGCTAACATTTAATCATATAACCTAGCGGCTTTAAAAACATATTATCGTGACCCAGCCGCTATTGAACCATCCGTGCCTCCACATGGCACGACCACATCTTCCGTCGTTCCAACCCGAATATATTGGCTCTCGGTACAACGCATTGCAAAAACATTCATTTCGTGCGTATTTATAATAATAGGGCAACCGTGTACTACCTAGGTAGGGAAACACCAATACGAGTTCCTTCCGACAAACCTACAGGTTGCATGCCCGACCTGTAGTTCTACTCCCAGTCATCCTTAATGTAACACACGATCCTTTTCAGGATCTAACTTAAATCACATCAATTCCCATGATGTAATTCTTTCGTTAAGTCTTCGATTTGCATAATCGGCAACACTTAGTATAGACTCACATATATATTATTCATAACCATATATACTCGTATTTATACCTATTTTAACTCCCAAACCCTAACTTTCAAAGCCAACGCATCAATTTGATGCTTAAACCTTATTTTAGTGTTAATCACAAAGCAATTCTTCAGACTTTCTAAAAAATAGCCAAAATTAGGGTTCTTCATAGCAAAGAACACAAAATCAAGAATTTCAATAATTTCGTATGAAAACCCAACAACAAAAGGAAAGATATCGTTACCTAATCGAGCTCTCTCTCGTGTATGCAAGGCTTTATCGTGTTTTGTTTTTAGAAAGGCTATTTTACGGCTCCTGAAAAGATCGAATTTCATTTTCGTATCAAAACGTTAAGAACATGTCAAGAACGCGAAGAACGAACGAAGAACGCGAAGAACACGAAGAACGCAAAGAACATATTTTCTCTTAAAAATTCGGCAGAGTTTCCCCTTATATCGGGACATATTTCTCAGAAAATTTCAGCAGAGTTTCCCCTTATATAGGGACATATTTCTCGGAAAATTTCGACAGAGTTTCCCCTCACATCGGGACATATTTCAACATAAAAACAAAAAGAGTTTCCTCTATAAAATCAATCGAGAGGAAATAATAATGAAACTGGAAGAATATACTCAAACAACAAGAGATGAAGAATCGGTAGACACCACGTATCTTAGGTGAGTGAACGTGTGACGAATCACAGGGTCACTGACGTGCATAGCCGCCCGCACCTAAGTAGGGTATTACACAGATTTCTCCACCAAAATAATTATAAAAGCATAATAGAAAGAACAGAAACATAAACGATGGAGAATCGGTAGACACCACGCGTCTTAGGTGAGTGAACGTGTGACGAATCACAGGGTCACTGACATGCATAGCCGCCCGCACCTAAGTAGGGTGTTACACAGATTTCTCCTCGAACCATAACAGGAAAACGAATCGGAAAGAAAGATGAATCAAGAACAAAACTTGGAAGAACAAGATGATGAATTAAAAGCCTAGCTTACGAAGCAAACTAATAGAGGATCATACCTTTCTCCTTCTCTTTCTCCCGGCAGCGCTTCACTAGCGCTCCTCCCTCACCTCCCACTCCTCCTCCCAACCTCTCGACCCTAGCCCTTGGGGTGGTGGTGGTAGTGGAAGTTGTAGAGAATGAATGGGTAGGGGGGGTCTATTTATAGGCCCCGGAAAACCACTAACCATGGTTAAAAAACCATGGTTTAGGCCTTAACCATGGTTTAGCAGCCCATGGTTTTGGCCCATGGTTTTAGCCAAAACCTATCCCAAACTTGGGGCTTAAGTTAGAACATTTTAGAGGATTCTAGATTCGCTAATGACGCTTAATTAACACTAATCGTGATTAACTTTCACTAATCGCGATTTAACTTTCGCGGCTTACGCTTATCTTTTGCTAACTATTGATTAGTGTTTGCTAATGATCATTAGCGATTTCCAATCCATCATTAGTTTATTTAATCATGTTTTATTAGTCTTAATGACAGTCATTATGGGTTAATGACGTCTTAACCCTCCTTACTTTTCTTTCTTCCGAAAATCATAACAATTCGAAACGAAGTCTGATTCACACGAAACAAATTTCGTTGGTTTTCTCTTGACGAGCCGGATCTTATTATATAGGATCCGAGATATGCCAAGTTCAAGGCTTTACATTTCCTCTATCATCCAATCAAGCCGTCCAAGATCTAATCCTAACCTCTCTTCAGCGCCCTCTTCTCGACCGTCGGATCGTAAGATCCAATGGTCGAAACTTCATCCCCTACCTCCGGTCGTATCTCTCCCACGTTCTCAACCTCGTGGACCACCTTCCCCCTTCTCATTTTCCCGATCACTATATCCACCTTCCCCACTCACCAACTGTTCCCTGACCTTCCCCACTCATCCCTCCTTCTCACGGGTCGTCAAGCACCCCACGACGGCCTTCTCACTTCCAAAATCGCCACGCAAACTACGACCATCATCTGAAACCACCATATTCGCGCCTTTAAATACTCCCCCTCCACAGGACGGGGTCCACCTTTATGTGGGGCCATGCCCCGCATCCCTCAGCCTCTCGATGACAGCGAAGAGGAGAGATGGAAAGTGAGGATGACATGTGCCCCGGGTGTCGACCCCTGGCTGATGTCAGCTAGGTCTGTGGTGGCTCCGCCTCCGCCAAGCTACCTCCACTCGCCGTGGAGGTCCAGCGATGACCAGGGCCTCTCCATAAAGCTCGCGCATAGGCGATTCATCTGCCATTATCTCAGGTAAGTCCCTTGATCTCTTTGTGTTTCATCTTAGTTTCTCGTAATTAATTAGGCTTCTATACATATCCTTGTCCCCCATTGATCCTTTAATAAGCTTCAATACATCATTCTCATCCACGCACGACAATCCGATCACCATCCTCTTCCTCCATAACCCTGACCGCCTCCGACCCAACTTCTCCGCCCTCCACGACGGAGGAGCTCCGAGCTAACACCTTCTTCATACGCAGAAGGTCCCACCTCACTCTAGATCGCTCGAGCATTTTGCACCACACGCTTCGGTGACTCGTACTAACCATGCAGGTCTTGAGTCTTCGACGAACGGAGGACTCGTCGGAGCTTCTTCAAGCAGCTGAGCATCAGGTCTACAGGCGTCTTCTACTTCCTCCAGACATCCCAGCTGCTTCGTCGAGCTCCAAGGTCGGTTTCCAGGTGGTCAAGAGCAGTTGGGGGTCTACATCGAAGCCAGAGAAGGGCGGCAGAGCTTGGGTCCCTTTGTCGGAGTCCTGGTTCCGCCTCTAGTTGCAGCCAAGGAGGAAACAGTAGACATCGTTGGATGCTCCTCCTCGGAGCTCATCCAACGGTGCAGAAGTCGCCACGTGTGCATTAGCGAAGGATACAACTACCGTTGGATTCTCAAGATCCAACGGTCCTTGAACGTCTACGTGTCTGAGCCTCCAGACCTCAGTTCCATACCAGCACGCTTGGATCTTCCAAGCATCATCCGAGCCTTAACCTGACTCAGAGCCTGCGTCCAACCTATGTCGTCCGTCGAGCCTAGCCGAAGCTGTCCCAAGCCTCCTCCGAGCCTGGTCTTCACCGAGCCTGGAGAGCACGTGCGAGTCACGTGCGGCCAGGAAAAATTGCAGGGAGGCCCAACCACCTTCTTCAAATTGTAACCATGCCCTGGAGTCACGTGCATACCACATGTGCCTGGGGTATTTTGCATCTATACCCTCGTGGGTTTTAATAATTGCAAAAATACCCCCACGTATGTGGGTTATTTGTAGGGAAGGTCCTGAAATCTATTTTATTTGCATTTTAGTCCTTCCCAGGGACATGTTTTCTAGTTATCTTTCTTGTTTTCTTATAGTTATGCCCTTGTCTTATTTTACGCATATCTTGAGCATCGTATCTCTATTTCAGTTGAATTCAGTTTCATTTCAAAACTTGCCTGATGAACTTTTTAATGGCATATTCGTTTCTTGTTTTGGACACTATGATTTTGATGTATTATTGTAATAACCATGTGTCTATTATTGCTTATTCTTATACCTTGATTAATTTATCCATCAAGTTTGTTACTTCAATTGAACCCGAAATTTATTCAATTTTAAATTGCTCACCATTTTATTCTGATTTAGGGCATATTTGCATTGCATTTAATTGCATCTATTTGCATGATTAAAAATCAAATAAAAAAATCATGTTTCGTGATTACCTCAATGCATCTAGTCATGTTATAATGTATTTATTGACCTACTATTTATTGATCCAACACTTAGTTAAATGAATTTAAGTCCAAACATCACGAGAGAGGATCGTGTTCATGAGTTTGACCTTGGGCTTGCCCAAGCAAAATATAAATACAACCATTTGATTTTATCGACATATCAATTAGATGGTTTTTGATAGACCAAATTTGGCCCGACTGCAATGACGATCTGAATGTCAATTCTACACTATTAAAGGGCTAAATTTTCGACTCATCATTGATCAAATCGATTCACAATTTTTAATTGATCTGTAAACAACCAAGTGCACAAATCAATGGATGAAATATGAAATAAATATATATTCTAGTTTATTTCATACATCCAAGTAAACCAACAATGATTTTAGATTCAAATTTGTAAGTCGTGATCATCGTACTTCAAACTTAAAAAACATTATTATTTGAACTTGAGATTATTGTGACACCAAACATTTCCAAAATATTATGTCCAATTCATGATGTGAATGAATCATATATTTCCATATATTTTGAGTCCCATTAAAACAATCGAGTCCTCTTCCAATTCCGCCTATGGAGAAATCTAATTTTTCAATGCTGCACAGAAATCATGTGAAACTTTTCCGCACTAATTAGGAACTTAGTTTATGACTTATTAATCAGTATTTTACTATGTAATATACCTAAAAAATTGTAGGAAAAAAGTTATTATTTTCTAGCTACAATCTTTGATAGAAATCGAAGTTTGCGATCATTTTCGATATCTGAATCTTCTCTCGAACACCACCAAATATTTGTGTATCTTTTGAGCATGAGTCCAGACTTCTAAACATAATATATATATACACCAAAAAATATGTTATAAATAGGGGAAAATAGTAGCAACATCGTATGTCACCGAATCATTTGAATCATCAAAATAATCACATGACAATTTACTTGATGATCGGGATAATATGACTAATTGTTCATCGGACATGGATGCAATCCAAATCTTTTAAACTAAGTCTATGATATTAGTTGAAGGAATACATACTTCTCATCATAAAATGTGAAAAGTAGTAAATAAATTGCAAAAAAAACAATGGATGTTCATCATATGAACTTCGAATTTCAGTACAAATTTTATGCCTTGTTAAACCACAATCTTAAAGAAATGATTTCCTAATAGTATTTCTTATATTCTAATGAATATAGGAAAAATATCAGGTTACCTCTTGAATAGTGACTTTTGTGAACAATTGAACCAAGTTCAAAATGAAGTCACTTTTCTCGTGGATGCGAGATGAGTCGTGTTGCTTCCCATGAACTTCGATGACAACTTGAAGTTTTCCATGCTAGGGTAAAACAAAGATCCTATTTTTATCGCACGAAATCAATCCTTCATTACGCACAATAAGCATGGAGAAGAAGATAATCTTCTCTTCTACAGGCCCACACCAATGATGAGAGAAGAGAGGCTTGATGGTGGGCGTGTAGGGTCTTCTTAGAGAAGAGTGCAGAAATGTATGAGAGTTCCAAATTCTCAAGACTCTTGTCTTCTTCAACTCTCAAGGCAAGAGAACTTCTAAGTAATGAAGGATGATCTTGGAGAGGGCCTATACCCTCTCTTATATATCATGAGGGGACATCTATGAAGAGTCCTACTCTTCATTGTAAACGTCTTCTCTCTCTACCATTAGATGGTAGATCAACGAAAAGGGTTGAATCATTGTCATTGAAGAAAGAGGACTTCAATTATCTCTTTTAATTACCATCTAATAAAGCAACGACTTGTTGTTGAAGTTATTTGTTGTTGAAGGATATGGAAGAATCTTCAAGCGTATCACAGAAGCATGTGGATCGCATCATTTACGATCGAGAGCGACTAGTCATACTAGTCACTCGGTGCAGTAGAATTTAAAAATTTTAATCAATGAAGCCACATTATCCAAGAACACTTCTCGGATCATTTCATCTAACCACATAGTAGATATAGAAATACCTCTTATAGCATGGTTGTGATCGAGAGAACTCCTATTTCAAGTCTGATCTGTCGGAGGAGACGCTTGCGAGCGCGGAGACGAATCGTGTGCTTCTCATAATCCAAGTCAATGATACAAGCAATGAATCTCCTGATCTCGTATCACGAGATCGAATGCCTTATTCACGAGCGAGACACACCAAAGAAGATAGAGATTTAAGAGTCATCGAACTGGCAGCACAATGGCGATGCGACGACGAAGGCAACCTTCTCTCTATGAGAATATTGGGCGGCCACTCAAGGAGAGGGAGAAGGGTTGGCATGAGAATGGGATATAGAGATAGAGAGAGACGTCGTTGAAGTTGTTCATCTGAAGAGCAAGGGGTGCCTCTTCTTATATAGGATTTTGGGAGTCCATGGATCTCAATCCATAAACAACATGAAATCATTGGATGAGATTGATTTGTGCTAATTTCAGTGGCTAAGATTTTGTCGTCAAAAATACAACAACAATTAATTTAATTTAAATTAATATATATTGATAAATTAATATAATTAATTTCAAAATTAAATCATTTAATGTTGGAGATAATGGAGGAAGAGATTGCCTATTCCTAAAAAGGGGGGACAACCACCAAGTCCCTTTAGGACAATGTGAGCATCCACCCTCTTGACTTGGAATGAGTCAATCTCATTCCAATTCGTGAGATTACATTATCTCATAAAATTTTCAATATTATCTCACAAAAATAATTCATAATTATCTTATGAAGATTGCAATCATGCCATTGAAATCATGTGAATCACATTCACAACTCAAAACAATAATTATATTTTCAATTAATCATCCAATGTGAATCCAATTCACATCAATAATTAACTAACAGATATAATTCATAATTGGTCTCTCTAATATATTATAAATCACATTTATAATATATATGAATAATCGGATAGTATTATCCACATTATTCATATCCATAATAATTAAATCTCATTAATTACATTGGATCATCATTCTCATGCATTCAGATAATATAAATCAAATTCACATTATTTATATATAATTCAATAATGGAATTATTATTGGACTCTTTCAAGAATAATGTGCTTTCTCCGAAAATACTTGGAGATAAGGACATGGTGATTGTACGTTCCACGTATAGTACCTTGGATATTGAGATCACATCTCAAATATAGATCATGTGGACCTCTCATAGATGCTTGATTAAATCAAGGAGATAAATCATATCTTCTCATTGCATATGAATCTCATTCAGATCAATGTCCAACACTTGGACAGAGATCAGGTTCCTTCTCTACTGAGAGGAGTTACTAAAATCCAGACCTATTTCATCACTCCCTCATAATAGAAGCGTCACGGTTATACAATTGTTTATGATCACATCACCCTCAAGTATTCCTAATACATGTACATCCTGCATACTGGAAGACCTATGATAAACTCGAAGATGTAGATCAATTTTATACTGTCATCTTTAGGGTTTCATCATCAAGTTTCTCATTCTTGGTCATTGGGAGTTGATATTAATCAAATGATTTCCAAAAGCATATATCATACCTTCAAATTCTTGTCATGTTTCCAAAGCACGATGATCATGCATGAAATTTGATCGGTCCCAATACCTTATGAGTGAGCTCATGTCTTTTGGTTCACAAGTGAACCTGTATGATCCCTTTGAGATCATATTACTCATATACCCTCATATGTACACAGCTCGCCAATGTATAGACCATGGTTAGGTCATCAACCCATTGGTCTACCAAATGTATACACTTAGACATATAGTCACACGTCTATCTCCAGTCAGAGGATGTGTGCCTATATCATGAAAGTTTATGAAATAAGACTTTAGTGATCTCGATCTCGTTAACTCAACTCTTTGACCTAACTAATTTGACACCTCTGAATCTCTATTCCCATGTAGAGGATCTGCATCAAGAGGTCGGTCAGATATCTGCCTAATGAGAAAAGATTTCCATCTCTTACTCATGATGGAGATCACCTCTTAACAATAATTTGATGATACTTTATGAGTCCTCAATCTAACTCCTTAGATATCCATCTAAGCACCGGCCTCTATAATTCATTTATTGAATCAACAGTTATGTGATTATTAAGATGGTCATGTTACATAACCCTAATTATAAAGAAGGACCTTATAGTACATTCATTCATTCATTTAATCTTAGAGAGGGAGTGAAAGAATCAATAACTTTTATTGATAAATCAAATATTACAATAACATTTATAGTAAGAATGGTTCGCCTCTGGCTCACACGGCTAATAGTTGTTGCTTCATTATCTTCATGATAATCTAATTATCAAATTTGATAATTTATAAGAGTACCCTCATAAATTATGAGTCTTATTCATAAATTCAAAGAAAAATGTAAATCCAATTTACAAAATTTCAATGTGAATCATATTCACATAAAGTACCTTAAAATAATTATATGAATCAAATTCATATATTCATATTAATTAATGAATAATATTGTGCATCATATTCACAAAATACCCATATTTAAATTTTATTATGATAATACAATTATTGTTTCAATTTTGATATGACATAGTACTAGCCCTGATTCAAATGAGACATGTGAGATGCAAATGCACGTACTTGCAGTGATGTCGGGGAGATTATATTATCCATATATAGTGACTTGAAATTTGGTTAACTATCTGATTTCAGAGTTTAAATCACTTTTAGCGAAACTTAATACAATCTTATCTTTGAGCTCTAGTTGATATAATTCACACATTGTATGAGCTCAACGAAACGCATTACACTCTCCACAAGTTTAATAAACGAGCACACTAATGAACTCAATTTCCTACTCTATTTTTCATTGTATTCCAAACCATTTGGAGCATAGAAATGAGTTCAAAAAGTGTGTTCTTTGCATTTCCATTACCATTTCTATTTCCAACATTCGGACATTGAAATTGTAATTAGAATTCGATATTTGAGTCAAATAAAATAATACTTAATTCAATTAATTCTCATATAATTAGGACAAGAAGTGGAGTCACTAAAATCCATCCAATTTCATCATTACCTTTGAATGGAAGTGTCATGATATATGATGACATATGATCTATTAAGATTTTTTTAACCTAGAGTGTTCCCAATACTCATTCATCTTTCATACTGAAAGACTTTGATATATAATATATGTGTGTGTGAAATTCAAACACTAATTTGACTGTCTTCTTCGAACATATTAATAGATTTCATAATTGGATGACAATATTAATCATATACTTTCCAAAAGTATGTATTAGTATCTTGAATTCATGTATCATTCATAAATAAGATAACCATGCATGGAATTCTTTATAACATCAAAATATCTCAGGAGTGAGCTATGTCTCCCAGTTCATCAAGTATGAACCCATATGATTCCTTTGAGAGATCATACTTTTCATGTGTCTTCATATGCATACCAACTCATTGGTATATGGACCTTGGTTAGATCTTCAACCTAACGATTTATCTATTGTACACATTCAGTCATATATATATGTATATCTATCTCTAGTCAAAAGATGTGTGTCGGATTATGACACTTACATTTTAGGTCTTAATTTATCTTGATCTCATCAAGTTAACTCTCTGACTTGACTATTCCGACACCTCCTAATTGCTATTCTTATGCAGAGAACATGCATCAAGAAGTCAGTCAGAAATAAGCCTTTCGAGAAAGATTGACATCTCTTTCTCATAGTAGAGATCATTATTTTTTTATCATTTTTAATATCAATTGTGTCCTCCCAACTGCATGGTATTCAATATGACCATCATACATAAAGCTATTTGTACAAAGGGAGATATCCTTAATTGCATTCACAAAAATTCGTTTCAGATGGCCATGAAAACACAATAATTTTTATTGTATTAATGAGTTGCCAAGGACTTACCAATCCAACTCTAAGAAGGCTTCAAGTGATAGAAATCATATTTTTTATTCAAGGTTTGATAAAGACATTCTGTCTTGTAGTGGTCATCTAAATATTTAATTGCCATGTGTTAGTACACTATTGGCATTCCCCATTTTCTTGTATCATGTCTAATGTCCTTCCTTCTAGTCTCTTTTTCACTCTTCATCATCATCTTCGTCTCTTCTTTAACATCTATGCTATCTAGGAGTTGTAGTCCCCTGACACGTGTCTACAACATTGACGATTGAGATATTACTCCAGGGATTTAATTTGAGCCATGCAATACAAAAAGGTGCAAAAATTGCAATCAAATCCTCAAGAGTTTAAACTCCCTCCCCCACACATGCACACGCACACACACACACATGCGCATGCACACCCACACCCACACACCTCCATCAATTTGGAGAAGCGTGCGAGGTGCAAAACTATAATCAGATTTTCAGGATTTTGAATAAACACATACACATCCATCATTTAGTGAAGCATGCAAGGTGCACGTTGACTTCATGTGGGTGTTAGTGAATATATATATCCTCTCCAGATTTTTAGAGAATTATAAAAAACAAAAAATATTTAGTTATTTACAATCTAATCCCTAATCAGGGATTAAACTGAAGACCTGAATTTTAATTTCTTTTTTCTTTATACCCATGTACTCAAACACTTGTTTCGATATTATAGTTGTAGTATGTTTAGTTGATTTTTCTAGAAAGCTAGCCCACTTTTCTAGCGTCGTTTTGAGATGGACTATCACATGATTTCGGTATTATCTTCATGTTTTGTTGATTTTTTGAATTTCATGCTTATTTTAATGTTTTTTCCTATCTTATTTTGTGAGTGTTGTACTTGCTTATCTTGTTCACTTCATCACTCACACACTCATGTACACAAATTGTATCATCAACACAAATAGATACCACCTATTCTACTGGATAGTAAATCTTGTCAAAATCTTTTTTTGATTTAGAATTTAAATAAATAAATAAATAAAACAAAAATCAATCAAAATATAAAAGAGTACAAAACATTCAATCTATTATACCGTATCACATCTTCTCCACTACATTCATCTTCCTCCACAAAAGCTCCATAAAATTATAAAACATAAAGTTCTTAAACATCATCAAAGGAAACCTAATAAAAATCATAATACTGCAAAAAAAACTAAAAACCAAACATCTCACTAAATCTATACTTGGGTGACAACACGTAGGATCGCCATACAATGTAGTATCTCATCGAGTTCGACACTCTCGACTTTACACTGGAACTATTTGGAATGCCGCTTTCCTGAAACTCATGAACAATTTGTTTCTCATAACTCTAATCTACCAACATTGTATGTTGCTACTTTTTGTCGGTCATGGAAGCGGTACCAACTCTATTTTGATATCAGTTGATGGGAACACGATCCACCGATATCATCTCGTCTCGGATGCCAGATGTTGGGGATACAAACTTCTCCGGATATGGAAGCGGATGTAGATACGGATGTGGATGCGCAATCAATCACCATCACAGAAGCACATTAAGAAAAGAACAACCATGTATAACGGTAGTGGGTCACCTCTTGCGACCACCAAAGAAGAAAGATTACTATATAGAACGAGTACAACTCTCTCTATTCCCTCGCTCTATTTTCTCTTCCCCCCCCCTCTCTCTTCTTTTTAAGGGTTACATTGTTCTTGTGGTGGTGTAGAGGCAATGCCTCCTTCCTCCTCTATATATAATTCAGTTACAACTCATAGTCATATTCCCAATAGAAGTATAAATAGAATACGACTCAACAACCATTAGGATTAGACGTTGAATCCCATTAAGATTCCAATTCCTAATTAATATTACTCTAATCCTAACACTTTTTGGCTAATTCACCAACTTATCCGCGAACATTGCTCTATTTCCCTCACCATCTATAGCCATTGGGCTGTGTGTACCATTTGTACAACCTTCTTTTTGTTTTGTTAATTACTGCAAATAATATATTAATATAGAAAAAGAATGGCGTCTAATTGAAAATGCAGTTGCAATGTGATAACCAATTTGATAAATATTTGTACACCCGAGCTGTTGTCTTCACCGAGCTGGTTATGCAATGATTTGACGAGGAGTAGCATTCCGGACCATCAGGAATATTGACGTTGTTGGCTGATTTACTTGGAGAATTAATAGTTTTTTATAAAGATGGTAAAGAAACAAGAGCGAGAGCGTCCGAAAAGAACATAAAATATGTTATCATACATCGTAATATCTACGGACGCACTGTGTATGTATAAAAGTATGGGTGTATACGAGAGATATATATGAAATAGGGAAACAGGGTGTGGGGGGATAGGAAATTCCAGTCTATCGTCTGCCTCTTGCGTCTTCCACTCCCATCTCTCCCTCTCCCTGCAACCTTATCTCTTGCCTCCATCAATCAGATCTCTCGGTTTCTCTATTTCAAGCTTCCACGCCTTCTCCTCCCGCTGCGAGCGAGATGGGCGTGAGGTACCCCTGCTCTCTCGTCTCCCAGGGCCCCATCGAGATGATCACCAGCTTCTTCCGCCACAAGCAGTAGCTGCTTCTTCCATCACCATGCTCCTTCACTGAAACCTTGAAAGGGGTTCAATCTCTCTCTCTCTCTCTCCCAACCTATCCCTCCCCCCTCTGCTTCCGTTTTCTGCATGGCTCTCATGTCCAAGATGGGTTCTGGAAGGGTGCTCAGAGGAGGGCAGGACGTTGCAGCCCTCCTTCAGGTGGAGGGCATCTCTCACGACGCCATCGAGGCCCTGCTCTCGTCCGCCTCTGCTTCCGCTGGATTCCACGGTAAAGATCTCCGCTTTGCCTGGGCCTCTTCTGTTTCCGTGGATTACGGATGTTGGTCCTTTATCTCGGATCTCGAATCTTGTGGTCGGAGCTTTGGATCCTATTGCCAGAAATTAGTCTTGTTTTTTAGAATCGTGCTAAGCTTTGCTGATCCCATCTTCGTCAGAAGAATCTTTCTCTTTCTTTCTTCTCGAGTAAATGCCATCTTTATCCTCCTTTCTCGCTCATGCTTTTTGGATATTTACCGAGTTAGGATTTTCGCCAAATTTGGCAAGATATACATTTGATGGATTCTTTGTTTACGTCTTTGTTTCTATCCTCGTTGCTCTACCACGTGAACACGACGTCTAGTACCCGTCCTTTCAGGGTCGAGATCTATGATGTGCTTCGAGGATTTCAACCCCGGTCCCTCTGCGGTTCGACAGTTCGCTCAACAGTTAGAGATGGAGGACATGTGCGAGGACGTCGAAGCAGACGAGTACGGGCTCCATCAGCCGGAGAAGAAGAGGCGGCTGAGCGCGGAGCAAGTCCAATTCCTGGAGAAGAGCTTCGAGACGGAGAACAGATTGGAGCCGGAGAGGAAGCTGCAGCTCGCCAGGGAATTGGGGCTCCAGCCGAGGCAGGTGGCCATATGGTTCCAGAATCGTCGAGCGCGGTGGAAGACAAAGCAGCTCGAGAAGGATTACGAGGTGCTGCAGTCGAGCTTCAAGACTCTCAAGACTGATTTCGATGACCTCGTTAAGGAGAAGGAGAAGCTCCAACTCGAGGTATACTATTTACTTTAAACTTGGAATGGTGGCACTTCATATCTCCTGATCAGTGAGATCAACTTCGTGTAATGCAAACTAAAATAAAACCCGGTTTTAACGTAATTATGCACCGTGCATGTATTATAAAAGAAAAATAAAATAAAAACCTTTTAATTAAAAGGGCTTATTTATACATGCATGGTTTCAAACATTGGATCCGACAGCGAGAGGACCCTGCAACAGCAGAGGCTGCAGTAGGAACTGGAGCCGCTCGATCTTGATTGAGCAGTTCACAGGGATTCACACTTTTTGTGGAGTTCTATCGTGCAAATTCATGCGAACCGACTAGACTGCTGATCTTCGTGGAGTAGTCTGACTTAGGATCTGTAATTGCCGTCGAGAAAAGAAAGAATCCATTTTTGCACAACCCGGTCGGCAGGGCTCATTTGGTTAAGGGTTGGGGTGGGTTGGGTTGAGGTGGGTTGAATAGTAGATGTTTGAATAGTTACGAGGGTTGTTAGATGATTGGAATAAGGAATGTGATGTATATCACATTGATATGTGATGGAAATCCAATCCAGACATGATCTATAAAGACAGGGAATAAAACGGATTACCCAAGAGTAAACCAGTATCCAAGCGAGATAGAGGTCAGCGGAATTGCAAGGGCTACAGCAGACGATTACAACCTGTCTGACCGTGGATTGACCTCAAACTCGCTGGTTTTGACCTATAATAAATAAAAAATCAAATTATGTTCCAACGGTTTGAACCAGCAGTCCAATCTGACTAGACTCTAGCAAATGGCTAACCGTACGATGTCTCTGTTCCGATTTTTGGAATCTTGTTTGCGTGTCATTTACTCTAATAAAATATACCTAATAACTTGGCTACATTTATTACATGTAAATATTTCAGGAAAAAAAAATGAATGCAAGTCACCTTATTTTAGAATGAAGATCATGTTTATCTTTTATACATGGAATGTTACGTTATAACTCCTTTAAATTTCTCCACATACAAACCTATAATCTTCGTAATTACACCACAATCCCTGCAAATTACGTCTGTTGAAATGGGATTTCTGTTAGTTTGTAGGTTCCATGTTATATTTTTCTCTAAAATATTATTCCGTTTCAAGATTCATGCCATAAGTTTGGAAATCGAATATATGTAACATCATGTAAATATTTATAATAGATAAGAAATCCAGGTGGAAATTATATAAATGTAAAGTATATACGATTGATGGCTAGACATTTTTTAAACTAATATGAAATTTCGTATATTTGTTTCACCTTTTTTTCTCAAAATAAAAAATAATAGATTTTGTATATATGAAGTACAATTCGGAACTTTAAGGTGACACATGAGGAGGCGGATAGTCTGTTGTGGTGTTGTCCCTGTTGTGATGGCGTGAGCCGCTTGATCTTGATCGAGCGGTTCACACGATTTTACACGGTACGAGCTCACAAAAAGTACAAAATTGTATGAACCGTTCGATCGGGATCGAGCGGCGTACTCAATTACTGCAGAATCTGTTGCATTTCGGCCAGAAGCAAACGATCCTCTCTAGACACCTGATTGTTATCCATTATGCTTGTTTTCATTTTTAATGATATTTTAGAATTCTACCCTTGTAAAGTGAATTCGGGGGAAACGAGTGTTAGAATAACAATAAAAATAAATTGTAGATTGCATCTTTTTCGTAAGCTTTTTGTATTTGATCGTGAGTTAACGCTAATTCTTATCTGCATCTCACAAATTCAAGGTTGAATATTAGCAAAAGAATTCTAAGGTTACCCGGGGAAAGTATTCATAAAACTAATGATGCCTATAGCTAATCCAAGTACTACCCACAAACAGATCCAAGCCCTTACAGAGAAGCTCCTCCTCCAAGAGAAGGCGAACGGGAACCCCGATCCGGCAGAAGTTCCTTCCCTTGTGTCCTCGCCGCCGCCTCCTAGAAGCAAACTGGATGACATGTGCTCAGCCAGCAGTGCCGTCGTCGATCACAACTCCCAATACACCGAGGAGGCATGGCACTCCTCGGCCGACATGCCGGAGCTGGATCTGCCTGAGCTCTCTCAACCTGAGGAGTCCGAGGGCGAGAGGAAGCTGGAGAGTGCTAGCTACGACTTCAAGGATGACAACCCATGGTTCTGGTCGTATTAATTAGCTTATGCCGTGCTGTTGTGGATTGCTTGTCTGTGATTGTAATATGGGCAGTAGTACATGTATCGTGTGTAGAATAAAGGCGTATCCGTAAGGCTGCGTCTGCTTTGCTCTTGCTCTTGTGATCATAGTTCTGTTCTGTCCTTCCCTTTTCGTTGAATTGATTCGGGATTTCTGTCCAATATTGTAGTAGTGGTATTTTCTTCCCTCCTGTTTGTGATGCACGAGAACGGCCAACTTTTTTAAGTACATGGTATCACGTTTAATGACGAGAATATCACACTTTTCATCGCGGGATAATCCAAAACTAGCAGCAGATTTAAGAGGTGGAACACACACACACATACCACTGTTAATTCAGTAAAAATTCTTGTAATAATTTCGTGAAAGTATAAATTGTATATTGTAAAAAATTATTTTTTTTGTAAAATATAACATCTACATTTAAATTAACATTTTATCTAATATAATAATAATTTTATAATTTTATTTCACTATACATGTCGTGTTAATATTTATTATTAAATCGATGAAATAAGAAATTACAAAATATATTGGAAAAGATGCTTAAATTTGTTGTGTTAATATTTATTATTAAATCAATGAAATAAGAAATTATAAAATATATTGGAAAGATGCCTAAATTGAGGGAGGCTCACCATATATATGGTGAGATCCCGTCTCATTTGAAGTTTCTCCTATATATACATATATATAGGATTTCTTTCAAATAGGACTTAGTCCTTCCTGAGTTCAGGAAGGCCGTTCCTTTTTTTGTAGAAAACATGACGACTTTAGTAGAATGCGTATGCATATTGCATTACAATGTACAGTTTTAATGTTTGTATAATAATATGCAGTTTGGTATGTGGTTTTTGTATTTATAATGTGCAGTTATAATACAAACTGTATACGCATTCTACTAAAGTGCTCGTGTTTTCTACAAAGAGATGATGGCCTTCCTGAAATCGGGAAGGATGCATCGTATTGAAAGGGTCCCATATATATATATATATATATATATATATATATATAGAGAGAGAGAGAGAGAGAGAGAGAGAGAGGAAAGGGAGCCTACTTTGTGAAGTAGGTAACCTTACCTACTTTACATCCATTTTTAGCAAATTTTTTGTTTTTTTAAAAATACCACTGTGAAATTTTATAAATATATATGTCTAATATATCATTCAAATTTCGTCAGAAACAAAGACTCGTATGCCCTCCATTCACAAAGTAGGCTCCCTTTCCTCATATGTATATAGTGTGTGTGTAGTGTATAGTGTGTGTATGGTGTGATGATCCTGAGAGAGCCAAAATTCGTGAGAGCATGAGAGGATTGATTCTGACCATTAGATTTTGTCATCTCTCTCCTTATTGATTGCAGGAGGAGAGAGAAGGGTAGAATCTAGTGGTCCAGATTCATTGCTCTCATGCTCTCACATATTTTGGCTCTTACAGGATCAACCCTCTATATTAGGGCTAATCCAGTGAGAGCCAAAATCTGTGAGAGCATGAGAGAATTGATTCTTGACCACTAGATTATGTCATCTCTCTCTTCATTGATTGCAGAAGGAGAGAGAAGGATAGAATCTATAGGTACAGATTCATCTCTCTCTTCATTGATTGTGTGTGTCTGTGCGTGTGCGCGTGCGCGTGCGCGTGCGTGTGTGCACGCGTGCGTGCGTGCGTGCGTGCGTGTGTGTGTGTGTGTGTGTGTGGGTGGGTGGGTGGGGGTGCGTGTGCGTGTGCGTGTGCGCGCCCCCGCGCGCGCGCGTGCGTGCGTGCGTGCGTGTGTGTGTGTAGGGGGCCCTTCCAATGAGGTGGGTCTTTCATGAAGTTCAGAAAGTCACTACTAAATTTGTAAATTGTGTAACAATTTTGTAAATTTAAACTGTACATTGCAAAATAATGATGATCATTCTGTTTTCTAAAATATATCATCCATATTGTAACAAACATTTTTTTCAAATATATTAATATTTTCATAAATGTTCGTGATATACATATTATGTTAATATTTACTACTAAATTTAAGGATTTAGAAATGGTAAAATAAATAGAAAAATACCTAAATGGACGCGGCTTTCCATGCATCCAGGAAAGGTCCACCTTATTGGAAGTTTTCCCTATATGTGTGTGTACAAATATATACACATATATATACATATATAAGGGGCCCTTTCAATGAGTTGGGCCTTTCTGGATGTATGAAAGGCCAACCATCTCATCTGTTAGATCTCAATCTGACGATTCTTTATCCAAAAGGGTATTTTAGTCCATTTTTTCATTTTGAATTTCGTTTTGAATTTGAATTTCATTTTGAATTTGAATTTCATTTTGAATTTGAATTTCATTTAATCCTTTTATTTTCCATTTTTAACCCACCTGAATTGGCATTTTTTTGTTGCTATTTATGCGCATGGTATCATTTTCGAGTTATGTAGAATGGCGGAAATCTTTGTAAAATTATCATTGTCGTTGTAAGATTGTAATCTGCTTTGTAAAATAAAATCAAAGTTAGTAGTACGTTTATTATTGTAATTGTAATTTAGGTAATGCCTCTGTAAAACTTCATACTTGTTTGTAATATTCGTTTGGAGACCTGCAAAAAAGATAGTTAGTAATTCAACAATTATTAGGCGAAAAGAGAAAAATGTAAAAAAATTGAGGGTGAAAAAATATATTGTGTTCTGTAATAAAAATATATTGTTAGAAATATAAAGAAACGATTAATGTAAAAAGGCAATCGAAAATTGTAAAAAAAACGACTTGAGATTTGTAATAAACAATCTGAGATTGTAAAAAATTATCTGATATTGTAAAAAAAACATTCTGAGATTGTCAGAAATTAATAAGAGAAACGATCAATGTAAAAATTATGATATTGTAAAAAAGAATCGAGACTAGTAAGAAATGATCTGATATTGTAAACAAAATACCTGAGATAGTAAAAAAAGATATGACATTGTTAGAAATTTATAAAAAAATATAGTAAATGTAAAAAATCTGAGATTGTAAAAACAAATTGCAAATTGTAAAAAAAGATCTGATATTGTAAAAAAGATCGAAGATTGTAAAAAACGATCACAGATTGTAAAAATTGGTTGCGCCCATCTTCACATACATTCCTCCTCCATCTGCACCATCCTCTGCCGACACCGCTCCTCCACATGCACCCTTCTCCTCCATCCGCACTCTCCTTCAACCTTCTCCTCCATGATCCACTTCCACATGTAGCAACCGCCTCCTCACAATACCGCCTCCATTATCTTCAAGAAAACAACATTGGAGAACCCATCTTTTTTCTCCAGATCTGAAGGAAAAAGAAATCCCATACCATCGAACAATACGTCGTCGCCGACCACTGTAGAGAAGCACGTCGCATCCACCACCCAATGCTCTCCCTCCACCACCATTGCATGCCATCACCGACGTGCAACAGCCCCCTCCTCACATGTCGCCATCGAGGAGAGAGAGAGAGAGATTATTGGGGGATATTTGTTTCCTTCTAAATGTAGAATATGTCAAAATGACCCTAATAGGTTTTTCAATATTTAAAAAATATAGATAATGGGCCATTAATAATAGCCATCGGATTGATTACGGATGTATAAAATGATTGGCTTTCCACGCATCCAAGAAAGGACCGTCTTATTTGAAGTTTTTCTTATATGTATATATATGTATGTATGTATGTATGTATGTATGTGTGTGTGTGTGTATGTATGTATGTATGGAAAAGGGAGCCTACACCCATGTGTAGGTAAGTTTCCTACACCCACCTCTTTTCTTTTCTTTTCTATTTTTTTTGAATCAAATCCTAGGGGATTTAGATCACAATATATCACCGTTGTGTCATTCAAATTTCAAGTTATTTCGATACTTCTAACTTATCCATCAAGATAGTTAAATTTTAACGGTTTCATATTTGTTGAAATTGACCCCTTCTGATAGACATGTTAGGAATGTCTATTTCATACAAAATTTGAAATATATATTCTACTTCATATTTTTAGTAAATCCCTTGCGGATCCATTGAAAAAAATACAAAATTTGAGATAAAAATGGGTGAGTGTAGGAAAGTTACCTACACATGGTTGTAGGCTCCCCAATCATGTGTGTGTGCATGTGGGTGCCTGCATGTGCGTATGTGTGCGTGTGCATGTGTGTGCGTGCATGCGTGTGTGTAAAGAATCCTACAACCCAGTGTGTAGGTCATTTTTTCATTATTTTCTGATTCTTTTCAAATGAAACCTTTGGAGAATTAGATCGTAATATATTACTATGATGTCATACAAAATTCATCTTAATTCGAGACTTCTATCATTTTCATCAAGACCGTCAAATTTTAACGGTCTCAGAATTGATGAAATTGACCCCTTCTAGATGAACGTGTTAATACTGTTTGTTTTGCATGAAACTTGAAACACATATTCCCCTCAATATATTTAAACAATCTCCCAAAGATTTCCTTCAAAAAAAGGTCGGATGTAGATAGTTACCTACACCCCCGGATGTAGTGATGAATCCACGATTCATCGCCTTTATTCTTTTATTTTATCTTCATTTTCTTAGTCAAACATCTGTAAATACCCACTAATTCCATAATTTTACCATTTTGAATGCATTTGTTGAACGTGCATTTTTAACACTTTTTGTGCTTAAATAAAAGAATAAAGAAGAAAAGAGAAATAAAGGATGTGTTTACAAAGTAAATACAGACTGACCCGAACTCCGAGAGAAGGTCAAGACTTGACCTGATCGACCAGGAATAAAGTAGGGGGAGATAGGGTCTTTCATCCAAAAATCCAAAAATAATTTGTACATAAATTCCTTGTATATTTGCATAAAATTTATACTATTTTATTTGTACATAATTTGACCTCAAATTAATTATTTTTGTAAACAAAAGTTGTAAATAAAAATTTGTTGCAAATAATAAAAATAATTGCAAAATAAAATAATGTATTCATTACTAATATTGACACTCAGAAAAAGCCGCAAAGTTATCATTGAAATATCAATTCCGGCTCCATAAGAACCTAAATTGAAACAAACTTACTTCCATTATACTCTAAATTAAATTATCTTTCAAATAGCTGTGATTTCATAATTTTTGGAGTTACGGTTGAAAAGTCGATTTTGTAGGGTGTTTTGTACAGTTTCACCATTATTTATTGTATATATTTATTCATATTTATTATTTATATATAATGCATATAATTGTAAATATTATTGTAAACATTACTTTTATTAAAAATAAAAACAAAAAAATATAAATAATAAAATTAAAAAAAATAAAAATTATTTCCTTATTTGCACCTATGTATAGTGTATTATATGTATATAATATGTGTATACAACTAACTTCTTTAAATAATAATCATCAAAAAAATAAAATATCTCATATTAATTAATTTAATTTAATTTAATTACTAAATTCAAGTTCAATTATTTGATTTATTGCATTTATTTGAATTATTTGATTTAATAACCTATCATGTATATAATATTTGATTTTATACATTTAATAGCTACCATTAAGGTGGCTAATTGATTTTTGGAAATTATTTAATCTATTAATTTTATTTATTTCAGAAATTCGTTTTAATTAGTTAATTATTTTATTTATTTTATTATTTTATTAATTAACCACTAAAAACCTTCTTCTTTTGTACATTCCTTACTATTTTATTTTTCTTCTCTTTTTAGTGGGCTTCTCCTCCTTTCATTCTTTGATCAATCTTTGATGGAGAGGAGCCCGATCTCTGAGAGCTTTCCTGTTGAAGAAGAGTGTCCAGTCTCCGAGCCGTCCGGTGATAGCGCGTCGATCTTCGTCGAGGCCATCACGCATTTCCGATTCTCGAGGTGGGATCCATTTTATTTCTTGTCTTTTTGCTTAGATAAATCATAGTTTAAATTTTTGCATAGATGTAGTAATCTAAATTTAGATCTTAAAATCCAAAAAAAATCCAGCAAACACTTGTCCGATCCAACACCAATTTGCCATCTCATTTTGATTCTCTCATTTCAACTTCTACATCGTACAACCTTTCACATCCGACCAAGCACGGTGGTCAGATCTTTGGGTCTATCTTCCATATCGCAAGATCCGTTCCATTCACGCATCCTTATTTTGTTCATAAATAATAAAATAACATATATAGTTTTTTATTTCTATCTAACATTTGTTTTGCAGGAAAAATAAAAAAAATTAAAAACAAAAAATATTAAAAAACAAATCTTTTTCCTGTCTATGTTTACAACAAAAAATATAATAAAAAATTTTCATTCTATTTCCGTGTACCGTTTACATGCAAAAAAAACAAAAGCAAGCGGCAGGGTTGCCACCTTCGCCGCCAACACCACACCGACTCCTCCAGCCACGTGGCCGGCCACAACAGCCTCTGTCTTCCATACCACGGCGGTGCCAGACGCCACAACCACCCCCAGCCAGGCGACAACGTCGACCTGCTACGTCCTCCGCGCGAGGTCGCGACCCGCTCCTTCCGCCTCAGCTCGATCTGTACCGCTCACCGACGGCCCTCCTCCATACCGCGATCGGCGACACCCTTCAAGCCCTCACTAAGCCATCCTCCCGCGCCTCCGCGCGCGGGCCCTCCGCAGTCGACGCCGTAGCGGCGTTCCTGATATTCCTCCTCAACACCGCAGTAGCCACCTGACACCCACCGCCCGCGCGCGGCCCAAACCGCCTACGACGTCCGTCACCGCTGCCACGCCTCCATCGAATCGATCCACGCCACCCTCCAGCCAGGTTGTATGGACATCCCGCTCTCCTGCGCGCCGTGCCGCCCACCCCCCTCCGTCGATCGTCGTACGTGAAGAAGAGGGAGGAGGCGACGGCTCCGTTCCATCTTGAAAAAGAAATGAAAGATCGAAGGAACCATAGTTGGGGTTCTAAAAATAAGAAAATATTGGGATAATTGCAAGCAGGCCCTTGAAAGTTTCTGAAATTCTGAAAAGACCCATGATCCATAAGATCATGTGCGTGGCACATGTTTAGTGGGTAATTGAAAGCTTTTCTCTGTATTTTATATCGGTTTTTATATTCAGTGCAGAACTTTTCTAAATTACATTTTGTCCCCTGCATTTCCAGAACAATAATTTTCATGTTTGTTTCAAAATAAATGTTTTTATGTTCCGAAAAATTCTAAAAAAATGGTGTATGTTCCTGTTGTGGTTCTTATCATTGTATAAATTTTTCATCGATTTTTTTTGCCTTTTGATATTTTTAAAAAATAAAAAAACAGTGCCTTTTTGCATACCCGAAATTAGAAAATTCATAAAAATTCAATATCTTACCTAAAAATTCCCACCAATAGTGCTGGTGTGTTTTCTTTTAATTTCTATCCAATTTTCTTGCATTAACTCTTTATAAAACTCCAAAAAATACGAAAAACAAAAATCTTAAAAAATTGTACAAACTTATAGAAAGGTAAAAAATCTGATTTTAGTCTTTGATTGTAGATATTTCTTGGTCGTTTATGTTAAAAATAATTTCCAGGAGTATTGGACACTTAAAGTATTTTTTAATTGCAAAATACTCTCGGTTGTGCATTGTTTGCTCTGTTTTTCACTATTTGACTTTTAGAAAATCACAAAAACATCAGAAAAATATAAAAAAATTACCAAAAATATTTTAAAACATATAAAATACAAAAATATTTTTTCTGTAATTTTCTGAATATTTTTGACTAGTTTAAAAAATACAAAAGAATATGGTGTGTGTGTGTGTTTTATCCTTTGTGTCTTATTCGAAAAATAAAAAAATCAAAATTAAAAAAAATCACTAAAAATTGTATTTTAGAAATTTGACTACTTAATTTTTAAATCATGCTCCTTGTGTTCGACCCTGGTCGCTATACCAGGTAAATAGAATAGTGAAAACCGCTTATATTTGCTTTGATTGATTTATTATTTTCATTAAGTGGTTTAAATAAAAATCTATCCGTTGACCGATTCGAGTGGTTGAGAACAATGACATCGTGAATATTATTTACATCTCGATCGCGTTGATTTTCGGCTCATTAGAAATAGAATAGCGAAAACCGCTTATATTTGCTTTGATTGATTTATTATTTTCATTAAGTGGATTAAATAAAAATCTATCCGTTGACCGATTCGAGTGGTTGAGAACAATGACATCGTGAATATTATTTACATCTCGATCGCGTTGATTTTCGGCTCATTAGAATGGTGCCGTTGCCGGGGAGCACGACTTTGTAGTCATTTTTCTATTTTGTGATATTTGTCTCTCTATATTATAATTGTTTTCTGACCTTCTCTATTTGATTTTTGTGCAAGGAACTACTTGGAGGAGGACTTGGAGTTTTCTTTTTAGAGGATCCACACAAGAGGAAGAGCAAGGAATTGAAGAAGATTTTTATTATATTTGAGAGAACATTTCTTGAGATATTTGTAATAATTTAGAACTTTGGACTTGAACACTTTTCTCGGGGTATGTTTCGCCAAGTGCTGGTGCACTTGGGGAACCTCACCGCTGTTTTTCATGTTTTTGATTTCACTGCCGTAACTTGCTATCTGATTCTCGTAGATTTAGCCCCTAGACGTAGGAATTTTGATTGATTATGACGTAATTTTGTAAGGCCCAACACCTAATCGATTATCTGTTCCTATAGAACGTAATTGGACCTTGGCTAAAAATTAATTGAAAAATTTAGTTTAATTGAATCTAAGACCACGTGCCGTGAGGAGTTACATACAACGTTGGTAGGACCCATTGTGGGGAGCACCGAGTGACTCCCAAGATCGGACTCCGGACTCGATTCGGTTACTAACTATTGTTCTTCACGATCAATAGAAGCTGCTCGTCTAAGGCTGATTTCCATGTGCATCATATAGCTAGTTTACTTTCAGCATTTAATTTTATGCGCGGATCATATTGCATGTAGAGTGCCGGAGTAAGATACGCATTTCCTATCTCTGCATACATCATTGTGTTTGACCGTGCATCGGCTTTTTCGACTTCCTCCCCCTGTTTTCGACTCAAATTAATCAAAGAGGAAATCGGAAAAATCGTAGGCGTTGTCTTTGAAAAAAATCCAAAAAATAGAAAATCAAAAATTAAAAATTGGGACTGCTAATTGAACTTGCCTCTAAAATTAAATGTAATTGACTCATCATTGTATTGGGAGAGCAACCCCCTCATTGTTTGCATTTTTTAATTGCTCACGTACACACTAAGGAATAGTGCCCAATGATGAATCCACGATTCATCATCTCAATATCTTGATCTTAGCAAAATCCATGAGTAAAGTCTCAAATAAATGTATATAAAATAAATAAATTAACAAAATCACTCTTGTAAATAAAACACACCAATTCTTGTATATTAGATTGTACAAAATAAATTAACAATAAAAAGCCGCAAAACTAAAGGAGTTTTTCACATGTAAATAGCTTTAAAACTTAATGTATTTTTAATAATTTCGTTTCAACTTCTTTTTCGCTAATTCTTTCTCTAACTTGTTCATAACAATGTATATAAAAATACAAAAATAGAAAACAAATTTCACCTCAAATAAATGCTCCTAGATCCCAAAAAGAAAAGGCTGTAAAGTCCAACTTCCAGGCCAAATTCTCGCTCCTTTGAACTCCAAATTTACCAAACTCACTTTTAAAGTTCAAGTTAGAAAATTATCTATCCAAAGGAAATGGTTTCATTAAAATCAAAGCTCATTTGCAAAAGTTTGATTTTGGGACCTAGATGTACATTGTATATTATGTATATATTCTTTCTTTCTTTATTTTTTATTTTATCTTTCTCAATTACTTAAAAATCCAAAAAAATCATCGTTGTGTTGTATGTTGATTATAGTATTTTATTATATTTTTCTATTGTAAATATCTCTTATTAAAAAGACAAAAAAATACATATTAGAAAAGCAAACAAAAAATGTACATGTTGTATGTATTCCTTTGTAAATTCTCCATTATTTTTTCTTCTTTATATTTTTTGTATTTAAAGTAGCCTACTTTATATCATTATTTATTTTATTATTTAATTCTCATTCTCTACAATAACTTCTCTTCTACCACCAACCTCCATTCAACTCCACCATTTTTTAATAGTCTCTAATTAACTCCATTAATAATACAACCTCCCATTAAACTCCACCACTTTAATAACTTCTCATGTATTCTCTTTATATACATCTCATCCTCCTCATTTTGCACCGGATCCATCTTTATGTGAGGAGAGCTTAGTTCCCAGAACTGAATCGGTGACAGCAATGCAACCGCGGTCGAGGGACGACAGCCCTCTCTCCGGTGAGATCCATTGGTTTTTTAGCCAACATCGTAGCTGCATCCGCACGCTGCTCGAGCTCATTGCTCGTCGACGATTGAGCGAAGACCGTGCTCTCGTGAGCACATCATAGGCGACCCACTTCAATTGTAGGTAATTTATCGTTTCATTATTTACATCGTTTTTTTTTATTTTTTAGCACATCATATCACCACCTACATAGCTTCATTTGTTCATCATCTTTACCATGATCACCACATTTTTTTCTCCCTTTCCATATCATGTGCATCTCCTAATTAACAAAAAAAATAAAATTAAAAAAATTAAAACAAAAAAGGTTTCTTTTATTATAGCAGAAAAAGAAAAAAATAAACAAACTAAAAAAAGAAGCAGGACGGCGTCGCCCGCCTCCCTCCCCCTTTTACTCCTCCATCGTCGCGTCGACCGCTAGCGGCACCGCCTCCCCCGCTCCTTCGTGCATGGCGCGCGCGCCCGCCAGCCCCGTGTGCGGCCATCGACGCTTCTCCATCGCGCCGCCAAGATCCAGGACTGTCGCGCCACGCCGCCTCGTGGCCCTCCGCGCCCGCTGGACCACCTTTCTCAACCCGTGGCCACCTCCACCACCACCGCGCATGGCCGCCGATCGCCATCCGTGCCGCTCGCAATGGCGCCGCCCCTTGCCTCTGCCTCCGTCGCAACAGGCGCTGCCGTCTCCCATCTCCATGTGCACCTTAGCTGCCCGCTGAAGGTCCAATTTCATTTTAATTTTTTATTGTAAAAATTACATACTTATCACGCTATCTTTGTGTAATTACAAAACCAGTCCATGTGCTCATTTTGTTCTGTTAAGTTCATTTATATTTTGCATTGATAACCCTCTATTTATATGTTAATTTGGACATCAACCTGGCATCTTTTTATTCAATAAAAAATGTCTTGATGTTGAGCAACTAGTTCTCTATCTCATGGCATTTATTTATATTTTTATGGTCTTTGGGTAATTAATTAAAATTTTATAACTGAAATTCTGCATATTTTACCCGTTCTGTGCTCTTAAATTGATATCTACCTCACTGCTCTAAAAATCCTTAAAAGATTAAACATGATGCCCTGAAATGTGATTGAGATACTATCCAAATTTCATCCAAAGTGGAGTTGTCTTGTGCCTGTAATAAATCATAGATGATTTTGGTATTAGATTTTTAAATAAATGCACATACATCCTTTTCACAAAATTTCAAGTCTCCAGGATCCCATATGAAAATACATATATGAGATAATTCTCTCTCTGTCTAATTTGATATTGTGGATTTATTAGGAATTAATTGCTCACTGTCACTCTGTTTTCACTAAACAATCTATAAAAATTTCATATTTTGTTAAGAAATTCCTAAAAAATTATTGTAGTCGCATTTCATCATGTTTTCATTCCATTAAAGTTTTCATGATTTTTGCTTACTGTTTGTGTGAAAAATTGCGAAAAAAGCATAAAGAGTGTTCATTTTTAATTGTTGCATTTTAACCCATAAATTCCAAAAAAGGTGGCTTGCATTCATCACTGGATTAGGATTCTAGGATAAATATAACTTGGCTAAATTGACTTATTTTCTATTCAAATTAATTTATCCTAGTTGTGTGTTTTCTTATTGTCTTGATTCATCCACATTTGCATTTGCGTTTGTTTTTGCATCCAAAAAATATAAAAAATACACACTGAAAACCTAGAACTAGATTTTCAAATTAACTCGAAGTTGTTCCTTTGCCACCATGTGTTCGACCCCGGACTTGCCTGGGATATAAATTGAAGCCGAGACACTCTTCAAGAAGATCTTCTCACGGTTCTGACTGAATCGCTAAGTACACGTACTACAACGAACACAAATTAAACATCGTATTTAGCAACTCGTCACCCAAATCTTATTAAAGCCTCCTAAGTGTTTGTATAACTTTTGTCTGATCACCATAACTTTAAAATTGAAAAGATAAAAGACCGGGTCTCACGGTCTTCACATTTGGTAGAGTTGGTGAATTGGGGGTTTGCATTTTGTTTGTATGTCTTTGGCGTGAGTCGGTTATGTTCATCCTCTCTAAATCATTAGCAGTTACCTTCTATCTATCTCTCTCTCTTTCACTCTACCCCACCCTCCCAACATTCTTTCCTCTCGTCATGATGGGTCACATTCCATTCCATCTGGATTTTGCGGCTTCTTCATTTCATGTCCATCATTACGGCCCACTCTCTTGGGAGGTCAGAACTTCGATCGATTTTCCTTCTTCTCCATTCCGACCCTCCCATTCAGGACATGCTGTGGTGAAGCCCGAGGAGACAAGATTGACCAAATATGAGATCCAGGCGATTACCTTGCTAAGATGAGAGTGCAATCCATAGGCTACCATATGGAGCAGTTGCGAGCTTTAGATGACTTCTATCCTAGGATGATGGATGAGTACACAGATCAGGAAGCACAATATGCTTCTACTTTGAGACCCTTCGTTCTGGATTCCCTTCGTTCTGGATTTAGGGTTCATTGGTCTACTGCCGAAGTTTTCAGGGGAAGTACACGAGGAACCTTATTTGCATATCGATGAGTTTGAGGATATTTATGGATCACGATCATATACTAGTATCACTTCTGAGGACCTGATGTTGATTACCTTCCCATTTACACTTCAGAGTAGAGCCAAGAGTTGGCACAGGTGATTGGGAAGGAAGATTGCTACGCGGGGAGAGTTACGATCATTATTTTTGCAGAGATTTTACTTCCAGCGTAGAGCTGATATGATGTGGTCTTATATTCATGATTTTTCAGTTGACCCCGGGAGCCATTGAGAGATTCGTGGTCGAGGTTACTTGATCTTTTGAGGCAATTCTGGATCATGGATTGTCGATGACTGACTTAATCCAAATCTCCATGAGGGGGATGACCGCAGAGCAGATTGCATATGTTATTACCTCGTGTGATGGTTCACACACAGTCCCAACCTGGATTTATTTGAGACCATCTTGGGAACACATTCAGATATTCCATATACACGAGATGATTTATTAGGGACAACACACGAGGTAGAGATGACACATGTTGAGTGTGTGACACATCATGCTGATTCAGACAACACACACCAATCAGAGGATATGCATGCTACTACTTTTCATATGATGGATGTGTTGACTACTACTGTGAGTTCCCAAAGCCGGATATTGGTTGAGGACCTGATGGATTTACAGTCAGAGTTTGAGCCAGTCGCGCTCTTTCACGTAGAAGATTCTTGGATTCTAGATTTGTTAGGAGCTCAAGAAATAGAGGAGGAGCCCACTTCTCAACCATCCTTTGAGTCATTTCAGTGTCCATGCCCAGTTGATTCAGTGTCTATTCTTCAGAAGATCTTCTCAGATTCAGATGTACAGTTTGATCCATCTCAGCATAGAGAGCTTGATAAGGGTCCGATTTTGGATTTGACAGACATAGATAGTCCCGTCTTTGAGCATTGTGTCCTCCCATTTGATGAGGTCGATATATTTTTGGAGGACTTGATATTTGACATCATAGATCCCCAATTCCCTGATGATTCGACATTACTCTCCGAGGGTTATCTGCGGGAGGATGCCATGGACCCTGTGTACTCGGTTTGACTTTCTGGGAGTGCATCCGATCTGGCGGATCACGAGACCAAGTCTTCTGATATTTTTGATCATGAGTTTGAGCTTTCTCTCCTCGAAGACCCTCGCGAGGATGACCCGATCTTTGAGGTATTCGATGATATCACTGATTTATCTCATTATATACATCGGATATTAGCCTTTTTAGTGAGTCTCCTGATCTTGATCTTACTTATCTATTCGAGACGAGATTGATGTGAAGGACTCACAGATCCTTCCCTCTCCACGTTCGACTTCTTCGGTTCTACCCTTTCACTCCATTCAGTGTTGAGCCGATGATTTCTTTTGTGCTACCGAAGCCCGATTTCACCTTTCCATATCTTTACCCGATAGCAGACATCCGGTTGATAGTTTACCTGGGTGTCATCATTTCCTCTGTTGAGTTCGTTGTTGTTCTCTCCCTGAGACTGCAACGGCAGTACAGTATTTGCCTCACAGATGTCGTCCTGAATCTTGATACAGCGTTGTCCTAGCCTTTGCGCACAGCTAGGGGCGTAAACTCTAGCGCTTGTTGAGAGGTACCTCAACATTGATCACATCTGTATAGATCCATTTGTCCATATAATATTTTCTTTCTAACACCCCATCTCCATCTTATGATTATGCTATACTTAGGGTATACTTTCCCCTAAGTATAGGGGGGTGTCAGACTTGTGATTATTTATCTTATTCTTTTTACCTATGTTTTACTTCCAATAGTTAGGGATATTTTACCCTAAGTATAGGTGGGTAAACCCAATACATTCTACTCCTCGGTTTTCCTCTTGTGTACGGTCTTCTATACTTAGGATTACTTGATCCTAAGTATAGGGGTATCACCGACTTCTATTGATTTTATTATTTTATTCGTCATTGTAGTATACTATTCTTTTCACTTTTTTATACTTAGCACAAGTTATGTCTTTCCTTCCATCTCTTTGATCACTATGAGGACATAGTTGGAGCTAAGTATAGGGGGTGTCGTATATATTGTATATATACTTTAGCCATAACTCGTACTTTCATATTTTTAATATGGTTAAATTATTGTGTAAATACTAGTAAAAAAATAACTAATAAAAAGATGCGGCAATTTCCTCAAAACATTTTCTTGTACATACTGAATAATAAGTCAGGCTAAAATATTTTGAAAAATATTTTGAAAGTAGTTTGAAAATCTATTTGAAAAATCTTTCGAAAACTATTTGAAAAGTGTTTGAAAAATATTTTCAACCTTTTTTAAAATATTGTGGTTTGTAAAAATTTTTCACTTTGTGAAATAAAATCACTTTGTAAAACTATTTGCAAATGTTTGGACAAATGGTTGAAAAAATTATTTTGAAAACCTATATATACTGTTTGAAAAATGTTTGCAAAATTATTTTCAAATGATTGTAAATGATTGTAAAATTGTGTGAAAAATTATTTTGGACTATAGTTTTCAAAATTATTTGTAAAATTATTTTCAAATAAAGTTGAGTAATATATGCATCGCAAAAATAAAAAAATAATATACTAAAAAAAGAGAAGAAGATAAAAAAATAAAAAAATTAAATTAAAAGAAACAACTATGTATATGCTTTTATAAATTACTTAAGTTGTAAACCCTTTGTCATGATTCTTGTAAATAATTAATTCACCCCTGTGTAAATATGTGTATATAATCCCTAAAACTTATTTAAAAAATTCTTTTTGTATATACTTGTATATATTTATAACTATTTGCTTAAAAAACTTTTGCATATGCATTATTTTTCAAAAATGCATAAAAATTTCAAAATTTTGAAAATTGTTTCACAAAAAGATTTTGTTTTCTTTGCATTGTACATATTTTCTTGCATTGGCATGTGTATTTTTCAGGATAGTATTGACATTTAAACTAAGTTTGGAATAAATTTGAAGAATGGAGCTTAGTTGGACCTTAATCCACTTAATTTTAGAGGAACCTTATGAGATTTAGAGTTAAGACTTTTCAGGTCCTAGTGACTTAATTCTTTGACTTCATAAGACTATATTCACATGTCATCTTGATAAGTCTAAGTATAATATTTAACAACACACGCATGATTCTTTCAGACCGTGGCTTACCTTGGACAAGCACTCTACATGTAGCTCTTCATGGAGGAGGTAGTGAGGGGCAGATTCTTTTGGCTTGGGATAGCATATGAGGGTAGTACATCTAGGCGGAACCTCTCGTCCTCCTCTAGGGAGGGAAGTGCGTCTCAACCTGGTTTGGTGATGTTGAGGTCTAAAGACAAGAGATGTGAGGTTGCGATAATGATTCAAAAGAGGCATAGTCTACTGGATCAAGAGAAAAAACACCTTATATACATGCTGCACCTTGTATATATGTTCAAAAAAATAAAAAAATGCAAAATCTCTAAAAGTGGACATACCTGACTGAAAAGTAAAATGCCTACCGGAGTGTACATACAAGTGAAAAAAAAGAATAAGAGCTTCAAAGTCAAATATTTGTGAGCTTGCAACGGGTGACATGGCTGCACTGGTCATGCATCTAAGGATAGGTAACTATACTGGTTACCGTCCATTCTCTTCTACATTCCCTCTTCTTAAGCTGGTTGTACTTGAACTTAGAAGGGAATATCCCCGCTCCTCGAGGAAAGAGTTGCTAGACTAGGGGATTAGAGTTACCTTGTTGAGAGAGATTGTTTCTTTGCTACTTTTGAGATGAGGAGCTATATTTCACTTACACCGTACAAGTAAGAATTCATAGTCATAAGAATTTTTGTATATAGACTTGTTCTGATCTGTCTATTGAGGAGACCTGAATAGGAGTCTTATGGAACTTAGAGGCTGTTAGGTTTTAAATATATTTCCCAATAAGGTTCGGACACACTAATAATCCAAAGATCCGACAAAGCTCCAGACTACATTTTTATGAAGATAAGTTTAAAAGTCAACATTGTTCTAACTTCTTTTCTTTATTTTTGCTTTCACTTATTTTCCAAATAAGTGTTTGTTAAGGGACTACAAAGGTAAAGTATAGGGGAATGATGAATCCACGATTCATCGCCTTTATTCTTTTATTTTAGCTTCATTTTCTTAGTCAAACACCTGTAAATACCCATCAATTTCATAATTTTACCATTTTGCATGCATTTGCTAAATATGTATTTTTAACACTTTTTGTGCTTAAATAAAAGAATAAAGAAGAAAAGAAAAAGAAAAGAGAAATAAAGGATGTGTTTACAAAGTAAATATAGACTGATCCGAACCCCGAGAGAAGGTCAAGACTTGACCTGATTGAACAGGAATAAAGTGGGGGGAGATAGGGTCTTTCACCCAAAAATCCAAAAAAAATTGTACATAAATTCCTTGTATATTTGTATAAAACTTGTACTGTTATATTTATACATAATTTGACCTCAAATTAATTATTTTTGTAAACAAAAGTTGTGAATAAAAATGTTTTGTATATAATAAAAATAATTGTAAAATAAAATAATGTACATATTACTAATAATGACACTCAGAAAAAGCCATAAAGTGATCATTGAAATATCAATTTTGGCTCCATAAGAACTCAAATTGAACCAAACTCACTTCCACTATACTCTAAATTAAATTATCTTTCAAATGGATGTGATTTCATAATTTTTGGAGTTACGGTTGAAAAGTCAATTTTCTAGGGTGTTTTGTGCAGTTTAATCATTATTTATTGTTCATATTTATTTTTTATATATAATAAAATAATTGTAAATATTATTGTAAATATTATTTTTATTAAAATTAGAAACAAAAAATATAAATAATAAAATTTAAAAAATGTGTTTTAAAAATTATTTCCTTATTTGTACCTATGTATAATGTATTATATGTATATAATATGTGCATACAACTAACTTCCTTAAATAACAATCACCAAAAAATAAAATATCTCACATTAATTAATTTATTTTAATTATGAAATTTATATTCTATTATTTTATTTATTTTATTTATTTGAATTATTTGATTTAATAACATACCATGTATATAAGATTTGATTTTATACCTTTAATAGCCACCATTAAGGTGGCTAATTGATTTTTGAAAATTATTAATTTATTTATTTTAATTAATTCCTAAATTCATTTTTAATTAATTAATTATTTTATTTATTTAATTATTTTATTAATTAACCACTAAAAACCTTCTTCTTTTGTATATTCCTTCCTATTTTATTTTTCTTCTCTTTTTAATGGGCTCCTCCTTCTTTCATTCTTTGATCAATCTTTGGTGGAGAGGAGCGCGATCTCCGAGAGATTTCTTGTTGAAGAAGGGTGCCCAGCCTCCAAGCCGTCCGGTGACAGCGCGTTGGCCTTTGTCGAGGCCATCACGACATTTCCGATTCCAGAAGTGAGATCCATTTTATTTCCTATCTTTTTGCTTAGATAAATCGTAGTTTTAATTTTTGCGTTGTAGTGATCAAAATTTAGATCTTAAAGTCCTAAAAAAATCCACCAAACACTTGTCTAATCCAACACTGATTTTCCATCTCCTTTTCCGATGCTCTCATTTCACCTTCTACCTCGCACAACCTTTCACATCCGACCACACACGGTGGTCGGATCTTTGGGTCTATCTTCCATATCGCAAGATCCGTTCCATTCACGAATCCTTATTTTGTTTACAAATAAATAAAATAAAAAAATATATAATTTTTTATCTCTATCTAACATTTGTTTTGGAGGCAAAAAAATAAAAAAATATTAAAAAAACAAATCTTTTTCATGTCCATGTTTACAGCAAAAAAATATAATAAAAAAATTTCATTCCGTTTCTGTGTACCGTTTACCTACAAAAATAAAAAATATAAAAAAACCAACAGCAAGCGGTAGGGTCGCCACCCCCCGCCGCCGGCACCACATCGATGCCGCCAGCCGCGCGACCAGCCGCAGCAGCCTCCGTCTTCCGCACCATGACAGTGCCAGACGCCACAACCGCCCCCAGCTAGGCGGCAGCGCCGCCCCTCGTGCGAGGCTGTGGCTTGCTCCTTCCGCCTCAGCCTGATCTGCACCGCTCGCCGACGGCCCTCCTCCAGACCACGATCGACGGCGCCCTTCGAGCCCTCGCCAAGCCATCCTCCCGCGCCTCCGCGTGCGGGCCACTCCGCAGTCGTTGCCGCAGCGGCGTTCCCGATATTCCTCCTCACCACCACAACAACCACCTGACACCCACCGCCCGCGTGCAGCCCAAATCGCCTGCGGCATCCGTCACTGCCGCCGCTCCTCCATCGAGCCGATCCGTGCCACCCTCCAGTCAGGTTTTACGCCGTCCCCGACACCCCGCTCTCCTGCGCGGCGCAGTGCCCACGCCTCCTCCGTCGACCGCCGCGCGTGAAGAAGAGGGAGGAGGTGGCGGCCCCCTTCCATCTTGAGAAAGAAATGAAAGATCGAAGAAACCCTAGTCAGGGTTCTAAAAATAAGAAACATTGGGATAATTGCAAGCAGTCCCTTGAAAGTTTCCGAAATTCCAAAAAGACCCATGATCCATAAGATCATGTGCATGGCACATGTTTAAAGGGTAAATTGCAAGCTTTTTCTCTGCATTTTATTTATGTTTTTATATTTAGTGCAGAACTTTTCTAAATTACATTTTGGCCCCTGCATTTCCAGAATAATAATATACATGTTTGTTTCATTGAAATAAATATTTTTATGTTTCAAAAAATTCTCAACAAATCAGTGTATGATCCTGTTGTAGTTCTAATCATTATATACATTTTTCATCAATTTTTATTGCCTTTTGATATTTAAAAAAAAATCAAAAACATTGTCTTTTGCATACCCGAAATTAAAAAAATTATAAAAATTCAAAAACTTGCTAAAAATTCCCAAAAAATAAGGTAGGTGTGTTTTGTTTTTTTAATTTCTATCTAATTTTCTTACATTAACTCTTTTCAAAACTCTAAAAAATTATGAAAAACTAAAAATATTTAAAAAAAATTGCACAAAATTCTAGAAAAATTAAAAAAACTGATTTCAATCTCTGATTGTAGATATTTCTTTGTAGTTTATATTAAAAATAATTTACAAGAGTATTGGGCACTCAAAGTATTTTTAAGTTGCAAAATACTCTCAGTCGTGCACTATTTGCTCTGTTTTTCATTGTTTGATTTTTAAAAAATCAACAAAACATCAGAAAAATCTAAAAAAATAACCAAAAACATTTTAAAACATATAAAATACAAAAATATTTTTCTGTTATTTTCTGAATAGTTTTGGCTAGTCTGAAAAATACAAATAGTGTGGTGCGTGTGTTTTATCTTTTGTTCCTTATTCGAAAAATAAAAAAACAAAATTCAAAAAATCACTAAAAATTGCATTTTAAAAATTTGACTACTTAGTTTTAAAATCGTGCTCCTTGTATCCGACCCTGGTCGTTATACCAGGTAAATAGAATAGAGAAAACCGCTTATATTTGCTTTGATTGATTGATTCTTTTCATTAAGTGGTTTAAATAAAAAATTTTCCGTTGACCGATTCGAGTGGTTGAGAACAACGACATCGTGAATATTATTTACATCTTGACCGCGTCAATTTTCGGTTCATCATGTCGGCTCCCAATTCCTTATATATAAGGTTGATCTTGTGAGAGCCAAAATCTATGAGAGCATGAGAGCGGTGAATATGGACCACTAGATTCTGCTCTTCTCTCTCCTCCTGCAATCAATGAGGAAAGGGATGATAAAATTTAGTGGTCCATAATTATTGCTCTCATGGATTTTGGCTCTCACAGGATCAGCCCTATATATAGGAGTGATTCTGTGAGAGCAAAAACCTGTGAGAGTATGAGAGCAGTGATTTTGGACCACTTGATTCAACCAGGAGAGAGAAGACAAAATCTAATGGTCCAAACTCATTGCTCTCATGCTCTCACAGTTTTTTGCTCTCACAGGATCACTCATATATATATATATATATATTTGTATGTGTGTGAGGGTTGATCATGTGAAAGGGAAGCTCATCATTGATTGTAGGAGGACAGAGAAAAGCAGAATCTAGTGGTCCAGATTCAATGCTCTCATACTCTCATAAATTTTGGCTCTCACAAGATCAGTCATTTATATAGGAGAAACTTCAAATGAGACAGGGTCTCACCATATATATGGTCAGCCACCCTCAATTTAGGAATCTTTCTAATATATTTTACAATTTTTTTTCATAGATATAATAATAAAACATAAACACAACATTTATAGTGAAAAATATTTAAGAAAACATTATTATATTTGATCAAAATGGTAATTTAAATTTGGATGTTGTATTTTACAAAAAAAAACATTTTCTTATCACGTGTTGTTTATATTTTTACAAAATTGTTACAGAGTTTTTACTAAATTGGCAGTGACCTTTACAATCTCAAAAAAGACCCACCTCATTTGAAATATATATACATATATATTGGGGGACTTTCGAATAGGACATGATCCTTCCATCTCTAAGGATAGCCAAACAATTTGGCTACTAGATCTATTTCAACGGTTGTGATCAAAACCACTTCATTTTCCAAAATCAGATTCGTAATAAACATCCGTTCCTAGTTTTTAGTGAGGTCAAATACAAAAATTTTGAGGAAAGAGAGAGGTGCAATCATGTTAAAATGTTATATCCTCGAGGGGTTTTTGTGTACAAAAAAGGTACATATTATACAAATTTATAAACTAAAATATAAAAGAAAGAAATTTCCAGTTAACTAGTATTGTATTATACAAATATTCACACATCTCTCCGCCTATGTTTTTAGGAGGTTGTTATGGAAATTTCAATCAAACGTACTTTATAAATATAAACTTTTTGCCTATTTCTCCATTGAAGATTTGCAATAATCATCTGTTCTTAATTTTTAGGGTGTCAAATACGAAACCTTTGAGGAAATATGAAGATACAATTATGTTAAGATGTTATATCCTCGAAGGATTTTGGTGAACAAAAGAAGGTACGTATTATACAAACTCAAAAACCTGAATACAAATCACAATTTAATTTTCAGGTAATTAGTATTGTATTATGCAAATATAATATTCACGCATCACTCTACCCACTATTTTTAGGGAGGGTTGTTATCGAAGTTTCGATTATTTTGGCATGCAAAAAAGAAACACAAATACAAACCATTTGCATCTGAATACAAAAGAGCATTAGATTTCAATTTAATCCAAAAATGTAAAAGAATAATTATTTAATGTTGTTACCGTGCTTAATTATTTAATGATACCACCGTGTTGTGAAATCGTAACAATGATAAAGATCAATTACGAAAATAATAAATTGCATGAAAAATGAGAACTTTTACTTTTTTTGGAGTGATGATGTTTGGAATATCAATGATTTTGAGAATAGACGGTGGTTTTCACGATAGCCATAGATGGAAAGAATAAGATCATCCAACGATCCCTACAATTGACCTTTCTTGGATATGGAAGGACATGTCCCTTTTGGAAAGATATCATATATCAATCTATGTGTGTGTATGTGTGTGTAAAGAGAGAGAGAGGGGGGGAGGGATCCTACTCCAAGAAGTAGGTAACTTACCTATTGATGATCGTTCGATCGACTAGGGTTAAGTTGATTAATAATAATGTCATTGTTACCTATATCAACCAAGCGGATCAATGAGAAAAATCAAACCGCTTAAAGATAAAACAATCAAATGTAAGCGGCTTCGCTACTTTATTTGCCTGGTATAGTGACCAAGGTCGAACATAAGGAGCACAATTAAAAACTAAGTAGAGTTATTTCAGGAAATAAAGCTTTTTATTGGTTTTAAATTTGCAAATTTTTCATTTTTTTATAAGAGAAATAAGCATAACAAATAAAAAGACTCAAACATAATCTTTTTGTATTTTTCTAATATGTCAAAAATAATCAGAAAATTGCACTAAGTATTTTATTTTTATATATTTTATATTATTTTTGGTAATTTTAATGGATTTTTTAAATGTTTTGTGATTTTCTTAAAATCAAATAGTGACAAAATAGTAAACAATGTACGATTAGCAAGTTAAAAATACTTAAATTGCCCAAAACTCCTCAGAGTGATTTTTATGATAAAATATAAGGAAATTTTACAAACAGATATTGAAAGTAATAATATTTTTGGACTTTTTACTTAATTTAATATGATTTTATAATATTTTCAGTGTTTTGTAATTTTTATGATTTTTATGAGGTATTTTCAAACAAAATTTATACTGGATATTAAAGAAACTTAAGGACACCTATCCTAATTTTTATGGAATTTTTCAAAACATTTTCAAATTTGTCTGATTTTTTAAGAGGGACAGGACACTTTTTAGGGGTTTTTGAATTTTTAATAATATAAAATAAAAGTAAATGAACAAGTGAAAATTACTAAAAATAATACATGCAATCAGAGACTACATGCGATTTTTAGATAATTTTTGGAGTTGATGTAATAATTATCGCATTAAATGAAATACATGCAATTTAAAACAATTTACAAGGACCTACTTTAAATATATTAAGTTCCAGAGCCTGGTAAATAACACACGTTAAAACTCCAAGTGCAACCATGCAATTTGTCCAGAAAACTCAGGCGCAGCACGTGATACACTGCTCACAGGGGTATAAGTGTGAATATCAAAACACAAACTTCATCCCATAACCAGAAAATAGAACAGACTAGATACCACAAATAACCCAAGAAGTCATGCTCAATATCCAAGTCACTATATGTGGTACGTACAATCGCCATGTCCTTATCTCCAAGTATCCACGGAGAAAGCGCATTATCCTTAAAAGATTTCAAGGATAGGTTTATTGTTGATAATGTATCTGCTAATTGAGAAATGGATGGTTAAATGTGATTTAATATCATGAATAATATGAATTTGATTCATATTATTTGGAAATATATGGAGAGTTATATAATATAATTAAATGTGATTTAACTATCAAATATGTGAATAATGTAAATGTGATTCATATTATTTGGGCGCATGAGAATAGATATCCAAGATAATTAAATGTCATTTAATTATCATGGATATGAATAATGTGGATAGTACTATCCATATTAATCATATATATTATAAATGTGATTTATAATTTATAAGAGATAACTATTTGTAAATAACATTTATAAATTAAATGTTGATGTGAATTGGATTTACATTGGACAATTAATTGAAAATGTACTTTACATTTTATTTTAGGTTGTGAATGTGATCCACAAATTTTCAATAGCATGATTGTAATGTTCAAAAAATAATTATGAATTATTTTTTTGTGAAATTATTTAAAACAAATATTGTTGTAAATTTTGGAGATATTCATGGGATACAAAATACCATGAAAACAGAAAGAGGAAGATACTCCTCCATATGAAGAAGGTGGGCGGCCATAATTCCTTACGGAATTTGGTGGTCGTCCACTCTCCTTATGGAAGGAGGCTTGCCTCCTTCCTATTTCTCCAAGATAGATTGATTTAATTGAAATTAAAATTTATTAACTATTATTCAATATATTAATTTAATTAATTGTTTTTCGTGTTTTTAACATCAAAATCATGCTCATTGAAAGAAACACAAATCAATCCCAACAATTGATTTCGTGTTGTCCATAGATTAGAATCCATGGACTCCCAAAATTTTTATAAAAGGAGAAGCACCCCTTGCTCTTCTTTACTTTCACACAACATAATATTATATCTTCCTCTCTCTCTCTCGACATGCCAAGTCTCTCTCTCTCTCTCTCATTATGACCATCTACCATGATGCCCTAGATAGAGATCGCCATCGTCGTCGCCACGTCGTTGCGTCATCACTTCAATCACTTGTGGATCTCCGTCTCCTTTGGTAAGCCACACTTGTGAAGAAGACGTCAAATCTCATAAAAGGAATCAGGAGATTTGCCGCTTGGACCATCAACATGGATTGCGAGGAGCACACGCTTCATCAACGTGCTCGCAAGCGTCTCCTCCATCGGATCGGACTTGAGACATGAGGTCTCTTCCTCTAGAGACTCGATCGCAACCACACTTCAAGAGGTAACCTTAATACCTATTGGTGGTTTATATAAAACGATCCGAGAAGTGTTCGTGGATCATGTAGTTTCATCGTTTTAATTTTTTTAAATTCCGCTTCCCTGCACAACTAGTATGACTAGTCCCTCCCGATCGCATATGATGCAATCCTTATCTTTCGTGACACGCTTAAGGATTTTTCCATATCCTTCAAGTGGTATCAGAGACAGGTTGGAAGTTTCAGATATGATCCATAAACCTAAGACGATACATGCATAAATTCATTTTGTGGTTTTTCATCGCATTTCCCCCAACTTGTTTTGTGTAATTTTTTGCCCTATTTAAATGTGTCTAAACTCAAAATTACCATTGGATCATGTTTCCCATTAAACAAAGAAATCATGGTAGTTAAGTTTGCATGATTTGGAATCCATTTTCTCAAGTTGTGATCATTTTAATGAACATGTATCCACTATTTTGGGATGACAAATCTTGAATTAATTAAAGATTAAGTATGGTTTTAATTCTCCTAGAAATGTATGAACATCACCTTGGGTTCTATTATAAATCAAAATGACAAATCTCAGAAACTTAAATTGGGTGATTTGGATTTTATTTGATAGAGTTAAGCTAATTTTAGTAAGTAGTCACTACTGGAAATTACATACTTGATCAAGAACCTCGTGATTGCCATTCAATTAAATTAGTAGAAATTAATAGATAATTTTCTGAAATAATTATTGATGAATATTTGTGAAATATTTAATGATGATGATTATTTACTTGAATGACATTACCTTAACTAAAATTGATAAGATAATTGATCTTGATCACAATTAGTTACATCAATTCCAACAAACGTAGTTGCTTGAATAGGATTGGGGATTTGTTTAGCAAATATCCTTATAGTATTAATAAAAAATTTTGATAAATATTATATGGTGTAACTTCGGTTGAAATATTGATTATCATCTCAAATACAATAAAATCAAATAGCATTATCCTGACCTGAGGTGGATATGGTGTCTAGTCAAGGATCGATGGGGTAGCAGGTTGCTCATGAGCGGTTTGTCCCACATTCTGTGCATACTAGCCATGACAACTGGTAAAGAAATGATAATGCTAGAAATGATCATAATATATTTGTCTAATTATTAAAATTTAAATAATACATATTTTGAGATTATACCATCATTCAAGTAACAATCAAAACTGTTTGTTGGTTAATTGATTGGATTAATAATTGATTTAATATGACTAAATGAATTAGATCCAATTGAACACTCTATTATGAATAGAGTTGTAATTCTCTTGGAAGAATTAATTATGTGAATGTGATTCATAATAATTAATTAGAATTTGAACATGATATGGAGAATCACATACGTGACATCCATGGTCTCTTATCGAATCCCTCAAATCCCTCAAAATCAACAACATTTCTTCATTTATTCTGTATAATTAACATTCAAGCATGTTTTCATAAGAATTGCATTGTAGCACTAATTTCCGCACAAAATAAGAAGCCAAAAATCCAAGCCAAAATGACATGTAAGTAGCCTAACTTCCCTGATTTTTAACTCATTCATGTTAACTCCGAATGACCCAAAAACACCTCCACTGTGTACATATCATTAACAAGAATAAATAAAAAATACAAAAAAATCACTAACCCAAATAAGTGGACCAAAAAACCAAACCCTAGTTTCAAGATTTCCGGACTAAAAACCTCATATCTTCCCCATCAAGTGTCCGTTTTAATCCTACTCACTTTTGAACTAATGTACATTCAATTACCTTCAAAACAAGACCAATTCAAGTTAATCGGAGCTCATATGTGAAAGTTGGGTTTTCGGCATCTTTTGTAAATTTTGTATTTTAGCAGTTTTTGACCTATTATTTTATGTACATATTTAACCTATTTTAATTCATTTCTTTTTCAATTGTCTTCTTCGATTAAAGTTTTATTAAAATACGCAAAAATCTAAATACAAATTGAGCTTGAAATCAAAGAAACAAATTGGGTTCAAGTCTTCACTAACCGACTGTACAAAATTGGTCTTTTTCGTGTTTTATTTTATTTCTTCTTTTTATTAACTAATAAAAATCCAAAATAATTAGATTAATGTGAAATTATTTATCTTTGATTATACCATTTTTTCGGATTTTTATCTGGTTTAAAAATGAAAAAAAATCACAAAATCCAAAAATATAGATATTCTATGTATATGGGATATCCTAAAAAATCACTTTGTGCAATTGATCGATTTTAGTTTTGATGTCTTCATGAAAGTTGTAGATCTCATCCAGACGAGCAACTTTTGTGAAGAAAACTTTTCGATCCAGGGTTGTTTGCTAATTATTTTGTATTTTACAAAGTATCTATTTCTCTGATATTTATGGTGTTGACACGTGGCAGCTCCTGGAGCCGCCGCGTGTCAGCCAATTTTGCCATTATTTTTATTCATTTTATAAAATAAAAATAAAAATACCTGCATGTACGAGGCACGTGCCGCTTAGGCACGCTCCAAGCACGTGCCCTACCCTTTTCCCATACGAAGCCACGTGTCCAGATTTGGACCGTCCGATCTCGGCCGATCGAACGGCCCACGAGTCGTCGTCTCCCCCCGCCATTTCCCCCTTTCCATCACGGGCGGCGGCGCCCCCCGATTCTTTGCCCATATCCGATCGCTGCCGCCCGCAAATCTCTTATCACGAATCTCGTGGCCACCTTCCAGATCGGCGAGTGCCACCACCTTCTAAATCGGTCGGTCGACTTCCATTCTTGATCCTCGCAACCTTCCTCATCAGGCTGCCACCCTCCCAAGTATTTCTACCTAAATCCCATCTCCGATTTCTTCAACCCCCGTCACAATCTTCCCCACTTAAGTTCCATCACCGATCCCCTTCCTAATCTGTCATCTGCTCCTTTGCTATATAACCATAGTCAGGACTCCCTCTCGTTCCCATCCGTCGTACGTCTCCTTCTGGTCGTGACACCTAAAGGATCGATGTGATCCGAGAACCACCATCGTCTCGTCACAACCCCTTCCCCCCGCAGATGCTCTGCTCTGGCCCACGCCGTCGAGCCTCCCAGGTACTCCTCCGCTCCACCATCTCACACACATCTAGCTAAACCCCATCTTCTGCTCCGATCCCGCTGTTGATCTCGATCATCCTCAACTTCGTTCAACTCCATCCATTTCGCATCGACAACCTCTGTATCCCCCTCCGCCTCTGACCCTTCGTCTCGAGCAGCACCGCCTTCACCAACGACCGCCGTCATCTCTACTGCCACAGCCGTAGAGCACACGCCGTTCAACGTCATCGACAACCAGGGCTTCCAGGAGCCTCCTGTTCCAATTTCCTCCATCGGGATTTGCACCACCAGCAAATGCCTCCCCCGACATGATGTCGCTCAGCCCCACCGCCACTAGCACTGGGCTCCTCTCGCGAGCCTCCACTGCCTAAGGCCGGGCCTCCTCCGCTTTTCGCTCCACCGTTTGGGTTGGGATCAGATCCGCCACAGTCGCCCTTCATATGCCGGCCGGGCATAAGGCTTGAGACCCCTCACACGTGAACAGCACATGCTTGGGTGCGGGGTAAATTGCAGTTGCCCCCGGAGTTCCTCTGAATCGCGGATCAGCCCCCACCAACCAGAGGTCACGTGCTTCGTACGTTACCCTCTGGCAATTTTGCAGAAGTACCCCCCATAGAATTGGTAATTACAAATCAGTCCCCCTTGCATTTTATTTATTTTATTTATTACATTTCTACCCCTATACTCTCTAGTGATTTTACCGTTGTCGAGGAGGCGAACGGCTTAGTTTTGTGTTTTGAAAATTTTCGTTCGGTTTTTCGCATTCGGGTAGTCTGACCCCCGAATTTTCCATGGTAAATTTCATTTTTTCTGCAATTATTTTCAGCATTTATTTTCTAGTTGTTTTATTAATTTTTGAGTCACTCTCTTACACTATCTCTCTTATTTTCTTACGAGGTACCTGGCGTACGTGGAGCGATTTTTCAAGAAACCGAAGCATCTTCACAGACTTCCTAAAAATCCACAATTAATTTAAGACCGAGTCGAGTCATGGGAGAGCGTAGAGTTTAGGTTTTTAATTTCTGCAAATTTTTAGTTTTCTGTAATTAATTGCTCATTTACAGCGGTGTCCATTTGGACTCTCGTGTGTGTTAAAAGGCTCTGAACTTTCTTCTGCGGTGTGTCGTGGCCTGTTTCACTCTCTAGTGAGGGTAGGGCCCGACTTGAGTGGCGATTAGAATAGACCTGCACATACGGGTTTTAAAGCATTTTAATTTTTTACTGTGCTCGTTTAAATTAGGCCACACTTCACTTTAACTGAGACGCACATAGATCGTTCAATTTAGCCAAAAATTTAACTCAATTCTTCCCCGCTAATAAAACTTTCTACTTTGGTGTTGTTTTTCATCGGCTTGCATTCACTTAGAATAATCTTTTAAATTTTGTCTAGCATACCACATGGAGATTGCGAGGATTCACTGTAAGTCTTCTAACTAAGCATACATCATAGTTTTTCGCATGCATTGTCTTTTCCCCAATTTCTCCCTCTTATTTTGCCACATAACTCTAAAGGAAATTAGGACTGGACGGTATACGTACATTTGTGCTCATTTAAATTCTTCACTGATCACCTAATTAAAATTGGGACTGCTAAATATAGCCGATCTTAAGAACCCATAAAATCAAGAATTCTTGTGGGAGAGCAACCCCGACATTGTTTGCTTTTATCTTGCAATGAGGAGAGACACACACACTAGGATAGAGCCAAGCCAAGATTTTCATATAGACTACTGATTTTAAAAATGATTAGCTACTTCTCAGTGAGGAATACGGGTAGCCGGTAAACGATCCGGACTTCCTTAGCAGAGTGGATGGTTTAAAGGACACCGCATAAGGCTCCGTCCTTAAGTAACACGGGTAGCCGTTTTACGATCCGTACTTACACCTATACTAGTTGAAAGTAGATGCAACTAGTCGTATGAACTCGGGACAGTCTTTAAGAAAACTTCGGCACCTAACAGCTCGTTAAACGATTCGCAAGACTTGAATTCTCACCAATTAAAAATTGACAAGATAACTGGCCGAACTCTTACGGCCTTCACTGAGTGAGTTGGTGAAACAAAACTTTGTATTGTGTTTGATTTATGCGTAGAACTTAGTTAATCATCGAATACCGCACACTTGTGCCTATATCATGAACCGTACACCTCTTGTTGATCTTTTGAAATCAAGAATGGAATATTGTGGTAATTTTTGTTCGGACTCCACGAACCTTTCTCTGACCGCCACAAACTTTCCAGTCTCAAAGGTTTGGAGGAACTCTTACTCAGGACCACCTTGGGTTCAGGGACACCTCTCCCGTGAATCCTCCTCATATGATTCTTTCATCTTCCTGGAAGGAGGACAAACCCATACTCTTTCTTTATCTACTGATCACATCGAGGAAGACTCTCACCTCGATAACTCTGATTCTGATTCTTTCAAGACTATTGACTCTGATTTTTCACAATCCGATGGTGAAAAAAGAAGAAGAAAAAGACCCCTCCCAAGATGTCATACAAGAGAGAGATCATGAAGATGAACCCAATGAAGATCCAATGCAGATGATTTTTGCAAGACTAGCTGCATCTGAGCAGCATCAACTTTTACTTAGGGAGCAGCTAGAGCAGTTGAATGCTAGGGAAGAACAATCAAAGGAAGCCGCATACAATCCCGGGCAATACAGAGTTAGGAATTACTTGCAGCCACCTCAGCCAGAGATTCACCATGAACTGAAACCACACTTCCCAAGTCAATCACCACAATTCCATGGTAATGCAAATGAATATGTTCTAATCAGAGACACCTGCAAGTCTGCCAAGACTACATTCGTCTCATTGCACTACATTTCGCCTTGAAAGGTAAGGCAGATTACTGGGTGAAAAATTTAGGAGTGACTGTGACTACCTATGATAGGTTCAAAAACCTATTTTTGAAGAAATTCTACCCTCTGAGTCGGACCAATCAAATAAGGACTCGCATCACCAATTTCTCTTAGATGACTAATAAACCACTTTGTGATGCATGGGATAGATTTAAAGATCTGCTACAGAAATGTCTCTGTCATGACCTGGATAACATCCTAGTTCAGTCACTCTACTCTGGCCTTAACTACGAGACTCAAGGGTTAGTCAATGCCGCATACGGAGGCAATTACACATCACGAGGAGCTGAGACTGTCTGGAAAATACTAGAGCAAATGAAGGAGACAAGCCGTTCACAGATCGCGAGTAGAGCTTACATTGATTCCCTGAATACTTTTTCAAGCCAAAGGAGGAAAGCAAACTGTCGCAGAAATAGCAGAGGATTTGATTCCCAACATGAACATTATCACCGATAAATTGACAGTCGTGGATCAAATTCATAAGAGGATGAACGACATCGACAACAGGATCTCCTAGTTTCCAAAGCAAATGGAGGAGTTAACTGAGAACGTATCCAGGATAGGGATACCCACTGCACCTACGACCCCGATTTATCATGTGCATCATGTCCAGGAGTAGCCAGGATCAGAACAACAGCAACCACGGGCTCAGGACCAATCCTGTACCCAACCTTCCCAGCAATCACCTCCACCGGCCGTGACAGCCCCGCCTCTGACATTCAAAGTAAACGACATTTGGTACACATAGGACACTACCCGACAAGATAATATGGGGGATCGTCAGCAATACCAACGTTCGTCCACTTTCTATAATGTTGCATTCCCTTCAGCTCCACATCACAACAATGCAACTTTCCAACACTCAAAGCCGCAACATCCACACAACCACTAGAAACAACCTCAGCAATATCGTCAACAATATCAAGCTCCAAAACACACATCTTAATCATCCAACCCTCTAGAAGAAGCAGTAGATATCCAGAGACAGATCTTGAAGAAATTCACAACTTCCAAAGTGAGTTGTACAATCTACGGGTCGATGTTAATCGCTTATCCCGTTGGAAGGATGAACAGATGATGACCGAGAAACGAGCTCTCACTATCGGGCCAAGGTATAAAAACACGGGTCGTTGCGATCCGAATAGAGAGACTCAATCAATCAAGAAGATAAGACCACTAAATCAGAAAATAAATTAATAAGCACGAATAATGGTCTCGCTATTTATTTAACCTGGTATAGCGACCAGGGTCGAACTCAAGGAGCACGGATTGGCTCAAAAGAACCTACGAAGTAGTCAAAAAGATTAAAAAGATAAAATGTATTTTTGGTGGATTTTATGTATTTTTAAATTTTTTTGTATTTTTTTATTCTAAAGAAAATATGAGAAAAAGGGAAAAAGCAATCAAACCGCAATTTATTAAACACTCAAAAATAGCTCAAAAAATTCAAATAAAATTGTTTTTCAATTTTTTATATTTTAAGTGTTTTGGTATTTTTTTAGAATTTTATAATTTTTGGTTGATTTTATAAAAATAGAAAAAGGAAAAAACAGTGAAGTAATGTGCAGTCAGATTTGAAAGGCTAATTAAAAATAGATAATTAGCCTAAAAAATGTGAAGGCAAATTTTATGAAAAGGAGGAGTAAAAACTAAACTACATAAACCAAAATTGTATTTTTTATTTTTATATAATTTTTAACAATCTTTATAAGGTTTTTGGTGTTTTATATTTTTTGGGGTTTTATGAATCCAAATTCAACAAAAATTGGATATAAGCAAGAAAAGACTAAAACAAACAAATCCTATTTTTTGGAATTTTTAAAGGGGATTTTATTTTTTTAGTTGATTTTATAAAGCAAAACGTAACAAAAATACGTGTTTTTTATTTTTAAAAATATCAAAACAACTCAAAAATGTTACACAGTGGCAGGCGCCACATATCCAAATTTTCACCTGACTTGGAATTAATTTGATACTTTATTCGACCATACAAAAGCCACAACACACATGGACCTATATGCAAAGAAACAAAGTTCTATGGCTTGATAGATAATACGTGTGAAACTAAAAGGGCATCATTGCAAAATTCACATCAATTTCCACACATGTTCGAATACTGTATGTACAGGGGTATAAATGTAATTTTTAAAACATAAACTTCATTATAGAAAAGTCAGAAAACCCCAGCCCAGATAGTGCAAAAGTTCCACAAAATCACGTGTCGAAGCACGTGTCTCCACAAAGCAGGGACTAAAATGTAAATACAAGAAACTATAAGTCCAGATATGCAAATTATCTAATATTAAAAACAACTACATAAAATATTTATAGGACTAAAATGTAAATGCAAAAGCAGAAGGGCCTAAGTGAATTATACCCTTATATTAAGATCTGACGGCTACAAGGAGTCCTCTTTAGATCCGACGGCTGAGACACGTGGTACTCCTTCTGCAATGGACGCTCCAGATGAGGTCCTCAGACGATCAGACGGATGCTAGCCCCTCGCGAATGGATGCACGAGATCTGATCTGGAGCAAGGGTCTCGATCGAACGACTCCGGAGAGTCCTCGAAGAACTGCTCGCCGGCGAGGTTCGTCGGGCTAGCGTGTGCGCTGTGGAGGTCCTCTGAGGCTGCTGGAATGTGGAAATGGAAGCCGGAGGTGGTCCGCAGCTAGTGGACTGCTCGGATGGGGCCGGTAGCGTCGGAGAAGCTCCGACGACGGGGATGAACTGGAGCAGCTATTTCTGGATAGTCGAGCCTCCAGATGAGGCTCTTAAGCCTTGGTAACTGCACAGGAAATCAGAGGAGTCGAGGGCAAATTGCCTCGACCCATTAGCGGGCGAAGGGGGTGATCGGATGAGGCAGAGCGAGGGTCTCCGACGAGGCGACGACGAAGGAAACCTAAGTCTTGGTTCCAGAGCGAACCAAGATGATCGGAGGGATGTAGAAGGTGCGGAGAGGTCTCGCGAAGGTGATGGTGTAGTCGAAAGGGGAATGGTCGATCGGAGTGGGGTGAATCAACCGGCGGAGGCCAGCGATGCAAAACCTAAGATTTAGCAATTGAACGAACCTACATGGTATCGAGTCTACCTGATGAGTGCAAACGTCTGTGCTGGAGGTGGGTGACCTCCTGAGATCCTCGCCTCAATGGAATGACGCCTCCAGAGGCTCGAGCTCGCCGATGGCGGAGCACGGCAGCAAAGACCACCGGACCTGGGGCTAGAATGTTTATTTCCTCGCTGCAACACCTCCCAACGCTTGCTGTCACTCAAGGCAAGAAGGTGGAGGTCCTGGGAGTCGAAGACGGTGGCCGAAGGTGACGTGAAATGGTGGGAAGAGGCGACGCTATATAGTGTAGGGGTCCGAGAAGATGGGAGTCGGGCGCACGATTCGAGGCTCAAACCCCTAAGAAGATTCCCGAGCGTGAATCTCGGATGTGAGAGCTGCAAATGGAGCCCGGGGTTTGGGTGAGAGGTGATTGGATCAGTCCAGGATAATTGGGCGAAGTCGGGCATTCGAACAAGATCTGAGAAAAACAGGTCCGCGGGGAGAGTTGACCGGGGGTCAACATCCCTCGTGGACCAATGAGAATTCAACTTTTATTAAATATTTGTAAAATAAATAAAAATAGTAGATGAATTTATTTCAAAATATTTACAACATAAAAAATGTTTATTTATTTTCAAAGTATTTTTAATGATTTTTATTTATTTTTTTGAAAAATAAATTATGTATTTACATTATATTATTATTATATACATGTATAAATACCTATGTATTTTTTAATTTTAATTTTATTATTTTATTTATGTACAATTATTCCAATTTTATATTTTATTTATTTATGTCATAAAATATGGAATATAAAATGATTTTATTGGATTTTATTAATTATTTACAAAGGTGAAATAAATACATCTTTTATTTTATATACATGGTATATGTACACTGATGAGAGAGAATTTATTTATTTTTATTTTTCTTTTATTTTTCCCATTTTTATTTTATTTTTATAAATATTTACAAAATAAAGGGAACACGTAAATACTTTTATTTTTAGAAAATAAAATATTTACACAAGAGGGGTATTTACACAATGTTGAGTTACCCTATCTCTCTTTACTCATTTTATTTTGCGGTCAGGCCCTTGTGGAGCCTTCCCTTGGGTTCTTGTCACTCAATATTTATTCTAAATATTTCCCTCTTTTTCTTTATTTCTTTATTCTTTTATTTCTGCACAAAACATGCTAATTATTAATATTTACATAATGCATGTTTTTTGATAAATTATTTTATATACACACATATACATGGTGTTTTGCAAAGGTTTTTAGCTAAAATAAAAGAATAAAGAGTGATGAATGAGGATTCATCACCCCCCTATACTGAGCTTTGCTAGTCCCTTAGCAAACACTTATTTGAAAAAGAAGTGAAAAAGAAAAGAAAAAGAAAAAGAGGAGAAATCAAGGTTGATTATTAAACTTTCCTTCATTAATATGAAATATGGATCTCAGTCAGACCTTTGGATTATTAATTTGTTGGAACATTATTTTGTCTTAAGCTTAAAACTTAACAGCCTCTAAGTTCCACCCATCTATGGCCAAGACTCCTCAATAAACCAGATCAGGATAAGTCTACATACATAAACTCTAATGACCATGAATCTTTCCTTGTACTGTGTAAGTGATATGTAGCTCCCCACCTCAGAAGTGATAAAGAAACAACCTCCCTCAACCTGGTAACTCTAATGCCTTAGTCTAGCAACTCTTTCCTTAAGGAGAGGGGTGATTAACCCAAAAATCGGTGGTCTTAAGTTCCACACAAGGCAGGAACTCAGTCGTTGAATCAACCACGCGAGATCCGAATTAAGTCAACAATTAACCCACAACAGAAATCAAGCAATGAAATGCGGTGCAGAGTTAAAATTTATTATAACTCTACAAAAATGTGTGTATAGGTGCAAGTATGTGTAGAGTATCGAACACATGGAGCAAGCAAGATAGATCAAGCAAAAATGCGCAAAATGTGATTGTGATCAAGTGCCTACAAGTGCTATTTTTTGTGGGTTTTGAATTTTATATTTTTTTATTTAATTTTATATTTTATATTTTTATATTTGGGTTTTTAATTTACAGATTTTGTATTTTCTTTTTTATTTTGTACTTTTATATTTTCTTTTTATTTTAATAAAGATATAGTGTACATAAGGAATATATATGTACACTAGAGATAAGAGAGGGATAAAAATAGGGGGAAATGCTCAAAATACAGGAAATGGAATGTTTTTGTGATTTTTATATTTTTCTAATGTTTTTGTGATTTTTCTAGATTTTTCCAATTTTTTTTGGTATTTTTAAGGGCAAAAATACTAGTAAACAGTGAGATAAGTTGCTCGCCGAAATTAAAATGAAAAATATCAAACAGAATCAAAACTTCCTCAAATTAGATTTATAATAAAGATAACAAAATAGGGAAAAATTCAGAAACTAAAATTGTATTTTTAGGATTTTTTGGAATTTTTAATATTTTTATGAAGATTTTTGGTGTTTTGCTATTTTTAAGGGTTTTCTTTTGAAATTTTTAATGATTTTTGGTCTGAAGTTAAAACACACAGAAACAAACATTATATAATTTTTTGGAGTTTTGAATTTTTCAAAAGGTAATGAATATATTAAAAATAAAAGACTGCAGGAAGGTAGAAATGATATTTTTGATTTTTTTGACTATTCAAACGAAAAAATAAAAATACAACAAAAATCCCTGATTGTAGAACAAAGTCAGGGGTACACGCACATATTTTTAGCTTTTGAAATAGATAAATGGTGCTCCAGAAATAAATCAATCACTCAAAAATTTGTAGAAATCATAAAGGACACAAATCACAATATCTTTTAATGAAATTTGAGCACAAATTCGGCCCTACTAATTCCTACAACATATCCAAATAAGAGCAAGCGATATCAAGTATTGAAAGAGTCATTAAAAAATAAGCCAAATCAGTACTCCGACTTCAAAAATTCACCATAAATAATTCGTACTCCATAAAATTATGAAATTTGGATATGATGTAGAACGTTTAAGCAACTTTCTAACAAAAAAAATCTCATATGAAACGGAGTTCAGATGAATGAGTTATAAGCATTTGAGTACAAGGGTACATATGAAAAAATAAATACGAAACTGCATTTCAAAAATGTACTCGAAAACTTCTTGAAATAAGCCGAAAATGTGGGGACGTGATTGCAAAATGTCCCACTAATCCAGGTGGCGTCAAGCTGCTCTTGGACAATAAGGGGATGTGCGTGAAGGTGCTCTGATGTACCTGCAATTAGAAGAAGGGCTCGATTACAAAACTCAGCCAAGATGTTAGGTACACAAAAAATGGGATATGAATGGATTTTTCCTTCGTTTTGGTGAGGGAAGAAGGATGTGCTCCGACCACCGTATGTGGCCGAAGATAGAGGGGGTTGTGTATGAGGGTACGTAATATAGCGGAGGATGTCGGCGATGAGATGTGAGCCGCGTCGAGGAGGATGAAGCGGGGTGCACCATGAGGATAAGTGGAATGGAAGCTCGCCGGAGCTTGCTCCGACGAGGGGTGAAATGGGTGATTAAGTGACTAAAAAGCAAGTAAACAAAATGCTATAATAAATATATGATCTACAAGTGAATAAAGAGCAAGAAAACAAGCAAAAAAATGAAAGAAAATGCGGAACCTCAAGCCAAGAATGGCGAGATGGACCTCACGACCAAGGTGACCGGAGATGGTGGTGGAACGCGCCTCAAGCCGCCGCTGTACCTCAACAAGGAGCTGGGATCTATCCTCTGTCACAGGAGACCCATGGATGCAACTTGGATGTCTAAACTTAGGCTAAAAGTGGTTCCAAAACGAGAGGGAAGAATGGAGGTGGTTTATGTACAGGTGGTGATGGCGTGCCCTTCAATGAATGATCACGGGCGAACGAGGGCAATCTTGGCAAATCCCAGATGTATAAAGAGAAAAATCCAAGAAGAAGTCGATGCCAAAAAATGAAAGGCGCGAGCCCCAAAATTAGGAGAACCAAGGCGAAAAAGCTGCTCTGACAGCAGCAGAGGCTTTTTTTTGTACAATGTGATGAAGAGGCTCCATGGATCGATGAATATTGAGCGTATCATGGATCCAATCCTTCAAGCAACCTTTGGGCATGTATGAGGGTACATCAAGGAGAAAAAGTCGTGAAGGAAGATTAGCCATTGGGTGAAAGGGTCAGCCTTGAATAATCCGAGAATTCGGACAAAAACTAATGTTCTGAAGCACAGCAGAGGGGGGGTCAGACAACATGATGAACATGCTCCAAAGATCGACGATAATAGGATGAATCCATGATCCATTCCTCCATATATACCCTGGCCGTGTATAATGGATATATGGGGAGAAAAAATCAAGAATAATTCATCATGAAAAGATGCACGATGCTTCCTCCAAAAATCGGCGAAAACAACCAAAAATGTGATTCTAATACAGTACATCGGTAATTCATCTATGTATTTTATACAAGAATTTTATTATTTTTTAATGTTTTATTTATCATTTTATTCCAGTTTTAATATGTGCATATATAATAAAGTATGAAATAATAAAAATATGAAATAATAAAAATAACGAATAATAAATAAAATGAATATTTTAATTGGTATAGTATATAATAGGGGTCTAAAAACTCAACTTTCAAACCGTAACTCCGAAAAACATGAAACCACCTTCATAAAATAGATTATTGAAAATTATATATAATTAAAGGTGAGTTTGATAGATTTTAAGTTTTTTTGAGAGATACGAGTCTGGGAAATTGGGATTCTGGAATCTTATTCAGATCATAACTTTTTATCTGTGCATTATTTTTGAGTGAAATCAATTTTATATTTTTCTTTATTTAATTATATAGAACTTTTATGTACAATGTTTCTTTATTTGAAGTATAAAAGGTGGGACTAAAAATAGGTCCCAAAATAATTGAAGAATGAATTAAACAAAAGGATTTTTTATTGTATTTTTGGCCCTTATCTCCCCCTACTTATTCCTTGTCAAAAGTGGATTAAATTTGATTATCACTTGTCTTCACAAAATCAAAGTTTGGAGCTTAAATCGGACCTTTGGAAATTTTAGTGCGGGCGGAACCTTAATGAGAACCGGACTTGAAATCCAATAGCCCCTGAGAATCCCAAAACTCTGCTCAAGTATACTCAATAGCCATGTCAGAATACTTCAACTCATATGTAAACCCTTACGACTATGAATCTGACTCGTACAGTGTAAGTGATAGTGGCTCTCCCCAACTGAGATGATAAAGAGTCTGACTTCTCCAATATGACAACCCAATGATTCCCCAATCCAACAACTCATTCCTCAAAGAGCAGGGTATTCCCTTCTAAGTTCAAGTGGCAACCCGCCCAAGAGGAGGGGGTGAAGAGAAGAATGGACGGTAGCCAGTGTAGCTACCTATCCTAGGATGCAAGACCAGTGTAGTCAAGTCATCCAGCTGTCGGCTCACATGATTTGACTTTGAAGCTCAAGCTTGCTTATTTGACTTTACACATGTACGCTCCGACATGCATTTTTATTTTTGTACATACATGTCCACTTTTTTGGAGTTTTTGCTTTTTGCATTTTTTATACTATATACAGCAGCATTTACATAGGGAGTTTTTCCTCTTGAGCCAGTAGACTATCACTCTTTTGAAGCTTTATTGCAACCCACAATCTCCTATACTCGAAACTCATGATCACTGGACGGGTTGGGGTGCACTTCCCTCCCTAGAGGAGGACAAGTGTTTCCACCTGTGTGCGTCTCATACCGGCAAATCCAACCCCCTCACCAATCCAACTGAGTTGAGCCAAGTGAAAGGTGCAGGTGTCCAAGTTAGGTCATTATCAACAAGAGTCGTTCATGTGCTCTGAAATATTCTACTTAGGCAGTCAAGAATCCGTTGAACCAAGTCCTGTGATCCTCAAAGAATTAAGTCAACTAGACCTGAAGTACCTCAATTCCAGCTCCTATAAGGTTCCTGTTACTTAGGTAGATTTTAAGGTCCAACCAAGATCCAATCTACGGATTTTACTCAGACTTGTTCAACTATAAAACTCAATCCGAAAAATGCTCATGCTATGCAAATGATATGCAGAATGCAGAAAATATTTTTGTGATGCAATTTTCAAAGATTTTGAACTTTTTATGGGATTTTGAAAAGATGATGCATATACAATTTTTTGTATTTTTCAAAAAGTTTTTTCAAATGTTTTTGGGTTTTAATTTTGCAAATGTTTTTTTGGGATTTTTGAAAATCAAAAGTTTTTGGCTAGAAGCTAGGTTAAAAATATTTACACCGGGATGCTTCTTATATATACAAGAAGTGGATTTAAGAATTTACAAGGGTAAGTGGTCAATTTTATAAGTATATACATAGAGAATTTTTAGGTGAGATGTAAGTATTCCTCAAACTTATTTGAAAAAGGTTTTTCAAGAAATTTTGAAAACTATAGTCCAAAATAATTTTTACAAACAGTTTTTACAAACATGTACACACATTTGAAAATCAATTTGCAAAGGTTTTCCAAGCAACATATGTAGATTTTTCAAATATTTTTGCAACCATTTTTCAAACCATTTGCAAATCGTTTTTCAAACCTTTTACTTCACACAAAGAAAATAATTTTACAATCAAAAATGTTTTTACAAAGGTTGAAGACATGTACAAAACATTTTCCAAATAGTTTTCAAAAGATTTTTCACACAGATTTTCAAACTATTTTTCAAACATCTTGGAGAGAATATTTTCACCTGATTTATTAATCAGTAGGTACAAAAAGAATTTGAGGAGTATAAACATCTTTTTATTTAAAGTTTTTTAATGAATTTTAATAGTAAAAATATGAAAGTACGAGTTATGGCTAAAGTATATACGGAGTATGTACGAACCCCCTATACTTAACTTGAGCTATGTCCTCATAGATCTGAGAGAGAAAAGAGAAGACATAACTCGTACTAAGTATAGGCAAGCCTAAAGAAATAAAGGAATAAATGAACGAATGAGAAGTCGACCGTCCCCCCTATACTTAGTATCAAATAATCCTAAGTATAGCAGACTGTACAATGCAGGAAGGGTCAAGGGTGGGAATGAACAAATCATACTCTGATTGTCTCCCCCTATACTTAGGGTCAGATATCCCTAATTATAGACAAGAAGAGCAGACCATGGAGAAGATCAAAGGAGATAGGAAAAGGAGAAAAGAAGAAAAGAGAACAACTCAGTGTGTGCACCCCCTATACTTAGGACAAGACGTGTCCTAAGCACAAAAAAATCATAAGATGAAGACGGGGTGACATACATAACGGAAGAATGAATGAATGATATAGACAAATGGATCTGTACAGAGGAAGATAGAAGTGATAATCATGTACGAGACGTATAAGTTGTGAGTCAAAGATCACGTCTCATACCAGATGAATCGAGGCAACATCAACGGTCGGCGGGTCATGATCTAGATATGGTTTCAAATTGACCATTGACTCTAAAAGTGGAAGATGATGAAGGTTTGGATATATCAATGCTGCCATTATCATGCACCTTCCGGACCACATATGGTCCTTTCCATTTACTTTGTAGTTTCCCTAGGAATAATTTCAACCTAACATCAAATAACCATACTTGCTGTTCTGGCTGAAATTGTTTATGGCTGATTCGAGAATCGTGCCATACCTTCACTTTCTCCTTATACTGTAGGCCACTTGAGAAGGTTGTATCTCTTAGTTCTTCCAGGGTTGCCAACTCTACTTTCCTCTGTTCTCCTACACTCTTGGGATCCAATAATAGCTCTGTAACTGCCCAAAGTGACTTATGCTTTATCTCCACTGGTAGATGGTACGACTTGCCATAGACGAGACGAAAGGGAGATGTCCCTAATGGTGTCTTGAAGGAAGTCTGATAGGCCCACAAGACCGAGTCCAAAAGATGTGACCAATCCTTTTGGTCTGGGCGGACTACCTTCTGTAGAATTGTCTTAATCTCTTTATTCGAAACTTCAGCAAGACCATTAGTATGAGGGTGATACGGTGTGGCAACACGATGGTCAATACTGAACTCGTCTGTAAGGGTCCTAACCTTGTCATTAATAAAGTGAGACCCCCATCTGAAATCAAGACTCTAGGCACCCCGAACCGTGAAATAATGTTTTTCCTCAAGAAACGACATACGGTTTTAGCATCTGCGGCTCGGGCGGGAATAGCCTCAACCCAATGACTCACATAATCCACAACGAGCAGAATGTACTCAAATCCCTAACTTTTAGGAAATAGGCCCCTGAAATCGATTCCCCATGCATCAAAAACCTCACAAAAGTGAATGGGCTGCATGGGCATCATGTCTCTCTATCCGCAAGTACCCATCTACTAACAGTCAGTACACCTTCTCACGAACTCATCAGAATCCTTGAAAAGGGTAAGCCACCAAAGGCCGGATTGGAGTACCTTCTAAGTTGTCCGTCTCCCAGAATGATGTCCTCCTGCCTCAAGCTTGTGGCAGTAGGTGAGGACGCTATGTTGCTCATCTTGAGGAATGCACCGTCTCCATATATTGTCTCCTCCCTCATGATAAAGGATGGGATCCTCCCAATGGTACGACTTGGCCTTCGCAAGGAAGGTCTCAAGCCGCTGTCTGGGCCAACCTCGTGGAATGGATCTGGCAACAAGGTAATTCACAATGTCGGCATACCATGGAAGGGAGGTGATAGCAAGGATCGCCTCATCTGGAAAAGTCTCAGTGATAGGTGCTATGGGCTCAGATTCCTCAAGGTTCTCTAGGCGAGAGAGGTGATCTGCCACAACATTCTTAACTCCAGGCTTATCCTTAATCTCAATATCAAATTCCTGGAGGAGAAGGATCCATCTGGTTAATCTGGCTTTGCCATCCTTCTTCAACATCAAGTACCGAATGGCAGTATGGTCAGTAAAAATTGTCACTCTAGATCCAAGAATGTAAGATCTGTACTTATCCAAAGCAAAGACTACCGCTAGCATTTCTTTCTCAGTCACTATGTAGTTCCTCTAGGCTGCATCCAACGTCCGGCTAGCATAGTGTATGGCATAGGGTAATCCGTCCCTCCTCTGTCCAAGCACAACCCCAATGGCATAATCAGAAGCATCCGTCATGATCTCAAAGGGAAGAGACCAATCGGGTGGCTGAAGGACAGGAGCCTCGACAACTAAATTCTTGAGAGTCTCGAAGGACTTAAGACACTTATCATCTACAAGGAACTCGGTGTCTTTAGTCAATAAATTTGTAAGCGGTCGGGCAATGTGACTGAAATCCTGAATGAACCATCGGTAGAAACCGACATGCCCCAGAAAAGACCGCAATTGTTTCAGATTGGACGGTGGATTGAGTTTTCTAATAATATCCACCTTGGCTGGATCAACCTCCATACCCCTGTTGGAGATGATGTGACCAAGGACCATCCCCTGAGTCACCATAAAGTGACTCTTCTCCCAAGATAGTACAAGGTTTACCTCTATGCAGCGTTGAATCACTCGGTCTAGGCAGTCAAGAAAAGCATCAACCCCGTCGCCATAGACCGAGAAGTCATCCATGAAGACCTCCAAACGGTCACCTATCATGTCTGAAAAGATGGACAACATGCACCTTTGGAATGTCGTAGGGACGTTACATAGACCAAAGGGCATCCGTCTGAAAGCATACGTCCCAAATGGACAGGTGAACATCGTTTTATCCTGGTCTTCGGGCGCAATGGCCACTTGATCGTATCCGGAGTACCCATCAAGAAAATAGTAATGACTTTTCCCAGCTAGCCTCTCGATAATCTGATCAATAAATGGTAACGGGAAATGATCCTTCTTGGTGGCCTCATTCAATCGTCTGTAGTCCACACAGACCCTCCAAGAAGTGGGTACCCGGGTGGCGATCTCTTCTCCAGACTCATTCACAACTGTAGTGATACCCGTCTTCTTGGGCACCACATGTAAAAAACTAACCCACTTGGAGTCGGAGATGGGGTAGATAAAATCGACGCTCCACCATTTAGATATTTCCTTTATTACCACATCTCAAAGATTCGGGTTCAGCCGCCGTTGGAACTCACGTGACGGCTTAGCATCCTCCTCGAGGTAGATATGGTGGGAGCACAGGGCTGGACTTATCCCCATGAGATCAGCCACACTTCATCCTATTGCCTTGCGGTTTCTTTCAAGAACCTCCATCAGACGAGATTCTTGTTCTCCAGTCAAATCTCCTGAGATAATGATTGGGTGCATTTCTGGCTCACCCATAAGGAATCTGTACTTAAGCGACTGCGGCAAAGGCTTCAATTTTGGTTGGTGGGAGCTGGCAAATCTGGCTTCTGATATGTCTGTGTGAAAGCAACCAGATATGAATGCGAGAACTCTTGATGTATGTGATCATCTGACGAGGGGAACCCTACTGGTGTGTCTATCATCTATGCTGGCTCGCTCTCCATCCTATCTATCGGCTCATCTGGAAACAGACATGGCAAATATGTATTAAAGTCCTTCCAATCAAAGTTAACCTCCGAGGGATCTGAATCAGAATAAATATCAATGTCACCACTCAGTACGCAGCTGTCAACCTGTATGGTGTCCTCTGCCAAGGGTGTGCTCTCCGAACTCTCGTCTGCCACAAAAGGTGTGTACTCTGAATCTGCAGATAAGGCGAGTGCTCGTGCTTCTAGATCTTCCCAAACAGCTTCGTCATCGGTCATCACAAAATCACAGTCCTGGTGGATGTCTAACTCCGCATCTGTCATCTGTCCTGCATCACTGTTTAGCTCCAAGCCGGCTGAATCTCTCGCTCTGATCTCGTCGACCTGCTCTATTTGTATACTTTCACCCTCTACGTGAAAGTACACCTTCCCACTATCATGGTCGGTCACCGCCTTGGCCGTGGCCAAGAATGGGCGTCCTAGTATGATGGGGGCATCTGTTAGCGATTCAGGGATCTCCATGTCCAATACAACAAAGTCCACGGGGAATTTCAGGCCCTGAATGGTAACGACCACGTCTCTTAACAACCCCTTCAGCCTCTTAATCGATCGATCAGCAAACTGAAGGACTGTCCTACTCCGAAGAAGAGGGCCAAACTCGAATTGATCGAGTAAGGCTGTCGGAAGGAGGTTGATAGAAGAGCCGTTGTCTAATAGAGTACGGTTGAACTGCTGCTCACTAATCTGGCATCTGACATAAGGAGCTCCTGCATCTGGTCTTTTGGCTGGCAGCTGGTTCTGAATGGCACATGTGGCACACGTAAGCACATGGATCTCTCCTCTATTGTTCCTCTTCTTCCTACGTGTGGTGGTTTTCTCTCTTAGATTCTTTTGGAAGAGGGGGATGTGCTCAAGTGCCTCCTGTAGAGTCAGCTATATCTGAAATCTGTCTATCATCTGCTGGTTGAACTCTAACTGTTCTTTCCTTTTGGGATTTTCTAGTTTATTCCCCTTCGTCGAGTGGAGTGCTTGAGGGAAGGGGATGGATGGGCCCTCCTCAGATAGAGGGCTAGGAGATAGTTTCTGTCTCTGTGAAGGATTGGAATCCATGCAATTATCATCATTTATCACACATGGATTTGGAATTGATAGAGAAACCTTTCCTTTATTCATATTTTTTGTCCTTTTCTTGGTGTCTAGGGATACAGAAAATGGCATTACAAATGGTTGGAATACAGGTGGACTCAAAATGGGGGCATCAACACCACCCAAAATATTCTTCTTTGCGGCCTTAGTACCGTGCTCTGGTTCGTCATCAAAAATGGTGTCTTCAGCACCACCGTCTGCATCTGGTATCATGACGGTCTCAGCATCGTCGTCTGGAAGGTCATCCTTGGTGGCCTCAGCACCACCGTCATCATCATTGTTGGTAGCGGTATCAACACCGCTCCTCTCCTCATCTGGGGCTCTAGAATCTCCATGGTGTTGTCCCTCAGATGAGCTGCCGCCGGCTGGTTCCCTACCGTTCCTAAGTGACACGAAGTGAGTATCAAACATAGAATGCATGTCATTCAAATAAGAACTAGGAGTGGTATCCTCCGCAAACTATACCTGCTCAGATTTTCTCTTCAAGTTATTCGGATTCGGCTCGCTCTGTGTAGGTATGGCGGCTCTGCCTTTCATAATGTCCCTCATTTCTTGCCGGAACTCATCCATTTCTCGCCACAAGGATGCCTGCTGTTCAGAGAGCAAGCGGGCGAGATCATCAAGTGCTGGATTCTCCATGGCAGGTGTGGGAGAACCGGGAGTGTTCCCTTGCTGGAACTGAGGCTGCTGGTGAGAATACTGGAGCTGCTGCTGCTGGTACGGCTGCTGTCGCTGCCTCCACTACTGTCCTTGATAGGCATGACGAGGATTCTGCCGATATTGCTGCTGTTGTTGTTGGGAGTATTGGAGCTGCCGGTGTTGGCCACTATGATTGCCCTGAGCTGGAGGCTACTGTTGGGATGAAGTACCTTCGTTGGACCAACGAAATCCGGGGTGATTGCGGCGAATCCCGGGCTGCTGGGGGTACCGGTCGTACCATATCCCATTGACTTCCATTAACGACTCCTGCTCGAAGGGTGGAGGTGGTAATGCTGCCAAAGGCTGATCCGGTTGATAAACCACCATCTAAGTGCCCTGAGATGGTGGCTGCTGTGAATAATGCGGCAACTGCTGTACCGGCACCTCCTGAACATGGTGAACTTGGCGGTATGTGAGAGGTGGTGGGGTAGAATGGTTACCTCTGGACTCATCAAGTGACCTGGGAGGCTGATGGGAAGATGATTGTGCCTCCTGAATGCTCAAGATGTGAGTCTTCAGGTCACTCATGGACTTAGCCAACTGGTCAATCTGTGCCAGTCCATGGCCCTGTTTTTTCTCCAGAATCTCAAGGCGGTCCAACTTTTCACTGATTATGCCCATATCAGCCGCTGATGATTCATCTTGTGCTGCTGCTACTGCTGACGAAGTATGGGGACCAGCATCGATGCGGGCGATCCTCTAGTATGATCCTGCTCCTTGGGGGGTTTTTGCTGTGCGTAGACTCTGGCTTGTGCCATAACTATAGAATTCTCTGCCATTCCTTCATAAATGGCCCAAACATCATCTTCACCCTTTGAAAAGTATGACCCTCCGCAAGAGGCATTAACAAGCCCCTGCAGCTCCGGTGTTAGCCCACAAAAGAAACTCAGAACCAAATTGGGCTTCGATATGTCATGATGTGGACACCGGTCAATGAGCTCTCTAAAGCGAGCCCAAACTTCATGGAATTTTTCGTTAGGGACCATCGTGAAATTGCTGATCATAGATCTTGCTGCATTTGTCTGGCCGAGTGGGTAATACTTATTTAAGTATGCGGTTCAAAGTTGTTCCCAAGTGTCGATGTACCTCCCCAAGTGTTTGAGCCAATAGGCGGCTCTATCAACCAAGGAGAACGGGAAGGCAATCATTTTGATGGTGTCCTCAGTCACAAACCGATCATGGATTGTACTGCATATCATCTCGAATTCTTACAGATGGAGGTGCGGTTCTTCTGTAGCCAACCCGTGAAACTTAGGCAGTAGCTGAATAGTATGTGGGCGAAGCTCGAAGTCTCCATATATGGGAGGGAGTCTGATCCATCGGTGAGTGAGTGTCGCAGCTGGTTTATGCAACTGCCTCATGGTTGCTGGTGGCGGTCGTTCCTGGTCAGGTCCTCCTCCTTCTGCATCTGGTATATTACCGCCCTTGTTTCTTTCTTCTCGTCCCTCGCGCATCTCTCTCATGATTTCACCCATGACCATCCCTTGATCTCGAATCTGTCTCTGCATGGTTTCCAGGGATGCTAACAACGAGTTGTTGATGGCAGCTTGATCAAATAGGTATGGAGGTGGTCTATGCTCATCTGGGTGTTCCTCTCTTCCTTCCATGTCTCGATTTTCTGCAAAGCCAAAAGAATCCATCTTAGGTGTCGTCAAATGTTCGGTACTCTGTTCTGCACTAAAATCTGACACCACTGGACTGATAGAAGAAGAAGGGTGGTCGAGGGGGAATAGGGTGGATGTAAACTCAGGCTCAGAGAGTGGGTCTGGACTCCCCGAAGTCGACCTAGATGAAAAGGAGGAGTGCTCAATAGCGGTGCCACCAGGTGTGGCCTAAGGGATCTCCTTCCCATCATCTTGATCTAGAGAAAGGCGGATGAGATCTGGAATGCAAACAAGATGATCAAACAAACCCCCAATTCACCTACACAACTCTTGAGCTGATGACCGTGAGAGTTCGGTCTGTTATCTTGTCAAATTTTATTAGGTGATCAGTCAATCTATCATAGCGTTAGAGCGAGCTGTTAGGTATCCTACTTTCCTAGCTGACTGTCCCAATCCACGTCAGATCTTTCCTAGCCAGTATGAATTGCGGATCGTAACCCGATTGTTCCCGCTAATTCAATCTGTTAAGGACATCGCGGTCCGCTTTACCGGTTACCGGAGAGATCCTTACTGGAGAACGACTAACCACGACCAGTAGTCAACTAAAATTTCAGATGTGGCTTTATCCTAGTGTCGGGTCACTCTCTCACAACAGATAAATCAAACAAGGAGGCGGTTACTCTCCCCAATACAAAGTTTTTGGTGGGATGAGTTTTAAGGTCAAGTTTGCATTAGCAGTCCCAATTTTTATTGTTTTCACTTTTTATGTATTTTTCTGAGCAATCATCGTCTAACGAGTTTTCCAATTTCCTTGTTATTTAAGAGTCCAATAAAACTGGGGGAGGAAAACGGAAAAGCCGATGTGCGGTCAAAATCTATTATGCATGCAGGGATAAAGATGCGTACCTTTCCGCCAGCACTCTACATGCAAAGTGATCTGCGCATAATTTAAAGACAATAAATAAAACTACTAAATGCATGCATGAGGAAATCGTCCTAAAATGAGCAACTTCTATTAACGTGAAGAACAAGTAGCTATGACTAGGAAGAGAGTCCGGAGTCCGGTCTTGGGGGCCGATCGGTGTCCACCACAATGGATCCTGCACGCGCTGTATACGACCCCTCCCGACACGTGGTCTCTAGTCCAAGTCAAATAACTTTTTTAGTTGATTTTTAGCCAAGTCCAATTACGTTCTATAGGTACAAGCAAGATATTAGGGATTGGGCCTTAGCTCCTTAAGTCGTCACATTCAACAAAAATTCCTATGTCTAGGGGCTAAATCCTCGCGAAACAAATAGGAATAAAAGCGATAAAGCCGCGAAAAACACAAAACCGTGGTGAGCCCCCAAGTGAATAAACACTTGGAAATTAGGCCCGAGTGTCCTAGAGAGTCCAAGTTATTACAAATTAAGTCTATCTCTCACTTCAAATTACAATTTTTTAAACTACAAAAATTCTTCAAGAGATGTTGATCTTCTCGAGCCTCCAAGTCTCTTTGGTGCTAAGCAAGCCTTCACGTGGGTGCCCAAGCGCCTATGATGGAGCGCTTCCCTCGCTCGATGGTACCTCGCACAAAATTCAACACAAAGGGTGATTAGACCAGTCAGGCAATATAATCAAACAAATAGAAAAAAAGATAGGCAAATATCCACAATCAATCACAAAAGAATGCTCTATACGTTGCTGCTCCCCGGCGAAAATGCCATTTGATTGACCCAAAAATTGGTGGTCTTAAGTTCCACACAAGGCGGGAACTCAGTCGTTGAATCGACCACGCGAGATCCGGATTAAGTCAACAATTAACCCACAACAGAAATCAAGCAATGAAAAGTAGTGCGGAGTTAAAATTTATTATAAATCTACAAAAATGTGTGTATAGGTGCAAGTATGTGTAGAGCGTCGAACACATGGAGCAAGCAAGATAGATCAAGCAAAAATGCACACAATGTGATTGTGATTGAGTGCCTACAAGTGCTATTTTTTGTGCGTTTTGAATTTTATATTTTTTATTTAATTTTTAATTTTATATTTTTATATTTGGGTTTTTAATTTACTAATTTTGCATTTTCTTTTTATATTTTGTACTTTTATATTTTCCTTTTTCTTTTAATAAAGATATAATGTATATAAGGAATATATATGTACACTAGAGATAAGAGAGGGATAAAAATAGGGGAAAATGCTCAAAATACAGGAAATGGAATGTTTTTGTGATTTTTATATTTTTCTAATGTTTTTGATTTTTCTAGATTTTTCTTAATTTTTTTGGTATTTTTAAGAGTAAAAATACTAGTAAACAGTGAGATAAGTTGCTAGCCGAAATTAAAATGAGGATGAAAAATATCAAACAGAAAAAAAACTTCCTCAAATTAATTTTATAATACAGATAACAAAATAGAAAAAATTTAGAAACTGAAGTTGTATTTTTAGGATTTTTTTGGAATTTTTAAGATTTTTATCAAGATTTTTGGTGTTTTGCTATTTTTAGGGGTTTTCTTTTGAAATGTTTAATGATTTTTAATCTGAAGTTAAAACACACAGAAACAAACAGTATATAAATTTTTTGGAATTTTTAAAAAGGTAATGAGTATATTAAAAACAAAAGACTGCAGGAAGGTAGAAATGATGTTTTTGATTTTTTTAACTACTCAAACAAAAAAATAAAAATAACAAAAATATCTGATTGTAGAGCAAAGTCAGGGGCATACACACATATTTTTAGATTTTGAAATAGATAAATGTGCTCAAGAAATAAATCTATCACTCAAAAATTTGTAGAAATCATACAGGACATAAATCGCAATATCTTTTAATGAAATTTGAGCACAAATTCGGCCTACTAATTTCTACAACATATCTAAATATGAGCAAGTGATATCAAGTATTGAAAGAGTTATTAACAAAATAAGATAAATCAGTACTCCAATTTCAAAAATTCGCCATAAATAGTTCGTATATCAGAAAATTCTGAAATTTGGATATGATGTAGAATGTTTAAACATCATTTTAATAAAAAAATCTCACATGAAACGGAGTTCAGATGAATGAGTTATAAGAATTTGAGTACATGGGTACATATGAAAAAGTAAATACGAAACTGCATTTCAAAAATGTACACGAAAACTTCTTGAAATAAGCCGAAAATGCGGGGACGTGATTGCAAAATATCCCACTAATCCAGGTGGCATCAAGCTGCTCTTGGACAATAAGGGGATGTGCGTGAAGGTGCTCCGATGTACCTGCAATTAGAAGAAGGGATCGAGTACAAAACTCGGCCAAGATATTAGGTACATAAAAAATGGGATATGAAAGGGTTTTTCCTTCGATTTGGTGAGGGAAGAAGGATGTGCTCCGACCACTGTATGTGACCGAAGATGGAGGGGGTTGTATATGAGGGGGCTGTACCTCAACAAGGAGCTGGGATCTATCCTCTGTCACAGGAGACCCATGGCTGCAACTTGGATGTCTAAACTTAGGCTAAAAGCGGTTCCAAAATGAGAGGGAAGAATGGAGGCGGTTTATGTACAGGTGGTGATGGCGTGCCCTTCAATGAATGATCACGGGCGAACGAGGGCAATCTTGGAAAATCCAAGACTGGCGTGTACCCCAGATGTATAAAGAGAAAAATCCAAGAAGAAGTCGATGCCAAAAAATGAAAGGTGCGAGCCCCAAAATTAGGAGAACCAAGGCGAAAAAACTGTTCTGACAGCAGCAGAGGGTTTTTTTGTACAATGTGATGAACATGCTCCATGGATCGATGAATATTGAGCGTATCGTGGATCCAATCCTTCAAGCAACCTCTAGGCGTGTATGAGGGTACATCATGGAGAAAAAGTCGTGAAGGAAGATTAGTCATTGGGTGAAAGGGTCGGCCTTGAAAAATCCGAGAATTCGGACAAACACTAATGTTCTGACGCACAATAGAGGGGGGGTCAGACAACATGTTGAACATGCTCCAAAGATCGACGATAATAGGATGAATCCATGATCCATTCCTCCATATATACCCTGGGTGTGTATAATGGATATATGGGGAGAAAAAGTCAAGAAGAATTCATCGTGAAAAGATGCACGATGCGTCCTCCAAAAATTGGCAAAAACGGCCAAAAATGTGATTCTAACACAGTACATTGGTAATTTATCTATGTATTTTATACAAGAATTTTATTATTTTTTCTAATGTTTTATTTATCATTTTGTTCCAGTTTTAATATGTACATATATAATAATATATGAAATAATAAAAATAATGAATAATAAATAAAATGAATATTTTAATTGGTATAGTATATAATAGGGGTCCAAAACTCAACTTTCAAACCGTAACTCCGAAAAATATGAAACCACCTTCATTAAATAGATTATTGAAAATTATATATAATTAAAGGTGAGTTTGATAGATTTTGAGTTTTTATTTGAGAGATACGGGTCTGGGAAATTGGGATTCTGGAACCTTATTCAGATCATAATTTTTAATCTATGCATTATTTTTGAGTGAAATCAATTTTGTATTTTTCTTTATTTAATTATATACAACTTTTATGTCTAGTTTCTTTATTTTAAGTATAAAAAGTGGAACTAAAAATAGGTCTCAAAATAATTGAAGAATGAATTAAACAAAAGGAATTTTTATTGTATTTTTGGCCCCCTACTTATTCCTTGTCGACCTACTTATTCCTTGTCGACCTAGTCATCGAGATGCCTAGGTCTCGAGGTTTCGGGTCATAAAATATTTACAATATTTTATTCTTTTTCTTTTCCCTTCTTTATTCTATAATTTGGTTTAAAAATCATATTTTATACAATATTTACACACACATGCATGAATGCTAAGATGCTCTTATTAAGGGTAATTACATGCATTTGCTAAGGTTTTTGTGGCCAAAATGATAGAATAAAGATGATGAAATGTGGATTCATCATGGGGTATTCCCTTCTAAGTTCAAGTGCAACCGGCTCAAGAAGAGGGGGAAGAAGAGAATGGACCATGACCAGTGTAGCCATGTATCCTTGGGAGCTCTAACCAGTGTAGCTGAGTCTCCCGCTGCAAGCTTCATGAGATGGTCATGTGTAACATAAGCTTTGCTTTATTTGACTATATACACTCTGGTGGGATTATTAAATTTTCAATCCGACCCATCACTTTTTTGGAGTTTTTCTTTCTTTGCACATTTTTTTGATTTGCATATGTACAACATATCTACATGGTCCAGCATATATACATAAGGAGTTTTTCCTCTTGAGCCAGTAGACTATCCCTCTTTTGAAGCTTTATTGCAGCCCACAATTCCTTTCTTTAGACTTCATAACCACCAGACCAAGTTGTGACGCACTTCCTTCACTATAAGAAGAAGAGAGGTTCCGTCTAAAAGTACTACCCTCATATGCTACCCCAAGCCAAAGGAAACTGCCTCCTCACCACCTCATCCGTGGAGAGCTATGTGTAAAGTGTTGTTGCAAGTAAAGCCATTGTCTCTGAGAGTCATGCGTGTTGTTAAGTGCTCTACTTAGGCTCATCAAGATGACATATGCTCATAGCCTAGTGGACTCAAAGAATTAAGTCCTAATGGATATGAAAAGTCTCAATCTTAAGCCCTATAAGGTTCCTCTTATAACTAGGCGGATTAAGGTATTAACCAAGCTCCATTTTTCGATTTAATTCCAGGCCAATTTAAATGTCAACTATGATTTGGAAAAACTGTACATATATTTACAAAGATGCAATTTACACATTTTTACAATTGTGCAAAAAGTTTTTAAAAAATGTTTGAAAACATGAATGTATGCATGAATGCGAAGTTTTGCAAAATATTGACAAAATTTTACACAAGGTTTTTGCAAACTTTTTGTTTTTCAAATATTTTACAAAAATTTTGTACTATATACATAATTTTGGTATGAAAATATTTACAAAATATTTACACAAATCATTTTTACAATATTTGTACAAAAATATTTTTTATAAATAGATAGGTATGTGCAAGAAGAATTTTATGTACAAGGGAAATTTTTATGAATTTTTAGCCATTTTATTTATTAACACACTCACACAAAGTACGAGTTATGGCTAAAGTATACATGACATATATACGACACCCCCTATACTTAGCTCGAATGATGTCCTCAGAGTGATCAAGAGCGATGAAGAAGACATAACTCGTGCTTAGTATAGGGAAGTGAAAAGGAATGGTATATACAAAGATGAATCAAAGAATAGAATAAAGAAGACTCGGTGTTTCCCTCTATACTTAGTATCAAATAATCCTAAATATAGTAAGTTGTACATGAAGGGAAGTCCGATTGGAAGGATGTACAGGGTCTACCCCCCATACTTAGGGTAAAATATCCCTAAGTATAGGCAGCAAAACAGAGGTAGAAAGAATGAATAGAATACCCAAGAGTCCTACATCCCCCCTATACTTAGGGTAAAGTGCACCCTAAGTATAGCATAATCATAAGATGAGAAAGGGGTGTGGAACTAAAGAATAGAGTGATATGGACAACTGGATCTATACAAGTCGGGAGAATAGTGATAATCAAGCGTGAGATGCAATAGATGTGAGTCAAGAGACCACATCTCACTCGAAGTGAATCGGGGTAACGTCAATGACCTAAGGCTCATGATCTAGATATGGCTTGAGCCGCTGACCGTTAACACGAAAGGTAGCATCAGAAGACAACTCAGATATATCGATACTCCCATTGTCATGTATCTTTCTAACCAAATAGGGTCCCTTCCATTTGCTCTGTAGCTTCCCTGGAAATAAACGAAGCCTAGCATCGAACAACCATACTCTCTGTCCTGGCTCAAACTGCTTGTGGCTGATATGAGAATCAAGCCACTCCTTCACTCTTTCCTTATACTGTAGGCTGTTCGAAAAGGCTGTATCACGAAGCTCCTCCAGGGCTGCTAACTCTACCCTCCTCTGATCTCCTACACTCTCTGGATCCAAAAGTATATCAGTAACAACCCAAAGTGACCAATGTCTCAGCTCAACAGGTAAATGACAGGGCTTTCCATAAACGAGGCGAAAGGGAGAGGTACCCAAAGGAGTCTTGAGAGACGTCCTATATGCCCATAAGACCGAGTCCAAAAGCTGTGACCAATCCTTTCGGTCAGGGCGGATGACTTTCTGCAATATAGTCTTGATCTCCATGTTTGACACTTCAGTAAGACCATTCGTTTGAGGGTGATATGGAGTTGCTACTCGATGGTCTATGCTGAACTCGCTAGCAAGGGCCTTTATCTTGTCGTTGACAAAATGAGACCCCCCGTCAGATATCAACACTCGAGGTACCCCGAACCGTGAAATGATATTCTTCCTCAAAAATCTACAAACAGTCCTAGCATCTGCGGTTCGGGCGGGGATGGCATCAACACAATGACTCACATAATCTACGGCCAACATAATGTACTCAAATCCCTGACTCCAAGGGAATGGACACATGAAATCGATGCCCCATGCGTCAAAAACCTCACAGAAGTGTATGGGATGCATCGGCATCATATCACGTTATCCACAAGTGCCCATCCTCTGACAGTCAGTACACCTCTTCACGAACTCATCAGAGTCCTTGATGAGGGTAGGCCACCATAGGCCGGATTGAGCACTTTCTGCGTAGTTCTCCTCCCAGAGTGATGTCCTCCAGCCACAAGCTTGTGGCAGTAAGTAAGGACGATGTGGTGCTCCTCCTGAGGAATGCACCGACGTCAGATACAATCCCCTCCTTCATGATAAAGGACATGATCCTCCCAATGGTAAAACTTGACCTTCGCGAGGAAGGTCTCAAGTTTCTGCCTGGGCCAATCTTGTGGAACTTTCTTGACGACAAGATAGTTCACAATATCGGCATACCATGGGAGAGAGGCGATAACAAGGATCGCCTCATCTAGGGAGGTCTCACATATAGGCTTAGTCTGCTCAGAATCCTCAAGATACTCCAATCGGGAGAGATGATACACCACCACATTCTTGACCCCAGGCTTATCCTTAATCTCTATATCAAACTCCTGGAGTAGAAGGATCCATCTGGTCAATCTGGCTTTGGCATCCTTCTTTTCCATGAGGTACCTGATGGCAGTATGATCAGTATAGATGGTCACTCTAGATCCAATGATGTACGATCTGAACTTATATAGGGAAAAAACTACGGCTAGCATCTCCTTCTCACTGACGATATAGTTCCGTTGCGCGGCATCCAATGTACGGCTAGCATAGTGAATAGCAAAGGGGACTCCATCCCTCCTCTGTCCCAGCACGGCCCCCACGGCAAAATCGGAGGCATCCGTCATGATCTCGAATGGGAGAGACCAATCGGGTGGCTAGAGAACAGGAGCCTCTACAACACGACTCTTGAGATTCTCAAATGACGATAGACACTTATCATCAACAAGGAACTCGGTGTATTTCATCAGCAGATCAGTCAACGATCGGGAAATCCTACTGAAATCATGAATGAAGCGCCTGTAGAAACCGACGTGCCATAGAAACGACCGTAACTGTCGCAAGTTGGACGGTGGATTGAGTTTTCTAATGGCATCCACCTTTGCCGGATCAATCTCCATGCCCCTGTTGGAGATGATATGACCAAGAACCATCCCCTGAGTCACCATGAAGTGACTCTTCTCCCAGACCACACAAGGTAAACCTCTATGCATCGCTGAAGGACTCAGTCTAGGCAGTCAAGACAAGAATCGAATCCGTGATCGTAGACCGAGAAATTATCCATGCAGACCTCCACGCACTCCCCACCATGTCCAAAAAGATGGGCAGCATGCATCTCTGGAATGTCGCCAGAGCGTTGCGCAGTCCAAATGGCATGCGTCTGAAAGCATATGTCCCGAAGGGACAGGTGAAGGTGATCTTGTCTTGGTCCTCGGGTGGAATGGCCACCTGATTATAGCCGGAGTACCCATCCAATAAACAGTAATGGCTCTTCCCTGCCAGCCTCTAATAATCTGATCACTAAAGGGCAGGAGAAATGATCCTTCTTGGTGGCCTGGTTCAATCGTCTGTAGTCCACACAGACCCGCCAAGAAGTGGGTACCCTGGTAGCAATCTCCTCTCCAGACTCACTAACAACTATGGTGATGCCCGTCTTCTTGGGCACCACATGTAACGGACTGACCCACTTGGAGTTGGAGATGAGGTAGATAAAATCGACGGTCCACCATTTCGAGATTTCCTTCATGACAACATCTCGAAGATTTGGGTTCAGCCGTCGCTGGACCTCACGCGACGGCTTCGCGTCCTCCTCGAGATAAATATGATGGGAGCACAGGGCCGGACTTATCCCTTGGAGATCGGCTACACTCCATCCTATCGCCTTGCAGTTCTTTTCAAGAACCCCCATCAGACGTGATTCTTGCTCTCCAGTCAAATCAGCGGAGATAATGACTGGGTACATCTCATGCTCACCCGCAAGGAACCTATATTTCAGCGACGATGGTAGCGTCTTCAGTTCTGGACAAGTAGGTGCTGGCGGATATGTCCTCTGAAAAGTATGAGTGAGTGCTGTCAAATCTGCATGGGAGAATGAGAACTCTTGCTCACAATCTGAATCTGGCGAAGGCTGCTCTGCTGGACTGTCTCTACTCTGTATGGAATCAGCCTCCTTCCTAGCTGTAGGCTCAGTAGAAGTCAGATACGGTATCAAATCATCAAACTCTGCCCAATCAATATCTGACTCGAGGGATCTGTATCAGACTCATTAAAATATGTCTCGCGATCGGGAACTGATTCTGCTGCCTGAGATGTATCCTGGACCAGAAATGCACTCTCCAAGCTCTCCTCTACTAGTATCTCTGTGTCCACAAACTCTGAAGGTGAGAGGATGGCCTGTGCAACTGGATCTGCCCAAACTGCCTCATCATCTGTAATCACAAAATTGCAGTCCTGGTGGATGTCTCGCCCTGCCTCTGTCATCTGCTCTGAATCAGAAGTTGGCTCTGAGCAAGCTGAATCTCTGGCTCTAGTCTCCTCGACCGTCTCTATTTGTATACTCTCACCCTCGACGTGAAAGTACACCTTCCTGCTATCATGGTCGAATATTGCCTTGGCTGTGGTCAAGAACGGGCGTCCTAGAATGATCGGGGTATCGGTCACGGATTCAGGGATCTCCATGTCCAACACGACGAAGTCCACGTGGAATTTCAGGCCCTGAATCGTGATGACAACGTCCTTCAGCAACCCCTTCGGCCTCTTGATAGATCGATCAGCAAACTGAAGGACCGTCCTGCTCTGTCATAGAGGGACCAACTCGAAGCGGTCGAGAAGGGATGCCGGAAGTAGGTTGATCGAAGAGCCGTTGTCTAATAGAGTGCGATCGAACCTCTGCTCATGGATGTGGCATCTAACATACGGGGCTCCTGCATCTGGCCTCTTGGCCGGCAGACAGTTCTGAATCACGAAACAAGTGGCACGAGTAAGCACATGGATCTCTGACTGATGGTTCCGCCTCTTCCTCCTAACTGTGGTCCTGTCTTTGAGTGATCTCTGGAGTAGAGGGATGTGCTCCAAGGCCTCCCGTAGAGTCAGTTGTATGTGAAATCTATCTATCATCTGCTGGCTGAACTCTATCTGATGGTTCTTTTTTTTTATTTTCTTTTTTCTGCCCCTTAGCCAAATGGAGTGCTCTGGGAATGGGGACTACAGGGTCCTTCTCAGATGAAGGACA